>CM043018.1:100115199-100142740 GCA_023690525.1 Holotrichia oblita
GCAATGCGAAGGTTGGTATTATTAGTGAAGTAGGGAGAACTGAAGCACATGTGCGAGAATTGGAGAAATGGTATACTAAACAATGGGGAAAAATTCTATCTGATCTTATGCAGGATTACAACGTAGCGGATCGCTACCTTTTTTCGAAATGCCACTGCGCGAAACAGGTTCTTGTTATCTGTATTTTCAGATATTTGCGTATGTACGGACATTTGTACAGAGATTACGTAGGTGTACTACATGGATAATACCCGTGAAAAAGTGTACGTGAGCAGGGAGAACTCGTACAGGCATGTGTCCTGATTTGCCAGATCTGAACAATGCCTGCTGTGTTCTTTTTATTTAGGAGATGGCAGGTTAACGTTTTCAATTTTATTTTGACTAGGTTAGCGGCACCATTGTTTGTGGGATTTCATATTTCTGACTTTCGTTAGGACGATTTTTTAACAATACATTTCCGTGTGCTCTACATTGTATAATACTTTTTAATAATCTCCTTGTATTTTAATGATAACGATACTGAGTAGTAATGACAATAACAGTTATCTTTAATAGAAATGTATGGTTTAATATATTCTGGTCCTAGAATAGTAATAATTCTTAAGCGACAAAATATTTCATATATATAATAAAACTGATATAATTCACCGAGAAATAATGTGTGTGTCACAAGATATTAATGGTAGTTATAAAGTTAGAATGAAGTTGAAAGAATAAAGATAACATAAGCCAATGATGGGCAAACTTTGAACAAATGATTTTGAATGAGTTAGTGTCAAGATAAAATTTCATAACACTTTTTCATAATTTTTTGAACGGTACTATAAAAAACAATATTCCAGCGCGTCAATTGATGCTCCTTCATAGAGATGTTAAACTATCAATAGATGTGTGAAACTTTTCGACAGTTTTGTTATATTAAACGTGTTCCTGATTCAAAATCACCCAGGAAATATTAGAGAAAATTTAAACTAAAACTACTTATCATGTTTTGGAATTCAATTTGATAATTAGGCAAGTCTTGGGTACCACATGTTGCATATGTTGTGAATATGCACAAAATAGTAAAAAACGAGAGAAAATCTGAGATTTACACTAAAACGACAAAGAAATAAAAAGCTTACTGTCTTTGCTATTATGTACTCACACAAAGTGTTTGCCAACAAATTAAATAAGTAAAAAGTCGTTATGATTTTTATTTTTTAGCATTGACGTTAATGTTTACACAGCTAATATAAGAAAGTTATAGTGTCTAAATTTGGCCAATAAACCATTATTCAAAACTATCTCTCCTTTAACCACCAGATCTCTAGATATTTTGGATGAGTTTCAATACATAAAGATTTAGAATCTAAGATGTTTACTCAAACCGAGTTAAATTATTTGGGCTTAACGAAGTAAAAGTTTGAGCTGCTAAGCTCCAGATTCAAAGAAGGGAACTTGTTGGGAGTCCGAAACAAACGTTTGCGTACAGAAAAAGAAGGAATACATTTTCTTAACCAACATAAAGAACCCATTAGTAGAAAAACTCATCGTAGCCAACGTGTGGAAAAAGGATGTTTGATAGCCTGAAGATCAGCTTTAAAAACTAACCCAACATTTTTCAAGACTATTTACATGATGCCAGTTTGGGCAATGTGCCAACGAACACATAAAAACCATATAATTATTTCATTATTATATTAATCTCGTCAACTGATTTATAAACTTTTTGTTTATCATTGTTTATTATTTATATAAATTTATTAAATTATGCAAATCGAAGGGAAGGAAACATTTCGAAGCCTGCACTATGAATTGAATTGTTCCACAGATGAGGCGTTGTCCTGATGAAACAGCACACGTCTGAGTTTTTCCCTCGTTTTTCTTTCATGGAATCACGCAGTTTTGAAATTAAAAAAGCAGCATAATATTGACCAGTTATAGTCTGACCACGTGATAAAAGTCCTATATGGTTAATTCCTTTGGCATCTCAAAAACGTGTGGTATGATTTTCCCCGCAGATGGTGTTGCACGACACTTTCGAGGGGTGGTAAATCCTTGTGCCTTGATTCCATGTTCTGCCTTTCATCAGCATCCTAATGGTGAATCGAGTTTCAGCAGTAACGAATTTGCTAGGAAGTATTCTCGTTTTTCGTGTTGACCAACTTTGTCTCGGAAATCACTCTACTACTTTGTGCTCATTTTCGTAGTGCAATATCAATGTACGAGTAGATGTAAAATAATTTCTACAAAATGTTATTAAAAATGATAAATTTCAAACCTTAATTCGATGCTTTTTTTAATTAGCGTTTGGGAAAAATTGCATTATATACATACATGGTGGCATACAAACGCCAAGAAAAAGATAAATACGGTTCTTTGGTTATCCTAGGTTCGGTTTCACAACATCTCGTTCGGATTTACCCTATAGCGTTTGTGAAGATTATTAGTGCTGTCGAAGCCGCCCGGTGGCACAACGGTGTTGCGGTAGGCCGCGATAGCCATACCTGGTGGTTCGACTCCACTTCCGGACGGCATATTTTTAAATAAATATGTTTAATTTAATTGACGTTTGGGAAAATTGCATTATATACATGTACTTAATTCGATGGTTCTTCGAAAGTATTGGAATTAGACAGCTTATTAACAATTGATAATAATATACAGGGTGTTCCATTTGAAAAAATTGAGAAAAATGAGTATTCGCGAATGGTGAACACCGTGTATAACAGATCGATGAAGCTTAAAATTAATACCTCGGAATAAACCAATCCACATCCTGCTGGATTATAGTATTTTTTCCAATTGATGCGTCCACAACTCCCAAACCCTAAGCTTTAGGTCAATACAATCCCATATCAAATCCCAATATTTTTAATTGCGAATTCAAAAATCCCATAATATACCGGGTGTTCCGTTAAAAAAATACAACTTTGACATCACTCTCTTTTCCTGAACATCCTGTATGATTAGCAATAAATTATTTTCTGCTCCTACTAGTCCGCTACCACCTACATTACATAACTTTTCGAATTTTGCAATATTAAAGCCGTAATATGACAATCCCAGACGGATGGCAAACCCTGTATGTATATGATATACAGGGTGGGCCAGTTAAAATGATGCATTGAAATTATGACAAAACTAAATAAGAAATTTAAAATCGGACCAGGTAAAGTTATAGAGTTCTAAGGGAAGCACTTTTTAATAAAAATGTACATTTTATACCACTCATCATAACGTCATACCGAAATCAATTTGCATTTTTTTAAATAGGATGTGGTATTTTTATTGTGAAATTCTTAATCAACTGATTTTTTAACGTATAGTTGTACAAAATATCACCAATTTTAATAAGAAATGAAATCAATCAACTTCTTGAAATTGCCGCCAATATTTCAAATTTTGAAGCGCGCAAATATTATTATGTACCTGATGCATGTTTACGTAAAACGCAAAATTTGAATTGGGCTCTAGATATATGTGATTAAATGTCACTTGGTAACTGACAAACGTTCAAAATTATTTTTATTTTAATATTTAACTAGAAACAATAATTTGGTGTTGAGTGTTAGATAAGCAAATGGTATAATATGTAGTAATTTAAGTCAAATCTATGAAATGTCATACACATTAACATGCGTTACGTAAAGTTTCGGTAAACTAAGCTTGAAACTTCGAACCCGGGAAATTTAAATAATCAAATTTCGTTCTTTGTTGTTGCAAACACAGTTGGATAAAATATTTAATAAGTTATTGTGATGTGCTAGAAATACCATCTTCTTACAATACAGTGACAGAAAACATAAATGTGCTATTTAATAAAATGCAAATTGATTTCGGCGTGACATCATCGTGAATATTATAAAATTTAAATTGTTATTAATATGTGCTATAATAAACTTATATTAGAGTAGTGAGCTATCCAAACAATCGAAGTACTAATTTAAGTCATACACATTACAACCGGTACAATTTCCCTAGAAAATAATTTACAAAGCCAGTACACAAGACAGCGTATTTTTTTTAATTTAATTTTAAAAACAGTACGTACACATGTTAAAACCACGGGGAAATAATCTGTGTGGAAATCAGAGAGGTTATAATTTAAGGGAAAAATTGTCGCAGTATACAATTTACTGGAGATATTATTAAGTTGAAATTATTAAACTAAATGGTAGAATATTTAAATTCGAAATTTAAGCGTGATCAGTCAGAATCTATAATGATAGTAGAATTCACGGCCAAAGATTGAGTACCATTTAACTTAAACATTTAACACTTAAATCACTTTTTTGTATCCTGTCGAAGTATTCAAAGTCGTTAATATGACCGACATGGGAGTACAGACAAGATATGTTATGTTATTGAATTGAACAATCGATTATGTGTTGCTACAGGTGGATTTTGAATTACTAAATAGTAATCCTAATGAACTATGAGAATTTCGTATAAAGATTATTTTGGAAAATTTGAGTATTTCACTCGTGCAGGATTGTAGAGGAGCCTGAAATATAATAGAATAATAATAGATTAATTTTACAAAAAAAGATCAATAGATTGAACTGATTGAAACAGAAATGAATATCTCTGAAATCGATCTGGATTTGATGCAATATATTAATATGATTTACAATAACTAAGAATTTGGTGCTTGAAAAAAAGAATGAGAATAATATATGTATATATACATATACAACGGAGCAAAATAATTCTTAAACGGCAACTACAATTTGTTAGAAATTGAATAACAACCAACCTTTCTTATTAAAATAAATCTAATTCAATTAGAAATAAATATTGAAATACGCGTGCTATTACAAACTTAAAATGAACAAGACTACGGATTTTGCATTTTATGTTTAAGAGTGTTAACGTTCAGTTTATAATCTAGAAAAGGTGGTTTCGTGTATCAATCGAAAATAGTCATTTATACAATTTTATAGCTCTATTATTTTCCTTCTGCATTGTAAATTGGATGTGATGATTATAGCTATTGAACCACTCCAAAGTAATGTCCTCATTATTAAAACAGATAGTGTAAACAACATCATCCACGTTATTTGTAGATGAAAGGCACTTGGACGAGAAATGTAGGTAACACTTTTTCGTGTAGGTGGAACATATGTAGAAGTATGGGTCTGAGATATTTGCCATTGCTATACCAAACGTATGCTTAAAAAAAACATTAAAGGAAAAAATACAGCTGTTAAACTGTATCAATTTGATACAGTTGATTGAATGTCAGCGTGGTTGAGAATGTGTTGTCTTTCAACTTCCACAATATTTGGAACTAACTATCTAGATATGTAAAGAGATTATATGAGATATGTATGTAGAAATACAATGAAAGGCAGGTATCCTAATGAGCTGTTATTTTTGTGGATCTTTGATAGATAATTGATCAAATTTGGAGCACACTCTCTTGGCCCCATCTGTTTACTTGTCTCTTCATTAATATATCCGTTCCTTTTCAGTTCTTGACAAAGTTTATTAGAAGAAATTAACGAGTCTCATTTGTTTATTTAAATAAGCACCACAGGTTGCTATCTCCAGTATATTAGGATCATCTAGTTCTAATTACAGTGGACCAAATTATATAGCAAACAATTGAAAATTTCGACGAAAATGTACCTATGTATGAAATTGTCTAACAAACATGCGAGTTTGATATAACATTCATATTATAATACTGAGAGACCCAAACCAACAGTATTTTGAAAATATACAATGCGGTTATAGCAATCATTGCTACAATAATTCAGACACATTCTAATAAGAAAAAATACCAAGCAATTTTAACCCTGTATGTATAAGTTAAATATAGTTATATTATAACCTATAAGATCTTATCTTTTAAACGCAGATATCTTTCCACTCTAAGATCAAGCAAAATAGAAATTAATTAAAAACCAATTTATTCCAGGACATAAATTATGTTAAGCTTTCGTCGACATATAAAATTATGTTTTCATTCTCAAGCAACATTAAAGCACTTATTAATGTAAATTTAATAACTATAATAATAAAAATTATTTGAATTCTTAGAGTATCGATGTATTCTTCTAGGAAGCTCTAACAATTCTGTCCAAGGACTAGGGAAAACATGGTAAAAAACGTAGTCAGCTTAAATTAATAAAATTCAGATGTCAATTAAATTGTTATAAATGACTCTATCGGTTCTAAAATTGATCACATCGTTTTCTTTGTTTGATGCCTAAACTCTCCATTAATTAAACAATAAAAATAAACAAATAAAATACATTGACAAATACATGTAACAACAATAAAAGTTAATATTAATTTAGGTTGTGAAATTGTTTAGACTAATGATACATAGAATACCGATTCAAATCTAATTCTAAAAGTCTCATCTCGTACAAGCTTCCAATTGAATTTTTGAATGCACGATTCAATGTTTTCAATTACTTACATTGTATGGTACCCTATCGTACGTACACCTTTTAATATACCATCACATTTGAAGGAGGCGCCGAAGTTAAAATTAAATTGTTCATTATGCCGACCTGAAGTAAATACATTACATCTACACCGTTAAAACGGGCAGGTAATAGGGATAGTTTGATTTCCCGTGCGGCAGTAATGTACGTTGCATTCCGCCTGACATACTATCTCGAGGGAATCCCCGAGATTTCGACTTCTGAACTTTTTGAAACAATTCTTCTTGTGCATCACGTACCTACCGGAGGAAGGTAATACTGCTTCCAACTATTACGGGAAGTAGGAAATATCTGAGATTTTGTTGGAAATTACAATGACACTGGAACTAGGACTGCAGAATCCGAGATGATTTTCTTGTGTATTTTTATACTTATTTAAGATCCTAGATTTGCTTGAAGTAAAGCCTTTGTATCTAAGTAAACCTAACAGATATTTTTTGAGATAAATAATATACAGTACGTGACTCACAAGAAGATTACGTAGTTTTAGAGTAATAATCAACTTTTAATTCTATTTTCAAAGTGTTCGTTTCATAAATCAGGAAAGAATTCTGTTAATATATAAACTACTATAAATTTACCGAGAACCGTTTGATGAATCTGCTTCGCTCTGGGCAAGTTGGCTCAACTTGTTAATCTAAACGAGAGGACAAACTACCAGGAAGGCACATTAACAGCGCTTTGACCGTCCAAATTGAGCAATTTTTCCATCATATACATTACCTAATATTACCTAGCTCGATAACCGTTTGATGAATCTGCTTCCCCCCTCGGCAAATTCACCTTGATCTAAACATTTTCTGGACAATTTTTCTCGGCCAGATGGTTCATCTTGTTAATCTAAACATTAACCTTTGAATATGACCTAGCTCGATAACCGTTTGATGAATCTGCTTCCCCTTCGGCAAGTAGGTTCACCTTGTTAATCTAAACGAGATGCCAAACTCCCAGCAGGGCAATTAACGCCTTATAGGGCTAATATTTCATCGATATTTTCTCGAGAACCGTTTGATGAATCTACTTCGCTCTCGGCCAGATGGTTCATCTTGTTAATCTAAACGAGAGGACAAACCCCCAGGAAGGCACATTAACGCCTTTGAGCGCTGTGACCGTTCAAACTTTCATAAATAAACTGTTGTATTAGAAGAGCTGATAAATAAACATGGAAAATTCGGTACACATCCCAACAGCGTACGCATGCAATTAACTATACTGCTCAGTCCTAAAGTATTCATACTTTTTGTGCACACCGGCATACTCGTAATCAGATAACAATCCATTGATGTGTCATTGCCACAACACCAGCTGACAACATATTTCTTGCAGATGAGGAATGAAATTGAATTACATTCGGCTCACTCTTGTTGTCAAACTGGTCTTCGATTAGTTTGCCTCTGAAAAATCTATTAAATTTATTAATGCAAAGTTGATGAGTTATCTGGATTACTATGATTACTTCGGTGTTATTAATTTAATTTGAAAAGTTTATTGATCCTAATTAAGATTACACGGCCGCTGAAAGACTGCAGAAATTTTCTCCATAGATATACGACAAATTTTTTAAAATTCGTCTACAATTTTTTTAATTGTACATAGATGAAAACTGTAAATTTTGGATAAAAGGAAATTAATAGTAGCAACTGTCAGCCCGTTTCCAAGATGCTGATATTTGTAAAAAGTAAGAGAAACTAATACAAAAAGAAAACTTAATTCAACTAAAAACTTAAACCACTTAAAAAAATAAAGAAATGAACGTCTTTATTTGGTTAACTCTAGACTCTAGATCAATGTTGTTTCTAAAAAATGCTATAATTGGAAAACCAAAATTTTACCCAAGATACAACGTTCTATATTAAATTAAAGGCAAAGTTAAATAACAAACGGAACATAAAGGTTTTGAGTTAAACCTATTACTAACCTCAAGCACCATGCAGATAAATATCAACTACTCGTTGTCGTCATTGTTTTCGTTTACACACATACTGCAGCTGCAAAACTTTTTCCTGTATATCTGTAATTCGATTATACTCTCCAAACGTAAACTTCTGCATCTGGTTTTGACCAGTCTCTCTGTTCTTGTTCATTATTTTTATTTTCGCGATTTGCTTTGTGTTATTCCGACACTTTCGGGCATTTTATTTGTACTGCTAGCTAGCTTGTTGGCTCCATAAAAATGCCTCAAAATTGTTCCCCAAAGCAATTATTTCATTGACAGAATTACCCAGAAACGCGCAGATTTTTTTTATATCAAACCGCATTATCGATTTTTCATAAATTGCCCGCTAGAGATTATAGGTATCCTACCATTGGGAAACGTAATAAATTATTTAGGATGGAAACAAATTTTTATAACCCGTAAAATTCCAAACGAAAATATACAGCCACACTGAGGACCCAATTGCAAAATCGGACAACCGAGAGCGAAATAGTTTTATCTATTTTCCGAACAATAAAAAATAAATTGGGTGCGTTTGTAAATATTACTTTAAACGATAGATTTAAGCTGTACGCCGCTACTATTTATTTTTATTTAAAAACGAAATGCACGATCAATGTTCGTTATCACCGGAAAGTAAACAAAAAAAAATATTCGAATTGATTTCAATTCGAAACATTCGACGATCATTTCGTAAATGTTCCCTATTTCATGTTCGAATATTAAGTTCGTTTCGTTCAATCAATATTTGCATTGTGAAAATTGAGTGTATGGAATGAATATATGATTAATTCTGACGGAAAAAGGAGTGTGGCATTACGAATACAAATCAATTTTTTTTAAACTTCTACAATAAAAATAGAATTTAAGTTTATTACCTAAGCTGTAGAGCTGTAAACACTTAAAATTTGTATTCCTATAGGTTTATGTAAAAGTTGGGCAATTTAGCATGTTTATCTCTCAATTACAAAACAATCGAGGCGCAAAAATTAAAGAAAATTTTTGTTACTAAAATAGAAATAGGTGTATAGGTGCAAGTGAACCGATACTTTCAGTGTACAAAAGACTCAACCAAGTAACTATAGCTGAAGAAGTATTGATTGTTATAACTCTTCAGTTCGCTTACGCTAACATTTACTATAATGCAAATTAAAATTGTAGCAAAACTTACAGTATATTTGTGTCAGCAAAATGAATAAGAAGTATGTACTGTAATAATTAACTTCGACATGAATAACATTATTTTAGATACAATAGATTTGTATCCTACATTTCCAAATCGCGCTGTTAAGAAGTAGTAGAAACATTTGATTACAAGTTAATTACTTCAGATACGTTGACTATAGTTTGTTTCAAAGATTTATTAATACAATTGAATTTTGATAAAAATAATCAGTTTTCTCTGAGTGATGTGGATGAAAATTAAGATTATCGTCAAACTACAAGATGAAGTAGCAAATTTCCGAATATGTATATGGAATTCAAAAGTCAATTGTTTCAACAAAGTCAGAGTTGGACTAACTTTTAATTAAGTGGTTTTCTTTGACAAATATGAGAGATTATTCTCACTTCAAACGTACTTCTTCACTGGATCTCTTGGTGCAGAAGTAGAACACTAAACACTTTAACCCACTGAACACCAAACAAGTTTTAACTAAAACTCCGACGAGTTTGACATAATAAAACTAAATTAAAATAAAATCTACAAAAACAGGTAACCTAAATGTTAAAATCCAACGCATCATTAATTTCCGATTAACGAATGACGAATACGTATAGGATATTGTCACAATTCATTACACATGGCTTATTTCAATTTCTAAACTTGAAAACATTTGTTACAATTGTTTAGAATTAATTTAACATTCGTATGATCGATGTTGTATCTGTTTTAATGAACGCTCGATTTCTCAATTCTATTAAATCTAATGAGCCATATGTTTAATCTAGTTGAGACTTCTTTTTGCCCAATATATTTTTCAACAATCTTTATTGATTTCATCTTTTTCTAAAGTTGTATTTTATCTTTAGGGTTACCGATGAGACTTCTTTAAAGAACTGTAAACTATTCTGAGATCTAGCTCTTTGAAGATTTTACTCAAACCTTTAGTGATAAAGGGAGCGTAAGGGAGGGTCACAACGGGTGAAGCTTTAACATCCTCTCGAAAAGTCTTTCACAGTTTTCTTATAATTAAACTTCCTAATTAACTTATAGATATGCTGAGGCTGGAAACCATTGCACTTGAAAGATTAGTAAATAAAAAGGTTTCCCTTAAAACGTACATCATTTCTCTAAAAAGATTACTGCTTTTTTGAACTTCTTCAAAGTAATTAAATTCGTTTCAAACCAAAGTTTTTATTTATTAAATACACATTGCCCGCTAAAATATTCGAATTTAATTTGGAAAAGATGATAGCTGGTAAAATTTTTATTCTGGAACACTGTTTCTGTACTATTTCTGTTTTGGACTTGTTTGACTGTTTATGACATGTCGCAATAATACGATGTAAGACTTCGTGTGACTCCTTAAGATTGTACTACTTGAGTAACGTTTGGTGGGCATAACAGCAGTATAATAAATCTGCAGTTATTCATCTTGCCATGAGTGGGACGTTTTTCTGATGCACTCTTAAATATTTATTTCCAATTTGACACTCAAACAGAGTATGGGTAGCAATTAATAGATTACATGCACATATTCGTGTATTTAAAGTATAGGCATACAAAAAGAAACGATTATGCAACAATGCAAAAAACTTAATTTTCAGAATCACACGGACACACGAAACGACGGTGATGACAATAAACATAACTATGAGCGAAACAATCGATATTAAATCGATCGATAGTGAAACATATTTGCGCGATAGCATAGATTGTATTTCTAAAGGGTATATGAAGAAAAGGAGGAAAGCTTACCGTTCGCTGAGGAACATGAATTGGTATAAGATTTAGTAGATACGGACTATCAACCAGCCCAGATACTACAATTTGAATTTCGAATAAAATATCGTTAATAAGCCGTCTTTCTGATAATAAATGCATATTCAATCGCATACAAGATTGAAGGTAAGACTCATTAGCAATATCTGTACTACCGCGACGATTGGCACATTTAATGAACTTTTTCTGAATATTTTCTATTCTATTTTGCAACATTGTTCAGAAAAATTCACACGTACCCCAAAAAGATTAATAGACGTTTTCAAAGCTTCAAAGCCGTTCATATAATAATATGCAGAAACGAACTCGGTGATATGACCTTCTACAAGTTCACCTCCTTTATATGTGAGTGTTCGTTCCTGATTCACTTTAAAAAAGTCACTGCTTTGAAGATGTCATAGTCCTTTTTCTTAAAGAAAAATAAACAGTTGAAATGCATTTATTAAAACCTATACAACCTCCGCAATTTTCTAAATAGACAAATTCAAGGATTGAAGTTCAGGTGCTTATCCACGTTCGCTGTTTGGTTTCCCAGTAATGTCAAACTCACTTCCTCTAAATTGAAGAAGTACGTTTGAAGTAGAACACTAAACACTTTAACCCACTGAACACCAAACAAGTTTTAACTAAAACACCGACGCGTTTCAACAGCAATGCTGTCATTATCAGGGCGATAATAAAACTAAATTAAAATAAAATCTACAAAAACAGGTAACCTAAATGTTATGCACGGTCAATCCGATACGCATCATTAATTTCCGATTAACGAAAACAATGACGAATACGGTATAGGGCCATTGTCACAATTCATTACACATGACTTATTTTTATATATTTCTAAACTTTCGAAAACATTTAGAAACTTACAATTGTTTATTTGTCTAATTAATTTAACATTCGTATGATCGATGTTGTGATCTGTTTCAAAAATGTGTTGGGCAACGCTCGATTTCTCAATTCTATTAAATCTAAGATGAGCCATATGCTCTTTGAATCTAGTTGAGACTGCTCTCCTGGTTTGCCCAATATATTTTTCATTACAATCTTTACAATTGATTTCGTAAATACCTGACTTTTCTAGAGGTTGTATTTTATCTTTAGGGTTACCGATGAGACTTCGTAAACTAGTCCCAGAACTGTAAACTATTCTGAGATCTAGCTCTTTGAAGATTTTACTCAAACCTTTAGTGATAAAGGGAGCGTAAGGGAGGGTCACAACGGGTGAAGCTTTAACATCCTCTCGAAAAGTCTTTCACAGTTTTCTTATAATTAAACTTCCTAATTAACTTATAGATATGCTGAGGCTGGAAACCATTACACTTGGCCGCATCTTTTATAATTTTAAGCTCTTTCTCATACCTCGCCTTGTTCAAGGGAAAAGTGAGAAGTCTGTGGATCAAAAAATTCAGGCTTGCCATTTTGTGTTGAACACAATGATGGGAGTCTGAAGGAATGTACTACTGGTTTCCTTTCTATACACGTCAAACTCTAATCTATTGTTATTTCTAATTACTAAAGTATCTAGAAACGGTAGCTGACCGTTTTCTTCTCTTTCACAAGTGAACTTTATGGTTTCGAACCGATTATTTAATCTATTGAGAAAATCTTCAATATTACATTTTTAGTGTCAAATATAGCGAAAATATCATCCACATACCTCAACCAAACCCTAGGAAAGTATTCGCTCTCAGATTCTAAGTCCTTTTCAAAACGGCTCATGAAAAGGTTAGCCAAAAAGGGCGACAAGGAGTTACCCATTGCCGTTCCTTCCAGCTGTTCATAAAAACCCCCGTTGAATTGAAAAATGTTCTGTTTCACACAGATGTCAGTTAAAAATATATTCCTGGACACATTGTTGACTCAAACTGTTTTGAAGCAACAAGTCCTCGAGGTATGTCAAGGTTTCTGGAATCGGTACACTAGGAAAGAGAGAACTAACATCAAATGAAATCAATACTTCACCCTCCAGCAACTGAATATTTTGAATTTCTTTAATAAATTCTAATGAATTTTTCACTGCAAAACTAGGTTGCTGTATTGGCAAATTATTAAATTCATTGGTCAGCCATTTGGAAACCTTATAAGTCGGTGCGTCAATTGCCGAAACAATTGGCCTTACCGACTTGCCAGTTTGTGGATTTTAGGTAAACAATATAATTTAGGGACAACAGGATTGGAAACATGTAGCTTACGTCTAACGTCGGCGGTAACAAGGTTGTTACAAGTTTTAAACACGTTGTTGACGTCTCTAATCATTTTCGGTAAAGGATTTTTTGAAATTGACTGATAAGGGCCACTACTCAACAGGTCATTAACCCGATCATAGTAGTCCTCTTTATCTAAAATAACAACCTTGTTCCCTTTGTCAGCTTTCAAATAAAAACAATCTTTTTCCCGCAAAGTTTTAATGATTTTAATGTTTTCGGATTTCTGAGGTGATTTATAGGATTTCAAATTTTTTGAAATAGTATGTTTGCAGGCCTCCCTAACAAACTGCTTTGTGGGCTCAGAAACCGCTGGATGGAGGATTCTAAATCCTCTATCCAGCGGTTTCCTGAAAAGTTTAGAAATATATAAAAATAAGTCATGTGTAATGAATTGTGACAATGGCCCTATACCGTATTCGTCATTGTTTTCGTTAATCGGAAATTAATGATGCGTATCGGATTGACCGTGCATAACATTTAGGTTACCTGTTTTTGTAGATTTTATTTTAATTTAGTTTTATTATCGCCCTGATAATGACAGCATTGCTGTTGAAACGCGTCGGTGTTTTAGTTAAAACTTGTTTGGTGTTCAGTGGGTTAAAGTGTTTAGTGTTCTACTTCAAACGTACTTCTTCAATTTAGAGGAAGTGAGTTTGACATTACTGGGAAACCAAACAGCGAACGTGGATAAGCACCTGGAACTTCAATCCTTGAATTTGTCTATTTAGAAAATTGCGGAGGTTGTATAGGTTTTAATAAATGCATTTCAACTGTTTATTTTCTTTAAGAAAAAGGACTATGACATCTTCAAAGCAGTGACTTTTTTAAAGTGAATCAGGAACGAACACTCACATATAAAGGAGGTGAACTTGTAGAAGATCATATCACCGAGTTCGTTTCTGCATATTATTATATGAACGGCTTTGAAGCTTTGAAAACGTCTATTAATCTTTTTGGGGTACGTGTGAATTTTTCTGAACAATGTTGCAAAATAGAATAGAAAATATTCAGAAAAAGTTCATTAAATGTGCCAATCGTCGCGGTAGTACAGATATTGCTAATGAGTCTTACCTTCAATCTTGTATGCGATTGAATATGCATTTATTATCAGAAAGACGGCTTATTAACGATATTTTATTCGAAATTCAAATTGTAGTATCTGGGCTGGTTGATAGTCCGTATCTACTAAATCTTATACCAATTCATGTTCCTCAGCGAACGGTAAGCTTTCCTCCTTTTCTTCATATACCCTTTAGAAATACAATCTATGCTATCGCGCAAATATGTTTCACTATCGATCGATTTAATATCGATTGTTTCGCTCATAGTTATGTTTATTGTCATCACCGTCGTTTCGTGTGTCCGTGTGATTCTGAAAATTAAGTTTTTTGCATTGTTGCATAATCGTTTCTTTTTGTATGCCTATACTTTAAATACACGAATATGTGCATGTAATCTATTAATTGCTACCCATACTCTGTTTGAGTGTCAAATTGGAAATAAATATTTAAGAGTGCATCAGAAAAACGTCCCACTCATGGCAAGATGAATAACTGCAGATTTATTATACTGATGTTATGCCCACCAAACCTTACTCAAGTAGTACAATCTTAAGGAGTCACACGAAGTCTTACATCGTATTATTGCGACATGTCATAAACAGTCAAACAAGTCCAAAACAGAAATAGTACAGAAACAGTGTTCCAGAATAAAAATTTTACCAGCTATCATCTTTTCCAAATTAAATTCGAATATTTCAGCGGGCAATGTGTATTTAATAAATAAAAACTTTGGTTTGAAACGACTTTAATTACTTTGAAGAAGTTCAAAAAAGCATAGAAATGATGTACGTTTTAAGGAAAACCTTTTTATTTACTAATCTTTCAATTCTTGAAATATTTCCACTTGTAGGTCAATAAAACAACAATTGACAAGAAAAAAATACGAATAATTCAAATCATTTTAATTTTTATAGTTGTATTAAACCAATCTATCCTTCATTATTAGTTGAGAATGTAATTAAAATTCGATATATCAATGAATTCTTTGTTTTTTAAATATTTTTGTGGATAGGCATGGCCATTTATATTATTAGTATTTTGACACGTATTAAATGTCAATTTCTTCCACTGAAGAAATCTTATTAACGAAAACATAATATTATATGTTCTATAATAAATTGGTATTTAATTAATTGTTGTTTTATTGACGTACCAGTGGAAATATTTCAGGAATTGAAAGATAAGTACATAAAGGCCACAAAATAGATATATTAATTTATTTGCTAAGTGGAAATTCTCAGCAAGAAAATTCACATTTAATTTGAAAACATGGTACATTTTATTCCAAATTTATATTAAATAACAGATAGATCATAAAGTTGATTATCATTCACTAAACTTAAAGTTTAAAACAAAAAATTTTCTTAATTCAATCTTATCTTAGAGAGAGCTTATGTTTCATAATGCATTTTCCTTAATTAATCTATTATTCATTTTTAAATATTTCTAGAGTAACTGAGTAAAACAAATATATAATAATAATAATATATGCTATTCCGATATGAATTTCTCTTTGCTAAGCTCCAACAATTTTGTTCAACCACTAGTGAGAAAGGTGGTAAAAAGATTCTAGTCAATAGCTTAATTTAATGAAATAGCAAGTTTAGAAATGAAGCAAAGTTTATTAACTAAATTGGATTGGCATATAAGATTTTATAAAAGGTAGAAGAGGTTTTTAAAAAGAAGATCAACATTTTGAAAATTTTTTTAATGTTAAAATAAGATACTTAGGTAGTGAAATTAAAACTAATTGGCATCTCAAGGACAATGATAGTTGTAGGAGTTTAGTAGTTTAGAATGAAAGCAACTATTTTTACACAATTTTTGGAAAAATAATAAAGAAAAGAATTTTTGTGTGTAGTGAGTGCTTAGTTGCAGTGATTCCGTAAGCTGTAACGCTTGTCTGGCTATCACACAACTCTAATGGTGTAGTTTTTGTGTGTGTCTAATTGTGTTCTAATGACTTTGTGACAGCATCATATCGCCTTTTATAATGCCGCGCTGTTATTCACTTTGCCCCCAATAGCGAATGGTAAGTCGATCCGGATTTTCAATTCTCGGAAAAATGTCATCCTCTCTCCTGAGAATTGAAACCCGGCTATTATCGCTCCGCCACAACGATAGTCAGTCGCTACTGCGGCTATCGTCCCGTTTAAATATACAATATATGTTATGTATATAATAAATATATAATACAGGAACAAAAATATATTCTGTGATAAGCTGAAAATATATTAAACGATTAATCTTCTTACGAATTTCGTCGTGTGATCGTCGATGCTTATCGACTATGCTGCGAATTGTTTCAGAATTTGAAACAGATTTAGAAACGAGTCTGCAAAACCAGGACTTCAAATGTTATAACCTGTTGCTCATCGTTGTTATTGTTACATTATGACTTAGTGCAGTTCTTTTTCATTTACCTAATTCTAGCTATTATAATGTGGATGCAAATCTGTTTACATTTTAACATCTTTCCACTAACTACTTTCATCAAAAGTTTCTGTTAAAAGTGCCTGTACGTTGACGTCGTAGATGTTTCTTATTTTATTACACTTAATTATCTGCGAATACTTCCTCTAAAATTGCCATGAAATAACTTTTAATTAAATTACGAATTTCATCGTAAGAAAAGATAATTTTATCCGCAAACTTTGAACTATTATGATTTCAACGAAATTACCTTGGGAGTTCGCCGCGAATTTTAAAGAGGAAAAGTTTTATCATGAATATGACTAAAGAGTCCCGTGTTATTTCGTTTTGTGTTTTCAAAAATTTCCTCCTTTTAGATATATGCGGCCGGCGTAAAGGCTCATCTTTTTATTTCAATTTGTAAACTCCATGGAAAATGTAAACGAGATCTTCCTCGTCGCTTTTGCCGTGTACATCTTTCATGCTTGCATAAGTGTATACACTACCGTATTCAGTGTATTAAGAAAGGCGGTTTTCAATTTTCCAGATTTTAATAGAATCCATTCATTTTTACTGTGACGCATGTAAAAGATGTAAACAAACTTCGATCATATAATATGTAAGTATGACAGTAGCAATTAATAACTATGGATTCGTTGGGCTTCCACCGGATTTTAGTATTTTAAGATAACATACAGTGACAAAAAAGCAATCCAAACAGTGAGTAAGCGTAGATGAAAGTATGCCTGCCAATGAAAGCGAAAATGGTTCCATCCGCCGAAAAGTCATGGCTGCAAGTTTATGAGATTTTCCTGGTATAGTAGTTATAGATTACATCACAGGATCACCACCGGAAGCTATTATGCTTTACTACCAGACCAATTAAGAAGACATATGGCTAAATGTCAAAACATGGCCAAAAGGATAATGAGAATTCACCTACGTATGCAAATCAAATTATTCCTGGACAACTCTCTATGCTTCGAACTTGCTTCACATACAGCACATTCGCCTGATTTAACGATTAATTCCTTTGAGTTATGCAAGTCTTATTACTCTGGGAACATTAAAATTTGGAAAGTCATCGGATTGCAAGGTGGTTAGGTTGCGTAATAAAAAACGAGATTCCTAAAACTCATATTTTTCTGACAAATTTCAGAAAATTCTTATTTATCAGAAAAAAATGTCAGTAGTCAATTGTAAAAAGCATTTCGTCTCTAAGCTGCTCTAAGCGGTTATAACTAGCTTTTATTATTGCTTAATCGCCCTGAAAAAGAATTAAAATAATTCAGTATATCAAAATCCTAAATGCTAAGAAATTTACTTCCAAACAATAAGTAAATAGTAACTTTTCCTTTGTGTGACCACCTTGCAAACTAAAAGCCATTTAATACTCTAGATAAAGTTAATATTCCCATGAATGGATACTTGATTACGAGTTTCCAGTCCATTATCAATAATACATCCTATAGTTTACTGCTAGGGCCGTGATTATAAAATTCCTTTTAACCTTTCTTTCTGTATTACACAACGAAACACTTTTTTATCGTTTGCGTCATCGAAGATGAAGCAGCGCTAAACTTTTTAGTATTAATACCATCGTGAAGTGTGTAGAGCAAAGTCTATCGGGAATTCAACGTCGCAGTGTTATAGTCGATCGTGTAATAAATTTATCAATTAATAAAGCGCTACTGACATGTAATTGTTTTCTACACAGCTGTGAACGTTACCTGTGCGTAAAGTTCCGAACAGTACGGACGAGACATGATATTATCGGTCGTAATTATCATTAATTAAGTAAATACTGTCGTTCACACGATCATTGCTGTTTATGATTCACCCTCCGAAAATGCCAAAACTTTACAAATTCGCAGAAGATTTTCTGAATTCCGAAGAATACGGTAATGAAGATCAATACAGTCATTTTTATATTACTTTGTGAGCTTTATAATCTCTGTATATTCTGATATTTGAGAGATGATTTTATATGCATTTGAAAGAGGACCAAGTATCTAAGTTTGACATTAAGCTGGGATCCTTTAACAATTTTCGTACTTGTCGCACAAAATAAATGTACCTTTTTTCACCTTCGTTCCACTCAATTTGGAAAACTTTAGTTTCAAATGACTAAAGGCTTGGCAAAGGGTTTTGCTTTATCCAGAGCTTTTATCAAGTCTTTTTAAGGCCCAATTTGGCATGAAGCGGAGGCAAAATGTATTTATCTAGTTCAACCAATCGAATATTTTTCACATTTTCATTTCCAGTAACATGTGATTTTCTTGCAGATCATTCCTTGACTATACAGTAGGTTTTGGTATCCCACAGATACAAAAAGCAGAATTATTCCACTAATCCATCCTGCAAATCTGTAAAAAGTGTTACAACTGTCAAATAAGAGCAAAGTTGCCATTCTTGATCTTTATATTTCAAAACAGAAAACCTTGTTACAGCATTACTTCGCCATAAGTAATG
Organism: Holotrichia oblita; assembly: GCA_023690525.1. Lineage (NCBI taxonomy): Eukaryota > Metazoa > Arthropoda > Insecta > Coleoptera > Scarabaeidae > Holotrichia > Holotrichia oblita. Next base: position 100,134,675 of record CM043018.1, read on the forward strand.
TTGCTCATTCAATTGTACCTCTATAGTAAATGGCATTCTAATCGAAATGCCGATCTTCTAAGATATCCTGCAGTCGTCTCTGACTAGATACCTCTTCCCACTTGATTAATTTACAGAAACTAATAACGATTAGTCCTTATATAGTAGACCCAAAACGTCAATGAAGTAAAAAATATAAAGTCAGTGATTCTTTTTATCTTCCGTGTAGTCTGAGTGTATGGAACGTGCACTTTCTCTCTCTATCTATCTATCTCTCTCTACTAGAATATTGGCATCTTGCATTTTTAATAGAATGCATATGACTTATTCATAACCAGAGACACACAAGTATGAAATCACTCCGAAAAAACGCACTTCATTGTATTAACTTTTAGCTGAAGGAACATTCTTCAAACCGTACATCCGTACATTCTGAAGGTCACAGTAACACGATATTTTGAAACGTTTTTTGATCTACATTTTAATACTCATTACGTGATTTTTTTCTTGTGAGATTTCTTGTGTTATAATTTAGAACGAATTAATTTATTTTTTAGATCACATTGATAATTATTTCTTTCATTAGTGATATACAAATATTTATTTATTACATAGAAAAAATAAAATATTTATTAGTACCTAAAAATATCGTTACGATGTACAGGTCGACCAGCATGCCGTGGCAGTGATCTATTGTTAATAACAAGGGTGAATGAGCGTTCTCGACTTATATACTCCCAACGCATCACCCATTAGATCCGCCTCTTACATCAGCGTGCCAATTACAGCTGAATACTGCAACGTTATACTTTTACCCAACCTCTCTGACTTAAGCGCAACTGCCACGGGATTCTGGTCGACGTGTACTTACATTTGTATAGGAAATCAAACAGTCTTGAATGGTTCCTTAGTTTATTGGCTGAATGTAAAACTATTTCCAATTGTCAATTAATCCTATCTTGGATGAATTTTTAAGACCGCTTTTTCTTTTATTTTTTTTTTTTTCATTTATTGTAACTGTTAGAACAAACTAATCGAGAAATTAGCTTATGAATACTTTCACTAGCATACGTTACATTTCCACCTGTACAGTATAGGGAAACAATTTACGCTTATCCCATTTAAAGTTTTTAACTTGGCTGATTTTCTCATAAGAAAGAAGATACAGTCTAGCGCGGATGCCAACGATTTGCTAGATAGCATTTTATTAAATACTCCCGTCTCATCAGATTAAAAACTTTAGAAAATAATAATTTTTTTGTTGGAAATCTTGTTTTTAAATAATGTTCATTAATTTGTGGCAACGGCAATCTGCCAAGAATATCTCATCTGTGATAATAAGCGACGAATTGCATGACAATGATTCTACATACGTGGTCAACTACCCGCATTGATCCGTACTAGAGGAACACCACTGATCTAAGCGCTCATTTTTCACATCTCTAGCTGTTTGTATATTTCGCACACTAGAATAGCAACATTGTTTTCTTCAATTTATTTGTAATCTTTTTCTATGGGATCTGTGCTAATTTTGGTTTTAAATTGGCTTCTATCTATAAAGAAGGCCACCTAAAAACGTTTTAACCTTTTCGACTTCATTACTGTCTGACCTATATATTATTATTTTCCTTACTGTAGAGCTATCATCATGGTGATATAACGAATAATAATAACAAAGTTGGCAGAGTTATTGCTCATTACAATGTACATACATATGTATGTACATACATATGTACATACATATTCGAGCATGCAAGTATGTGAATTTGAAGTCACTCTTTGGAATAGAACGTACACCAGTAATTGGATTGTATACAGTAGCAAAGGAGTAATACAGCATCAAAGAAGACGCGAGAAGCCATAAATATAAATTCACCTTTCTTCTAATTTTATCCTTATTTCTTTTATTTGTGTAAAAATGACAAGAAAATAAAATAAAATTGAAATGCGCTATTACTTCACACATTCTATAACAGTATTACAGTACATTCAACAATGCTAACCGTTCCCGTGGGATTTTATTTTCCTCTGGGGATCTTTGATGTTTAACAATGGTATCTAGAAATGTATCTCGAAGGAGAAACGTATTTGCCGTACAGCTTACTCCAGGAAAGTTTTATTAAAATTGGAGTATCATATCCTTTCTTCTTCAATGTTATATATACACATATACTCGTGTTTGGTCAGGCCGATTTAATACGCCGATCCACAGTCGGTTCTCTAAATAATTCGTCGGAATCAATACCGTACCACACAATTTCTCGGATAAACGTGTATATAGCGCATAACGTATTGTAATACCGGGGGTATATGTCAACAACGTCTTGCGACATTATAATATGATGAAATCTGGAAAGTAACATTCTCATACATCTCTCGTTTTAGCTCAAGTACTCTAAACATGGGTAGGATGACAAGTACTGGCAGCGTATCAACGCAGAAATAGGGAAAAGAGAACGAAATATAAGCAAGGTTTAACATCAACAAGTTTTACATATTCGCCTCGTAAGTAGTGGATATGTTCACCACTTATTCACATTGGCAGAATGTTTCAGAGGCGGCACTACCACGTTATGTTATATTAAAAACGCTGCGATTGGTTGATTTTGTAAATATTAAATTGCAAATGTAAATTAAAAATAATATAGTTTTGTTTGAGTAATACCAGTAAATCAGCAACAAATTTTCACAATGTAAATAATGTATCCCGTCAGATTCACATTTGCTGTATGTAAATATAATAGTAAAAATTAAATATGAAACTGTATTTCCGCATATTTGATGCAGACATAAAACCACACACCTAACAAATAATACTTAACAAACGCTCGTTTTCATCACAAAAAGTGCAAACAAAAATTCAGCCAGCATTAAATGTACATTATTAAAAACTTTATCGTTTAATCCCTTATATCTTTCCACGTTTTGGGTCAACAAAACAACAATCAATTAAATTTCTATTTTTTTCTAGAACACAATAAATATTTGTCTAATATTATTTGATACCTTTTAAATATCTGTTTGCTCCAGTGATTCCAATTTTACGAATACGCAATTATTATGTTCTGGAATAAATTAATTTTTAGATTATTTTTGTTCATTGTTTATTATGTAGGTGGAACGGTAGCAAGGATAAAAGGTTAAATACTAAATATAAAATGCAATTTATTCATTAAAACTCAAAATGTTGTTTCTTTATCCGCAATAGTTACGAAGTTATAAAAACTACGAAAAATATGCTATCGTATCTTATGACTCCACAAGTCCTATGTAAAAATGTCCCACTCGGACGACAATCCGCGGATCTTAGAAAATCCATAACTTTGCTGTTATAGCAAATTTAGTAATGGAGGACTTAGAGCAGGTTTCAGTTAACAAATTAAACTGTCATGTACAATTTTATAAGCGGTATGTAGATGATTGTATATGCTGCATACCAAATGATAAAATTGAACATGTTCTGCACACATTTAACACATAGGTTAAAATTTTTTTAATGTAAAGATAATACATAATATCACGCACATAACAACAAACTGGCATATTAAAGACACTAGGAGTAGTAGGCATTTAAACTATTTTTCAAACACTGGTACAAAATCAAATCATAACATATACCACACTATACCATACATAAACAATTTAAGTGACACAATAAAACACGAATTACGAAAAACAGACATTCACATAACTTTCATACCTACCAACAATAGCCACTTATTCACAAATTTAAAAACACCGATTAAACATGATAATCAAAGTAATGTCGTTTATAAATTAGATTGCAAAGATTGTAACAAATGTTATATCGGACAAACCAAACAATATTTAAAGAAACGAATTTATAATCACCAATACACTGTTACACATAATGTCACCGCAGACGACATAATTTTGATTTTTAAAACACTAAAATGTTAAAAAAGGAAAATAAGTATAAAAAAATATTAATTTACGAAATGATATACATTAAAAAAGATGAAAACGCGGTAAATTTTAGAGCGTATATCGATCATTGAAGTGTTATTTATAATAATTTAATTTACGCCTGAATTTTATTAATTTTAAGCTCTTGACTAGTCCTTGAACAGAGTTGTTAGAGCTTGACAAAAAATACATTGATACAGAAATAATTCAAATCATTTTAATTTTTATAGTTGTATTAAACCAATATCGATATATCAATGAATTCTTTGATTTTTAGATATTTTTGTTGATAGGCATGGCTATATAAATTATTAGTATTTTGACACATATTAAATGTCAATTTCTTCTACTGAAGAACTCTTTTTAACGAAAACATAATATTATATGTTCTGGAATAAATTGGTATTTAATTAATTGTTGTCTTATTGACCTATAAGTGGAAATATTTCAGGAATTGAAAGATAAGTACATAAAGATCACAAAGCAGATATATTAATTAAATAAATAAACAAATCTTCGATTTTGGACGAACAAATTGCATTCTTGTTTTTCAGTCTCTGTGTGTATCAATTAAATTAGTGTCATATTTAAATTAAAACGTGACATATTTCTGAAATTTATATAACAGAAACAGAAGAAACGTCCGTTTCCGACACAGAACACAACACATAAAGATGGTCAACATTATTTATACCGTTTATGGAGAGAACCCAATAAAGGTCAGCTCAAAAAGAACATAAACAATTATTAACACTCAGAAAAATTTGGCAAAGATTTGATTGCTTAAATTCATGATAATGACCGTTCATTAACTTGGGAATTGGAACGAAAAAATGTGTGTCAACATGTGTGCCTGTTTCTAGCATGTTATCGTTAGGATCGCTAACAACATCAATAATTTTTCTCCTACTTTGTTATTATTGATAAAAATTTGTGCCTTTATATTAACATTAAGAACACATAAAGTACTTCTAATACATAATTAACTTCCCTATTTAAGTCACGATCTACTACGAACAGCTTCTGAGAAACTTCACTAACAACCAAAAACTGGAAAGAGATTTTGCAGCATAATAAAACTTGTCATTATACTTCCATCTAAAAAAGTCACTATTCTATTTCATTTTTAAATCCGTTAATTTTTTCGCTTTCTATCAAATAACCTGAAAGAAGATTAATAACATTCTTGAGCTTCAATAGTGGTTTCAGGAATATATTCTTTATTAAATTCTGAATTTTGTTTTAAATAAAGCGAGTTGTGTAGCAACTCAATACATAGAAAATATGTATTTGTTAGTTCACTGTACAAACAAAAATGCTATATCCAGTTGGTATACCAAAATGACAAGCAGAATTTCATGGTGCTTTAACAAAAACGTTAGCGTTACGTCCAATAAAGCAAAGCTAAATTGTGTTGAACAAACAATATTTGAAAAACTATGAAACTTCGAAGATTCGAAATAGAAAGTAGCAATTCCCCATCGTTCAAGTGTTTGATCACAAACTTATTAAGACAAAGTGCTACAGGTAGGCGAACATATATTAGATGTTACCTTAGAAATTAGATTAATTGAGTTTTACTATAATACAATATAAAATAAATTTGAATTATAATCATTATAATAATTATGATTATAATTTTAATATTATTAAAATATGCCTGATTAAAACAAAATAGAGGAAACCACTATTACAAAAAAATGATATACATAACGTTGCTCATAAAAAATTAGTGCCTAGCCAAAAAGGATAAGGCCATCAAAGACGGTGTTGGAAGGTAAACGTAATTACATAAAAAATTACAAAAATCTCTAGCAAGGATAAATTCCATCTAACTTCGATTGAACGATGTAATGAATGTGGTGATTCTACATACTTTTGGAAAGCATGAAACATATATTGTGGCCACTGAAAAATTACGGTATTAGCATCGGATTAGATCAAAGAGGACCCAAACTGAGTAATCATCAGTGAATGTCGCTATATTCACGATTTTCACGTTCACCAGCCACAAATTCAGCAATAGTAGCACAGAGTTTGTGCATTCAGTTGATAAATTAAGCATGCAACAGTAGGTAAGAGCTGTTCGAGGAAGGTTTGCTCCAAATCTATACAAAGAGAATGTCGACTAATAGTACTTATTTTGATGGAGGGTCTGAAGCATTTCAGGTGTTAATTTTCAAGAAAAGCTACTAAGATTAATCGAAGTCGCATTATATATAGCTATCTATTATTATGATCTGTAATTATCACATTTTGGTAAAAGATAAAAATATAATCGTTGCGCTCTGACTATTTCTTTCACCAGTTGATGAAAATATTGATTAAGAGTTAGCTAAAAACTTGATTTTAAATGTGATTCTCGATTCATAAGGAGGTAAAAAACCAACGCCACTGCTTTCCAATTTCTTTTTTCGTAGCACATCGTCACAGTATTAGCTTTCGTATATTAACGCATCCGTAATCGTCTCCTTCCGAGTTTCTCCGTCAAATTTCGCTAAATTTGAGTATGGCGCGCTTTACCAGGGTGGCTGGATCAATATGACAGAACTCGGAGGGCGTTGCAAGTCGACGCGAACTGACAGTTTTCTTCGATGCGAGCCAGAGTTCGGTAGTAGCGGGTTTTTCAGCGTGCGGAAAAACTACAGAGTGGCAACGGGGAAAATTAACCTAGCTCTTATGTGCGGACACCATCAGGTCGTACATTGTGACCGTATTTTTTCGCGAAACAACGTAAAAATTTTCTCGTTCTTTAAGATGTCATTTAAACGTCGTTAGTCTTTTTCTACCCCGAAAAGTGTTCGGTTTACTTTGAGTTTTGTTTTGGAAGAGAATCGCCTCAGCATATATTCTGTATTTACAAAGCCACTTCTATGCGTACGTATATACTTTACGAATAGACATATCTGCCACTGTTATATAGGCATATAAGTCATTTCAAATACATCCCGTCTAATTTTCCGAAGGATATGTGTTCTTCGACAAAGGGTATTTAGTTATTTTAAGGTGTGTTCTGCGCATGGTTCATATATAGTTTATTTTTGCTATGATATATTCTTTAAGGTAGTGGTATGTTTTATTAGCAAAAGACTAATATGAAAATTTCGTAGATAGTGTAACCTTCACGTTTGGAAACGCCAGTCAAATTTTGTTTGTCGATATTTCCCATTGAAGGGTAATCTTGATAAGGGCGCGAATTGTTCTCTTTATGCTAAGTTTTGGACGTGGCAGCAAGTTATTATTAATAGTGCGTTGTATTCAATCATAACACTTCAAAAACATTCTACTTTAATTACCAAGCGCTCCTTAACGAGTTTGATTAATTCAAATGTTTTTGTAATTCAATGGAAAATTTGTTTTTGCGCTAGCATTCTGTTTTGGTATAAAAGAAATTAGCAAATCCCAAGAATATTCATTAGCAGTTAAATACTCAGTAGTAGGTAACACAAAAACTATGTACTTATATGTATGTGAAAATATTAAACATATGTTCAATGTATGCTTACGTACTATACATCAAATTTACTACTACATTTCGGCTGTTAATTCAGAAAGAATAACCGAAATCAATGATTGTTTCCACTGTGTCATTTTTAGGTAGTTGTAGTATTAAATAAACTAGATTTACAATTAAAACAAAGAATAGATAAGAATGATCTAACTTCCCTGTTAAATTGATATTGTGACTTCTATTACATCTTTTTACTGTTAAAATTTTGTGATGAATGAATTGTCAAAAGTTAATGACGGATATTTTAAAATAAGTCGGCACAAGCCATCAAACTCTAGAGTCACTTTTATCATTATCAATTACATTAATACCAATTGTAATAATAAACATAAAATAAAATATACTTTTGCAAGATATTTTTTAATTTCTACTGCAACACACATTAAAATTGTGTATCTGTGAAAATCCTATAAATCTCTTAATCAGAATTCAAATTGTCACAAAACAAATTCAATTTCAAAAACCAGACTTCTAGCATTTATAATAAAACGGATAAAGATGTTGCACATACATACATAAATAGACAATATTCGACAGTTAGGTTATAAGATTAACAAGTGGTGTACAATGAATCATAGCAAAGAATTGCGGTAACACGCTATCAAAGTGCAATTTTGGAGCTTTTAGAGATTTAGCTTTAAGAAATAAA
>CM043018.1:100143240-100613686 GCA_023690525.1 Holotrichia oblita
TTTGGTAGATATATACTAAACAGAAAGCGACTCGAAATCGTTTGTCGATGGTACGGAAGGAACTTACTAGAACATAGTCGTTTGTGTAGTTAGAAATCAGCTTCTGCCATACTAATATCTTTACAGCAGCGAAGTGGAATTACTACTCGTCTAGTCTTTCAAGCGAGTGCAATTAATTATAATTTAAAATTGCCCATGTTTCAAGTTGCTTTGAATATTGGCCAATATAAAGTTTCGTCGAACAAATGTTGACTATATAGAAGGTTTTAGAGCTATTGTAAGAATAAAAATACATGCATAAACACTCTCATAAGAAATGCCCATAAAAATAATCATGTATAAATACAGTATATTGCATGAGAAATGCAAAATATTCATTATTTATAGCTACACGTATTTGTGGAATGGTGTAAAAGTAGAAAATGAAACGCAACAGTAGGATTATTCCATAATTATAGAGATTGATCAAAGTTACTCCGGCACCATTGCTCACTTTCTTGTTAGGCGAGCTATAAATTCCGTTAAATTAACTAATACACGGCTGATTAAGAGTATATAAAGAAAAGAAACAGTTGAAAATAATATTTTTTGGTTCTTTAAGAAACCACCCTTTAAACTCTCTATGTTTTATATTATTTGGGATCAATTACTTATTCTAAAAAAAAAATTTTATTCTTGTTACTTATATAATCGAAATTAATAGAGTTATTCGAGATCAAGTAAGTTAATTACCAAATAAAAGTGTAATACAATTCAATCAATAGACTATCGATTTTCCCTTGCACAAATTTATTCCAGAAAATAAAGATCTCTGGGATTAAAAGTTTAAATATTAACTAATTTTAATTTTGGGGCTATCTAAAGTATTAATTTCTTTATAGAGTATAATTAGTTCTTCCAAAATAATAAAGCAATGTTTTCTTGCAACAAATCCGCAAACAGGTCGGATTTTAATTGGTAGAAGTACATAATATTTTTGTGTGATTGTTGATTTTAAATCATATATTTTTTTAGTATTAACGTTAACTTTTATTTTCTTAAATGGCAGCTTCCTCGATTTTAAGAGACCTTTTTATTCATGACTCGATGCTATAATATAGTAATAAATAAAAACTTGTTTGTCAATCAACAATATCTTCAGATTTAGCTATTATTATATAACGGGTCGATGGCACCAAATTTAGCTAATGTCCAAAATCACATTAGCGATTAAATGAGCAGAATTTTGCCGGAAACTATTTAAAATGTACAGGAAAAAATTTTGAACAGTCTTGAGTATTGTCAAGAAGTTGGAGAATGGCAGTTTAATTTCCTTTTTAATTGCTTGACATTTTCTTTTATTTTTTGCTAATAGTAAACTTTGTTTTCTAACATTTAATAGCAATTTTCTCGAAAATTTTCTGATGTAAAGTTCAACATTTTTAAACCATCAGTTTAAGAATAAGAGGATCAAAGAGAATCAAAGGAAGAAACTTTTCTTTCTTGGGAGTTATACCATAATTTTAGTTTCAAGAAATCAAGTATATCTTGCAAATTTTTAAACGTAATTTCTTTCATGCGTAAAATATATGTTCTCTACAGGATACGGTAGTAAGTGTACATAAAACTTTAACAGAACCGAATAATTTTTATAAAATGGAAACTCATTCAAAATACTTAAATAATTATGCTCGTTAAGTCTTCGATCAATAAAATATGGTCCAATTCCAGAAATGGCACACCAGACATTAAGTTTATTTTAAAATATTGCTGTTTAGAATTCATTACACAATCGGAATTATTTTCAAACCAAAATCGACAATACTGTGAAGAAGTTAAGTAAAAGTCGATTCAACTGACAAAATAATATTTTTATGGAAACTTCGATATTGTAAAATTTTCCCAACCAAAGTAAGACAAAACCGCAAGTTTCAGGATTTATTTCCTTTTTCTACAAATTCTAGCTTTATATGCTTTTACCTTATTTGCTTTAGGAATGGCTTGCAAATGCGATTTACTAATGTGAATCTTTCCGGAACGCTTACTTATCGACAACTTGGGCTGTTCACGTACTGAATCCATTTTTATCATACCTAGTACTTACATCATTTTCACCAAGCTTAATTTTATTTTTGGTAATATTACGTAGCAAAACAAAGCTAAAAACAATTGATTAAAGAACCGTAATTTGCTCAATATTGGCATTTTTTTAATCCTGTGATACATACATATATTATCCACATTTTTAAGTCTTGACAAGATTGATAGATGCTTTTATATTTTTCAATAATAGATTTTTTAATTTATTTATACAGTTCTGCTGAAGAGAAATTGTGGCATAATTTTAGTTAAAAAAATCAAGTATGTCTTGGAAATTTTGAAGTAAGTAATTTCTTTCACGTGTAAAGTGTATGTTCTGTAGGGGATGTGACAAAATGATATTGAGAAAAGTTGTTTGGAATGATAAATTATGTATATGTGTAAAAGTTTAACACGATCGGTATCATTCTTGAAATTCGCACTATGCTTTGGCTATGGGAAAATAAGAACGTTTTAAAAACTAAGAATAGTCTTACAATTAGTTGTAGTGTTTTTATGGTATTTAGACTAATGCAAAAATTTATCATTACATGCAGTGTTATATAATAATAATATCAGACTTCAGTTTGTTAAAAAAACCGGTTGAAACATAATAATTATTCCATAAAATTAATAAAGATACTCCTTTTCAAAAATAACAATAGTGTCACAGTTTTTAATAGTGATCCCATCGATAAATCCACTAAGTTTAATATATTGATTAATATTAAGCCTTTAACTAAAAGATTGACGACCATTCTAAAAATAATAGGAGTAATAATAATAGGAAAATTATAACGTATAATATTAAGACTTTACAACAGTTACGCATCTTCAACAGTTTGAAAGAAAGAACAAATATTGAAAAGCTTAGTGACGTCGTCTATAGAGTCAGATGTAATAATTGCGAAAAGTGTTATGTTGGTCAAAGTTCCCAAGCTCTCGGTAAACGATTAAAACAACATCAGTAGGACATTGCTATTAATAAAAATTCAACGGGTTTGTCACAACATAGTATTGCTAATGAACATGGGTTCAATTTTAGTGGTTATATTTGATATTGAACAAAACCTTAACAAACGCTTCATTTCAGAAATGCTTTACATAAAAATTTGCAATTTTAAAAATGATATTAATAATATTAGTTATGTGTATGATATATTACTTCAACGTCAATAATTCAATGTAATTTTTTTTGATATGTTTGGGAGTTTAGCAACTGCTTGAGGTTTGTCCAGACAGTTTTGAAACAAATTTTGTGTTTAACACAATATTTCCTGTCCTATTTATCTATTAAAAAAAACCTTGTTTACGTTTTCCATGTCCCTTTAGTTTTTAGTTTGTTCTGTACTCACACGTCCATATACATATATGTTTTTGTGCCTAATGCACAGATTTTATCCTTTCAATCTCCAGTTAGTTGAGAAACTTTAAACAATTACTTATATAAATTCTATTAGCTACAATTAGAACGTCATCGTATTTTAATTTTAATTATTATTTAAACCACTTGTTTTTCATTGTTGCTTGCTGACTGGTATGTATGTATTTTCGTTTTGATTAACCATCTTGTAGTAATGTATTTTGATATTAACGTTGATGAATTTGTTTTTAGCTTGAAAAAAGCTGGCGTAGGCCAAAACGTATCAAACAAAGCTAAAAACAATTAATTAAAGAACCGTAATTCGCTCAATATTGGCATTTTTTTATCCTGAAATAATTTGAAGAGCGTTAGAATCGTTAAATTGAATATATGTATGTACAAAGTATTTTTTTCGTTACATGTCAATAAACTTTGGCGCAATCGTATCTGAAACGAAATGTTGGAAAGAGTATAATTAAAAACAAAAAACCTGATCTAACTGAAATTCCAGAAGTGCACCGATAAAATAGAAAATAATCTAAATGCAGTAGAAATTTACTGTAGTTAAAACGTGTATTGAGTTACATTTTGAATGGAAATATTGATAAATTTTATAAAAGCACAACCCATAGACTACCAACCGGTAATAAAGCTCCTAACTTATCAATTATCAAACACTCTACGAACGTACAATAGAGATAGAGGGTATACCCGGTTCTCCAATACAGCGGATAGATAACAAACATACATTCATATAGGCACACACACAACGTATAAAAATACCTGGACTTGTCCCTATATACACAGAACTGACCCAAAAACTCATTACAGGTTTCTGTTTTTGTATGTATCGCTTCAAACAGCCCTTAAAATACACAAGTGTAAGTCATGGGTAGAGGGAGATGGAAATACACGAACGGGCTCGCGGTCTTCGCATCCAGGGTCTCAAGTCTCAATAGTAGAATACACGGCAACGGTTGAAAGCATACATCGTGTGCGTTTTCTGTGTTTATAAGCTGTATCTATAGAGGTTTCTTCGTGAGATATTCGATTTTACACACAAAATTGCTATCCAGGACATAGGAAAGTGATAGTGTTTTATCGGTGGTGTTTCAGTGCGTGAAATCCGTGCGAACACACGACGTTTTTAATTCACGATTCACGAATAAAATCGGTATTATTTACTACAATCCACTCTCACAGTACTATTTGCCATTTTACAGTAGTTGTGTTTGTGTGTAAAACAACTATAGGATTGGATCGCGGTTAAGGTATGTGTGTGTGTCCCTTTAAATCCTTTTTATTACGTCAATATGCTAACATTTTTCGCGATTAGCACGAATATCCTCCAACAATTCGATCGTTAAACCTTTAAACATGAAACATCAACAAGAAATATTATAATCGCCTAGTAGTTAAGCATTCAAAAATCCGTCTACCATGAAAATTAAATATTTTCTTCGTGTTTTGATTAAATTCCATTCACGTAAATACGTTATTTCGACTTTGATTGATTATTTCAGTTACATTCGGTACATTTTAAACGATTTTTCACTCTGGAAATTTGGCGGTTAAAATTCCGTTAGAATTCGTTATAGCTCTCGATTTGTGTACCTTTAATTTTAGTGTGGGCATTTAATTTAGCTATTTTAATTCGCGTTTAATTAATTCAGTGTTTACTGTTAGCTAAATCGCATTCGATTTTAATAATTTATTTCTTTCCAAAAAGCTTTCCATTCATACTGTTATAATATAGGAAATGCTTTAATTTTAACAAATATTTACATTCGGGTGATTAAATATAAATAATCATAGGACGTAAAATAATTTTCTTTGGTTTATATTCATTTTATTTATTACGTAAAATCCTCCATGAAATTATTTATTACTCGTTTATTAAATATTCGTTTGTCCTTTTGTGATAAGAAAACCAGTAGGCCTATTTTAAGAGAATAAATAAATAAAAAAAAAGATTGTATCTATATGATAAATTAATTTTAGTCGGATAATTATTTTTATTTATTTTTATATAGTTTCGCAATTGCGAAAATGTAATCTTATTTGTTAATTGTTGGTTAAATATCGTTTGTTCTGCTTCTGATAAATTAAAAAAATTAATGCACATGCAAAGCTAATAAGATTGATTTTAATTAACCGAAGTAGACGTATAGAAACTTTCGTTACTGTTTGTACCATCTTTCAAATCAAATTAAATCTAAATTTTTCTATTTTATAAAGAAAGGCTTTGGTTTATAGTGAATTTCATTTTTCTAAACGAGATTATTACATCTGTCTCTAATTTAAAAACATCTATTAAAAGTAATCAAAGGAATTTCGTCTATAAATTAGACTGCAAAATCTGTAACAAATGCCACATAGGTCAAACTAAACAATATTTGAAGAATTGATTTTATGATATCACTGCTGAAATTACTTTGTCTAAACATTTAATTCAAGTTTGAATTATATTAATTTAAGCTCTAGACTAGGTTTAATCATTCAAATCATTTTTATTATTGTAGTTATATTATTATATATTATATTAAAGTCAATTTCTTCCACCGAAAAAGTATTTTAAACGAAAACGTTCGGGAATAAATTAATTTTTAAATTAAATTGTTATTTTATTTGACCTACAAGTGGAAATTAAAAGAGAAGGAATTAAAAGGTATCCTTCCAGTACATGTAAATTATAATCATTCATAAAGGAATGGATTTTCCCCTAGGAAGTACAAAATATTGTTTGCATTTAGATGTACGATGCTTGTATTTTCGAGTGTTTTATTCTAACACTGGAATAATACAGATGTTATTCATGACCCTTTCAGTTTCATTCATGTACTGAAAACAAAACAGTTTTTGTCATTCATATCCGACTTGACAGAAGTTCCTATTGCTAAAAACCCAATTTACCGTTTTCTAATTATAACATTACACTACACAGCATATTACACTTGTTTCTCGTAACTAAGACTAAAATATCTACATATACATACTCTCTTGTTTCCCATTTGCCCTTTTCTCGATAACAAGAAAGAACATTTTTTCCCATATAACCATAAATCCATTACGAATTTGCAAAAATGAATATTTTACTTTCACATAATAATTGCTTTATTAGTCGTTTTACCTGCTATAACAAAAAGAACATAAATTACTTTTTCTTCTTGATTACTTGCGAAAATACCAGCACCTACTCCTACTTCTTCTTTAGTTCATTTTTCTACTTTAATAACTGTGGGTGTTTATTTGCTAATTTGTTGTTTAACTATATTTACAGCTGAGATTCGAGCTAATTTTAAATTTAATTTACAAAAATTATTGCTTTGCCGATACTAGCATCTGGAGAGTATTAATTAACTTGTTTCATCTTTTAACACTTGCTTTAATTATATTGCAAATACTTAGGTTACAGAGTCATTTAGCAGATAACAGAACACCAACTTACTAACTAATATAAATTTAATTTAATTTGTTTAATGTAATATAAAAGATACACATATAAAATAAGACCGCAACACTAAGAGCAAATAATGTTTTGCCACCAACTTAATCATATCTTTCTTCTTATTACTGCATAGGTTGACTTGACTTTTAGAAGATGTAATATTAGTATTTGGAAATTAGAACCATAACTGAATTAAAATACAGGACTAAAATGGAAAAAAAGTCGTAAACCAAGGGCAGTTTGTAATTATATACATCATAATGGAATTTTTAATGTGTACGTGTTGTTAAAATTGTTCTGATGAAGGTATGAATAAATAATACTTAAAGCTCAAATGAGATAATTTGTTTCCCTATATATTAAAAAAGCCACAAAAACTAAAAAACAGTTTATTTAATAAAAATGTAAAAAGAAATATTACTTTTACTTTGTCAAAACACTGCATTTAATATAGGTGACTACAGTTAAATTTTTGTAGGTCATTTTCAAAATTACGGTGAAGTAGAATTAAGACATATTTCTTATATATTCACTTTTTCATAAACATTGAAATACGGGAGAAACATCAGGTCCGTTTCATACTTGATTTGCTGCAGTATTGTAAAAGCAGATTACATATAACAGTTTTAAATTACCAAACTAACCTGTGCATACCTCTTTTTGTGTTTAAAAATGAAGTGTTTTTACACAAATATAATAATAAATATTCTACAAAAAAATGTTTATAATACTATCCCACCCTCTTTCTTTTCTTAAAATTAGTGTATGTAGGTATGTGTATGTGTTATATAAAATCCAAAATTTGTCCTTCCTCCTCTTGAAAAATTGTTCGTCCACGGTAGCTTCTCCCTAGATGCCTTTATTCTACCTTCTCTTGCTCCTGGACTCTGCCACCAACTTTATATTCAATTCTGTTGTTTCTAAATCGTTACTAAATCACTTTTTATGTACTTTTATTATGATTGATTTTTTTCTTTTTTATTCTTGACAAATTCAATTCTCTTTACTTCCAACATGTAGCACCCAGGGCTACAAAAACCCATCGTGACGTCATCCCACACTAGATTTCCAATTTTCTTGTACGATATGTAATTTTGTAATTGATGCCTAAATCGAGTCGTATTGTATTACCTACAGGCTGGGGCATTAGTGCGAGGAAGTCCAATTACTCCTTTATAATAAGAGAAATGAGAAAATGTTATTAAGATAAAAGTTGAAGCGCATGGGGGGCTATAACCTAAAAATATTTTTAACTATACAGGGTGGTTAAATAGAAACATTAGATGAAAGCTACTGCTTAGCTTAAAAAATAATGTAATGCTAAGCTAAGTCGCTAAAAATTATCATTATCTAGCTCAAAGTTAAGTAAAAAAACCAGTACTCACGAACTGGCTATTATTGACCTGTGTGAAAATTATTTTACAGTTACTTATTGATGTCATTGTTAAATTTTATAATAACATAAATAAATAGTAAACACAAAGTGATAATAAGATAACATTTAATTATAAAACTTAAGTAAATAAAAAAAATAGTAGAGTAATTGGACTTACTCGCATTAATGCCCCAGCCTGTATATGTGTAAGTTACAATAATTTTAATTTTTTTCTAGAATAAAAATGTTTAGTATCATATTTGTGTAGTTTTTACCATAACCATCGCTTTTGAACTTTATTTTTAACAAATAATGAGTATAAGACTATATGCCTTATATTCCCCACTACACCACCCGAACGAAAAAATCTCAAATTAATGCAACTAATAGAGTTAATAAAATATAATATAATAATATCTTCATTGTTGTTCACTTTAGTTTTGAAAATGACCTAAAAAGGTCGAAACTGCAGTCAACTATATTAAATATAATGATTTAAAAAAAGTAGAAAAATCTTATATTACAAAATTTACCATAAAGTAACGGCTAAAACCACTAATAATTAAGAATGATTAGTAGTAATCACATTATGTATTTAGTTCAAACACTGTCTTTAGAAAGACTTATATTTAAAAATTGCTCAAAATTGAAAGAAATACATAATAAAACACCTGAAAAATTCAAAACTAATGCAATTGTTATGACATTGCAAATTAGTTTATTACCATCTATAAAGCTATCGATACCCCCTTTATTATCCAGAAGATGATGTAATTTTTTGAATTAAAAGTCCTTTCTTCTACAGATTGGATTGATTCTAATTTGAGGAGAAGATGATTTAAAATTAGGAACTTTTGATTTTAGTAACGATTTGATTTTGTATTGTCGAACGCAGGAGTCACTGCTTATTATTCTATTAAACGAATAATATAGCAATTTTGACGCATTTCTTGATTATAGTATGGATTATTTTGTGTTGTCTACGGGTATTACTGTATTAGAACAATTTCTCGAGGTTAACCACATTTTTGCAATTCAGAAAAATGTTCAGAGATTCCAAGTAAAACACATTGATTTATCACTTCGATAACCACAACTATTCTAAAAGGAGACTAATAGATATGAAGGGTATCAGATTAAACGAATTAACCTAGGAAGTCTCAATTACTACTGGTAATTATTAATTTGACATGTTATTTCCTGAAATTAACTGGGTTTAAATAAGGTTGGAAACTTGCCTAGTTAGTAAATGCTGTTATACAATTATTAAAAGTAAATACTCAGGTTAAGTAATGTTAGCTCTAAGTATTTTTCTAATTTTTAGTAGGTAAATACTGTGCTGTGTACATTTTATAATAACGTATTATGTGTAGATAAGTAGATACACAAATCTGATTGATCTTATTATACCTTCATATCTATTAGGTTAATAAATATGATCTGATTTGTTGTAAAGGATCATAGATAACAATAGATCACTTCACTTATTTCGTTTCTCAGTTTAAAATTACCAACTCTCTGCTTTCAAAATTTTATCAAAAATGTAACACATCAGACAGTATATTGTGATTTAGCGTGAACTAAATTAATGCACCTCGTGATTTGCCTTTAGATTATCAAATCTATGTTATAGAATTATAATTTATACCTACTATGTAGAAAAATAATAACACTTATGTACAAGGGTGAAGTTAGGATAATTTATTGCAATATGTACATATATCTATTTGATCATTTTGATATAATTTAAATATGTACACTATGCACATGTTTTGCTGGGGACTATATGTCAATAGATGCTGAGTACACAATCTATGTATTGGTAAGCAAACTGTATGTGTTAATTGAACTCTCTTTATTGACCAGTATTTTTCTTAATTTGTCTTTAACAAACATGTATTCGACCATATTATTTTGCATAAATTCATTATGTAGAAGCAGTTTCCCTTCGTATATTTTGAACGTCTGTATACTCTCCCTTTCTATAAATATTAAACTCTATAATAATTAATTAACTTCAATCCAGTGATATTGCATATAATAAAGTATTCATTTAACGGTCAGCATCTAACTTTTACCTTGCATACTTATTTTGATTCTTTTTTTACAATATATTTAGGTTGAAGTTGAAAAGAAGTACTTAGCTGTATAACGTTAGGTGTAAAGGGAAGTTAATGGGTTTACAGCTAAGTACTTCTTTTCAACTTCAACTTACAGATATGGTTTTTTAACGAGACATATCAATCAGGTATGGACAACGAAGTTGTAACATCATGAAAGCGTTAATGAAAACTAACATCCGGCACGCCAAGATGATCAATCGAAGAAATTTTCTCCTTAACTGCAGAAAAGGTTCCATCATTCCGAAACATATACAGCATTCCTTGAAAGGGTTAGTGAGACTTCTCCACGAAACAAAAGAAAGAACAGCACGTAGGGTAGCAGATTTTAATGACAGGTTAGGTGTAAAATCTTTAAATCTCTAAATAGATATCACTCATCAACAAATCTTAATATTGAACATTCAATTCAGAATTTACAGACTCAACTGAGTTCTTTGATCCCTGCTTTTTTCTTTGACCAGTTTCTTGCCCGTTTAAAATATTCCTTTAATAAACTTTTTCATAAAATTAAAGTCAAAAATATTAACAAATTAAATAAAATAATAATTCCGGTTGGTTCATCAATCTATCCAATATTGACATTCCCCAGGATGTTGTAAATTTCCTTTCATTGGGTTATAAATTTGGCATTCCTATTCAAACGAAAGAACTACATATAGGAAGGATCCTTGCAGACTTTGAAAATAATAATATATAGACTACCTTCTTATTCTCGTGACCTTATCAGATCAAAAACCACTAATATTTTCACAAACTTCTTAATAAATAACAATCCCCCATCAATGTTGTCTTCCTTCTTTTGGAAACAGCAGTCCCTGTGCACAACCTTCTTACACAAATAAAAATAAAGATCTTCCTCATGATGATTCCTTAATAGTGATGTCTGCAGACGAAGAACAAATTACCGTCCTGATCAAAAAATCCCAATATGTCAATAAAGTTGAGGAACTTCTTAATGACGTCGAAGTTTATGAACCTTTAGTCAAGGATCCCACAAACAGAATACAAATATTAAACAACAACATCGTAAGAGATCTTAAAAAGAAGGATTATATTGATGAACATATTCAAAAAACTTTAACTTGCTACAATGGTATTTGTCCTAAACTCTATTCCCTGGTAAAAATACACAAAACTGGTTACCCTGTCAGACCTATTGTTTCTTTCGTTGGCTCTCGAATATACAAATTATCTTCGTTTGTGGCTGGCATATTCACAAGGGCTTTCGGTGAAAATACAAACTACTTTGCAGAACTTGTCCCCAACATCACATTACCTTTAAACTATGTTGTTGTCTCCTTGGATGTAATATCTCTATTTACCAACATTCCGTTGGAGGTTGTCATAAATATTATTGACAGGGATTGGCGGTTAATTTCTGAACATACTGAAATAGACAAAAATTCTTTCATAGAAATTTTTATTTGACTCTTCCAACTTTACATTGAATGGTCCATTTTTCAAAGAAAAGTTTGGTGCGCTTATGGGTAGTCCACTATCTCCCATCATTGCCTGTATTGTTATGGATGAACTCCTTTCTCAATGCATCCCAAAACTGCCATTTGAATTACCGTTCATCTACAAATATGTTGATGATATTATTACATTTGTTCCATTAGACCATGCCACTACAATCCTTGATGTATTTAATTCTTATAACAACTCCTTACAATTTACTATTGAGCTGCAAACGAATAATAAAGTTCCGTTTTTGGATATTATAGTAATTAGGAATACTGACCAATCTCTTATGTTGGACTGGTATACTAAAGCTACTATTTCTGGAAGATATATGAACTTTAATTCGAATCACTCGATTAATATGAAGTTAAACAATGTCATAGCACTCAAAAATAGAGTTACCAAAATTTCACACCCCTCCTTCAGGGAAAAGAACTTATCCCGATTCAACAGCATTTTCTCAAAAAAAACTGTAGAATTCTTTACTATATAATACTCCACTTATGGCCTCCAACAACAACATCAATGAGGACTCTACTGCAGATTTTTTGACCTCCCTGAACAGTGCCCCTCTCAATAACACCCCCAATGAAAATGTCATCACGTACTGTAAATTTCCGTTTACCGATATCTTCCGTCTTTAAGGATTTACCAATCAAATTAGGTTTTTACAACATCAAAACTTTAAATATCTTGTTCTCCAAGGGGAAATCTTCCACCCCAAAACCATTACAATCTGGTCTGGTTTACTGTATTCCCTGTCAAGATTGCAACTCTGTATACATTGGACAAACCTCTCAATATCTAGACAGAAGAATGAGACAACATCGTTTGGATTGTCAACACTCACCCAAGAAGACAGACATCTGAACATAGCATATCTTTGAAGCATACATTTGACAACGTCATTATTTTGGAAAAGGAAAACAGATGATCGACTCGTGTATTCCTCGAAATGTTTCACATTCAAAGGACAGATAATACTGTTAATTATAAAACAGACATCCAGAACCTTAGTGGAATTTACTACTACATATTGTCCATGGATAAACAACATTACAGTAAAATTAAAAATAAATAACACGGTTCACTATTTAATTTTAATTTAGTTTAATGATTTTCACTCTATAATTATTCTATATTCTACAATTAACATATATTATAACTTGATCAATATTGATCATTATATTCAACAATTTCGAATTCTCAGAAATGTTTATAAATATTTCAGATAACTTTTTTTAATTGTTATAATACTTTTGTTCAACATGGATATGTATTGTATCTTGACAATATACATATATTCCCCAACCTTTGGTGGGAAATTTGTGATTATTATAACCTCACTTACTGTTAGTCCATGTGAGACGTTACATTTTCGAGTTTTAATTAAAATTGTTAATAAGTTTTTAAATATGTTGTTTGATGTTTGATGTTGTTGTTTCCGAATATGAACTGCACATGAGTCTTGTGATGTTGCCGTACTTTAATTATCACTACCTAAATTAAATAATTCACTTCGATTTAAAATAGCCGAATTTAATTTACAATTTTTGTTGTTTTTATTAATTTGTAGTTTGTTCTCTGAAGAAGCTAATAAAGAACGTCTTCTTAATTCTAACGCCGATAGCTGCAATGCCATTAACTTTCCTAAATATATTTAAGTATTCTAATAGGATTCTGACATTTATGTATCTGTTGTCCTAAATTAGACATTGCTTTTCCTAAACAAATTTTTTAATAATTTTCATAATGTATCACATAATTCACAATAACTAGCTCTATTTGTCTTGAGTACAAATATATAATTTCGATATTCCAGAAAATGATAATTTGTTAAATCTTGTAAATAAGGATAACGAGAGAGAACTTCATGGTGTGAGTAATTAAGTCTCTGCATATTTAGGAAATGAGTTAGATTCTCTGCTTTTAATTTATGCAACATTCCTTGAATGTATTGTTAGTACTTCATCATTATTCTGGCTCTACGATTAATTAAGAAAGAATAATTAGATAACATAGTGTCTTGCAGTAAGGGGCAAATATTTAGGTAATCCACTTTGCTTGATAGTGTTTTTAATGACAGTAATGAAAGCGCTCTCCAAGTTCATCACTATTATTACTAAGATTAGATGTTTTCGATAAATTTAAACTGCGAGTCAGATTATTTAGTGAGAATAAAGTTATTACGTGGGCTCTGTCTTCTTGAAATCGTTTTTATTAGGAGCATGACAGTAGTCATTCTTCTTTTTTCGTGTCATCAGTTTTATTTGTACATGAAGAATTAATGAATAACAATGTTATCAGAAAATCTTATATAGTATATAACGTTTTCTCGCTAACTGAAATTGCATTAATGCTACTGCGTAAAAAAGTATAAACGACCCTCTCAAGTAATATTAATTACTAATTCTGTTGATATTTTGGTAAATTCATAATATTTACCTTTATTGTATAATTGCATGTTCTACCGGCATTGTGGATTTGAATAACAGTTTTAAAAGTCTGAGTAACTACTATAAATAATATGAGTTAAAGTTTAAAACAAGTAACTACATCTTTTTAAATCAGTTTAGTAATTTTTCTTCTTTGAAAAATGATATTTTGTCAGTGCTATTGAATTGGATTACTTTCGAATTTTGTTCTCTAATATTGGCGTCGCGCCAACGTAGAATGACGGTTACAATCCTGCGGTTATCCGTTATAGAACCTGTATATTCATACCTAATTTATTAGGAATTTAATTATGTCTTAATTTGAATTTTGCGACAGTCTATAATATACGTTGCTTTACTGTTATCTTCGTCTCCAGCGTTAATTTTTAAACTTTATATATAGTTCATAGTTGAACTTGAACTACGTGTATCCATAAAATTGTGTTTGACATGAGTAATTATTATAACACGTTAATTCTTATTATTAGTTAGTTTCTCAGAATTTTAATTTTAATTAGAAATAAGTTGTAATTTTTTTTTTCTCCTATCTCTACATTAAATTTGGTTAATTAATTTTTGTTTGTTAATTTAGGACATTAAATGCATCTGAATAAGTATATTTTTTGCAGGTTTCTTTCGAAATTGCTATTAAGACTAGATCGTTCAATAATATTCAGTGATTGATGCTTTATATAAACCAAGTTCAAGATTAAACCGTCTAATATTTGGCATAAAATACATGTCATAAAGTGCACCCCATTTTCCATAATGTCATTAGGATCATTTCATTTTTGTGTCGTCAAAGACTTAACAACATGTATTCTCTTCCTTTTCCTATACTGTTGGTTGCACTACACTAAAACAGTTTTTGGAAAAATAGATGTTTGTATTTAAAGGTTGCTTAAGCTAAGAATAAAATAGCAGATTTTATCTGGTCAATTAAAAACTTCATAAATATTGCATAAAAATTGTATATCCTGTGGCTTCAGGCTATGTTTCAAGACCTTCGCGTGCATCTTTGACCCAATTTCGTAAACGATCATGTTTATAAAAATTACATTCTACTGTTACTTTTGCTGGATTTGAGCTATCAAAGGAATTGTTTATTAGTAAAAACTATCTACTCTTTTGGCGATTCACGGTTTATCTAGTTTCACAAGCAGTACAATACTGCAGTAAATTACTGAGGCAACGCTAAATAATTTTTTTGTGGGTTTACTACCTACTCTTGTTATCCACTTTAATCGATTTTTGGGATATTTGCTTATGATTTAGTGTTTATTTAAACCATAAGCTAAAATCATAAATTCACATACTACTATGTTTTATTGCTTAAATAAGATAAGAACCCCTTCTATATCTACTCTCTACTTTGAGGCCTACGCTTAAGGAACCGGTCATTGCACAAATCTAAGATGACCTCGAGATCTTCTGCTTCTTCTTCGTCAGTTACATCATCATCTTCGGATTGTTGGCCAAATTCCCGTTTCCAACGTTGTCGTATGTCTTCTTCTGATCCTGCATTATATTGCTTACTACTACCGGGCACCGGTGGGAGCGGTAAATCGGCAAAAAACTCACGAATGTTTTTGTACAGGCTCTTATCTAGTAGATCTCGACACGAATCAAAATCGTCAATGGAACCAATTCCAAAATCAGATTGTAAATTGTGTGGATCAAGTATATCAAAACGTCTTGCAAACTGCGTTGCATTTCCTTGATCTGCGTTACTAGAACGTATAAGTCTGTAGCCTATGTTGGAGTTGTCCGTATTAACATTTTCAATCCTGATTCCTCTTGAACACTTTGGAGATGTATATGGCGCAAGTAAAAGAGCGGAAGCCGTTAAGTCAAGTTCTGAAGAATCTGACATATCTGATATATGTCGAAAATTCATTCCAGTTGATTCCATTTCTCTAGGTGTAGTTGGTACTGATCTGGGATAAGATAGTTTTGCTCTATAATCTCTTGAAGTCCCAGGCTGTACTAAGAAATATTTAGGATCATCTGTATTCTGTGTAACTACCAATTTTGATTCTAATCCTTCGGTTATAGAACTCGGGTTATGATTTACTGAGTTGAATTTTTGCTGTATTAATTTCGAAGAATCTAATGGAGTAAGTCTAGGCGATGTATTACTTTTAAATTGCGGGTTTTTATCTTGAAATGTTACCGGTATCACTAAAACAGTAGATGCTTCTAAATTTGCCGTATTTTTATCGGATTCTATTGGTACTACAGGCTCAGGAAGTTCCGTTGATGAACTCCTACCTTCCGCATCCACGTGGAAAGTTGCGAGATCTATAGGTATTGTAAGACAATTAATCTGATTATCTTGTTGAGATTCTGGTATGTTTACATTTTCGCGAAAGGTTGACTTAGATTCCTGATCAATATTCATGCAACCACATCTCCTTTGAAGTAGTCCAAATTTGAAATCGTTAGTAGGATCGTTTGACAGATTTTTCTTACTTTCAGAAAGTGACCTGGATTTTTTCTTTGATTCTTTCTTCCTCCGTAAAGATTTTCTTGATTCTGATTGGTGCCTTGACGGACGTTTCTTATGTCTTGAACATTTCCTACATTCCGAATTTGAATTAGACGAGGAACTGCTGCTTTCAAATGAAAAATGCTCGCGTAGGCTTCTACGTTTTTCCCTATTAGAACGTATCTTTGATTTTGATTGGTCACTTGAAGAACGTCGCTCCTTCTTAGAGTGACGCTTACGTTCCGAATTTTGAACTAGGTCATTATTAGGATCTTTATGTGTAGATTTTTGTTTATCAGACGCTCTTGATGTTGAGTGATGTTTAAAAGAATGTTTATCTTTAGAAGATTGTGTATGTACTATATCTGAAGAAGATGATTCGCCACCGCTTTCATAAATTAACCGTCTAGATTTATACTTATGCTTTTTATGGTGCTCCTTCGAAGTTTCTTCTGATCTTGGTTCATGTTTAACTGGCTCCTTTTGCTCTTTACTGGAGCATTGTGGAATTTCTTCTTTTGAAGTCATTATGACTGGTTTAGTTTCTTCTGTGGAAGCCATTTAAATTTGCGGGAATATTTACAACAAGATCATACATATCTTATAGGATTAGACAACAATAAGACCTTATTAAGAAAACTGTCGCCAAACGGAAATACTCTTTCTTTCTGATTTAATGGAATTAAATATTGGTTTCTAGTTACCTTTGTGATGCTAAGATCAAAAGGAACGGGCTGTATTCATATCTGAATGCATTGTGTATATTTCTTTAGATGACAAATAAAATTTGACATATGTGTACAGTGACAGTTGGACATTTTGAAGTTAGGTAATGTAAGATAGGACCTAACTTCATTCGATTATATGTCCTACAGAAAGCTTGATATGAAATTCTGTTTTGAATTTTTATTAAACTAGTCATAAAACTAGATTGAAATTGATCGTCAGATTACTCACTGTTTCATGGACTTTTTAAGAAGCAATTTTCCGGATTTGCTTTTGCAAATAAATATTTCAACTATGAATAGGACCTTCTTCTGTTAATCATTTTATATTTAGAATGTTTGTATAATGTAGTTCTCAAGAAAAGTAATATAAACGCAATTTTTCATTTTACTATTTTAATAAATCTGATGACAGTATCATTTTCCCACAGTAAAAATGAGTAAACGCTATCAATTTAGGTAATTAATTATAGAAGTTCCAAAAATTGTGTTGAGTCATCGCGCATAAATTTAAATATTCAATAACGGATCAATGTATAATGTCACTGATATGTGTTTAAAATATTTTAAACTTTTAGCTAAAAACGACCTTGTATGGTGCAAATTGGAATTTACGGAAATAAATATATTTAAATTAATTTCAATTATAAATGCAATCTTACAATAATAACTCTTTACTGATATCTATTTTAAGAAGCTAAACCGTAATGGAAACCTTGAAATTAGTTTTTGAACGATAATATAATGAAGAAGAAGAAATTTTACGCATATCGCATGCAAATGAGCATTAGGTGTAGCAGAAAAAAGTTACTAAATACCCAGGTCAACTACCTGACCGTTTCAACTTTAAAAGAATCAAGAATGTTTCTATAAATTTTGGCAATAAAACGGAACTTATGCAATTTTATGTGGATAAGGTGAGTGGCCAACCTCACAAAATATTTCGTCTGAGATATATGTCTGCAATATTAAATAAGAAGAATCCGTTAGTGACATATATATGTATACTAACATCTTGTTCTGTATTATATTACGTTTTAAGTGATTTTACCAAAAATGTTCATCTTACCGTTTTATGCAAAATTGGTAAAACTGTGCAATATGTATTGGTCATTTGTTTTCTTGTACGTACCATTCATTCTTTTGTGGTGATCTAATGAAATACGATACGATAGAAAAGTAATTTTAGTACCGTATATTTTAGTTTTGTTATTTTATTCTCAATTTTGCTGCAAAGATATCCTCATTAGTACTATTTGAAGACAGCGTATCACACCAATTAAAAAAATGCACGTTTAAAAAGAATTCAATTATACAGTTTATTCATTTTGAATTTTATTTAAGGGCAAATGTTTTGACTTTTGTTAAGTAGGGTGCTATGGCAGTTTCTTCGTCATTGACCCCGCCAATTCGACAAGTGGTCGCTACTTTATTTTCACCACACCCCATTTCTCTTCTTTGTCTAGGAGCATTTTAGATACTATTTCGATTTATCTTTCCTTTTTTTAATTCAAGTTAAATCTGACTACTATTACTCAGTATAATTCATAATTATTGTGAGACTACGCTATTTTGTAAACCAAGATTCTTACATTATAACATTCGGAAATCAAATAAACATATTTAGATATGTGTAGTAGCTCAAATTAAACTGGATTAATACAACAATTTGCTTCTGTTGTCGTTTAATAAATGTAATACCTCTTGGCATATCATTAATGGGGAAATTGCAAAGCATCTCTAAAAAAGAATAAATTTAGTATTACAAACGAACTGAGCGAACTGGTAGCTAACTTTTATTCACTCGCGAACTTATTTATTTCTTTATTTTATCTGTGGTGGGTGCTAATTGCAGCGACTTCTTAGACTGTATTGTTTGACTACTGTGGTAAGTCTTGTTGTGAAAGTTCTCTATATTAAATGTGTTCAATGGCACTATTTCACCGTTTATAATTCTGTGCTGTTAATCACTTTGCTCACAAGAGCATCTCGAAAAATTGAACACCTGCTCCCAACATTATTGATATTATTGACACATTTATTATTTTGAACAGCTATAGAAAATAATATATTTCTTGATAAAACTTATTGACGATCATTTGGTCGAACGGTCGGTTTATGCCTTAACTCTCGCTGTTGGTAGTGTGCTTTTATACCAGACGGATTAAAGATCAATTTTTAATAAATTAACTATTAGTTATGGTACTATAGATTTAGCTAGAGGAAGTAATATAGTTCTACTTCAACATTTCTAGTGGTGTCGTTCGGGGTTTTATGCTCAGCCCGAATCTGTTCTTGATTTATATAAATGCGAACTTTGTTTTTTTTTAATTCAGATTAAATATCTTGAAAAACATAATTTTAACGTAATTATGTTTAGTGATGTAAGTTATGTTTTACGTGTCTAGTGATGTAAGTTATGTTTTACGTGAAGTCTCCTAAACTTGATCAGCTTCAAATATTCCATTTCATTGATATTTAGAAGAGTTTAAAACAATAGATAAAGATTCAAAGTAGGAATAGGGCAAGGAACCTCTTGTGACCATATCAACATTTTTGAAAAGAAGTACTGGCTGTACTCGTTAAGTTCCCAGGGTATGGTATACCCACAATCCCTACCCTGTGAACATATCAATATTCTTGGGTATGTTGCAAAAGTTCCAGTTCATTGTTAGACCTATGTATATCCCACTAGCACACCACGGTAGTGTTCATTTTTTTAACTAAAAACCCCAACATTTCTTTTTTAAATCTCAGTTGGAGTAATTGTTTGATGCAGTATCCCAAAGTGAAGATATGCACTCAATTTCTATGATAAACCTTTCAGTATAAAAATTTATAATTACATTGAAAACACAATTACAACAATACCTGTTGGAGAGTGCTAGCGCTGGTTGCCAACAACTGGTGTACGAGTGAGTGGACGCGACGTCTAATTCTGCACATTTTACTGGTAGCACAACCAGAGCGGTGGAAACACCAGTAGAATGTGCGAACGCTTCACGGCTGGTGGCGCAACCAAATTGGTGGAAGAACCAAACCGACACCAGGTGAGATATTCTCCATATGCTTACGTGTGTTCTGAGTGGTGTTGGCAGTGGTTGCGCCACCGCGGTGTTCTACTGGGATATAGCTCTTAAAGTTTTTTTTCATTCGTCCTGTAACCTTAGATGTATCTGCTAATTGATACCTTCAGAACGATTATCTCTAAATTTTTCCATTGGGTTGACAACTAACCGGTACTTTGGACAATTACATACGACAGCTTCTTCTATAGTATGTATCCAAAGGTAAAATGGATAGACTATTCACATTTGTTCAACCATTGGCATTCTACTTTCTTCTTATAAGATATTGTTCGTAAACACATACTAACAAAGCACTTCAAAATACAGAGCCGCCTTTGCAAACCTATCAATTTTACATAATTCAAAAAAGGTTAAACGTGTCGTTTGTAGTGAAGTCATCGTACTTCACCAAACAAACAGCCTCCGTCTGAAATAGCCATCATATTCCAACTCTCAACTTTTCTAAACATAGTTTAATCTCTTCATTTCTATTTTGCCGTACCTACATACCGAGAGTTCTCTGAGAGAATAGAAAAGATAATTACCTTGTTGATGTTTAATAATCACGCGATACCCGTAGTAATTTGCTGCTGCTGAAATGAGCTTTTAAAAGGCATTTTCGTTTACCTTATGCTTTACATTGTCATGTGAAAGATGTGGAATATGTGTGATGATTGATTCCCAACAATTAAGTAAAATAGTAGTTGTGAGCGGATGTATTTTTAATTATCGAAAAATGCAGAAAAACGATACCGTTAAAATTGTGATCGCAGGATATTTTCCGTTCATATAAATTATAAAAAAGATTGTTCCACAGATGTTATGATTAAACACACTATACTGTCATTCATTTCGTAGGTTCATGTGTAAAGGTTAACTTATGTTCCTTAAACAGTGTGTATTTATTCTAATGTATTAATGCTGAAACCATTTTAGACTAAAGTCTGGTAATCTTCAAATAACTGCAAAACACTAATTCGATGATTCCATTCTACGTTGCATCGTTTAATTTGGTCTTATCTGCAATTGGTGATATGAAATGATTTCAATTCATTTAAAATTTTATCATTCATCATCAAATATGTATAAAAATCATCGCATCTAGTTGTGGCAAATTTATCGCTTTTACTAATTTAAAACTATCTATTGCAACATTTACCTCTCCTAGTGATGAAATAATCTCCCTTACATATGTACATATATCTACTCTCGATTGATCTTTTCATTTTTACAATATTTTTGCCACAATCTTTACAGAAACTCTTGTAAATTCCACATTGCTACCTTATTTCTGGTTTATATTTTGGGTTTTTTAAGAAAGCGAGGTAATTGAAAGTATCCTGTGAAGTGATAATTTTTACTGTACTAAAAAGC
This sequence comes from Holotrichia oblita, assembly GCA_023690525.1. Taxonomy (NCBI): domain Eukaryota; kingdom Metazoa; phylum Arthropoda; class Insecta; order Coleoptera; family Scarabaeidae; genus Holotrichia; species Holotrichia oblita. Next base: position 100,165,159 of record CM043018.1, read on the forward strand.
TGAAACTCATCGGATTCAGTTTCTTTTTATTTATGGCTCTTTTCGAGTCGGTGATTTCGTCTATCGTTGCTAACTTAATAGAGCTAAAAATGAAAAAAAAGCTAATAAATCGAAAAATAACAGTACTAAAGAAAAATTGCTTCATAAGTGAATGAAGTCTACAGCACTCGTACTAGTAGATTAGATTATTACGTATAGTATCTTTATTTAAGACTTTTTTTATTGATTTCATATTAAATACTCTAGAAAAGACGCGGAATTTAATTAAAAAATCACCCCAACAGTAATTTATATTAGATTTTAACTGCAAAATCTTAAAAGAACATTGAAACATTGGAGTCACTGCAAAAAAAAAACGTAAAAGCTGTAAACTATTGTTTTTCCAGAACACGTTAAATCAACACTTTGTTATACTATGATTCATTCTTTATAGAAGTACGACGCAGAAACCAACAGTTGTCAATTATTGATACCTTTTATTTATTCTAAATCAATTTAATTCATACCGGGCGTTCCAAAGATGTAAATAGAACATTTTTTTGCGACTGCACCGGCACAACAACCGTAAAGGCAAGCTCGGCCATAAGACAGATCTATTGTGCCCCCGTTCCGTTACCTTCTTAACCAGGAGAGTTAATTTACTTACTCCGGGATCATCTAATCGATCGACCCCAAAGTATATCCGCCTCTCCCTATCCACGGTTGAGTAGTCAGCAAGGAAATGGACTGGATTTCCTTCGCACTCCCTGAGTTTCTGTACAGGGGAGAGTTTAGATCCCTGTGAGTAACCTCAGCCTGTCTCTACTCATAAAGAATAGCTTGCCCAGTCTTTTCTCATACGGGTGAATCTCGAGAGTTTTACAGCGTCTCATGCCGACAAGTGCATGCCAGTAAGAGCAATGTCTAACAGATTCTGAACATAATTTTTGAAAACACTGTGGCGGCGATATTGAACTGCTTTTCATGCTTTTTTCAAAAAATAAAAATGCTGGATGTTATAAGAATTATGCTGGGCTGTAAATGTGGGATCTAGCATAGATTTTATTCATATTCCGGTATTAAATCTGAAAGATTAAAATAATTTATGTACACGACAATATATTATATCGTCATTCTAGATCTAACCTGAGCATCTTCAAGTTTTACTGCAGTAGGTAATTAAATTTTATAACCAATTAACATACTTAATACAACTGTATATCGTGTGGTCTGTTCTGTTAATTAAACAACGATTTTAGATCAACAAGTACCAGTGTACTTAATTTAAAGAACAGGTAATATCAGGATATGAGTTAAAATGGGGAAAAAAACAAACTTGTGTTTTAACGATTTCTTATTAAATGCGGAAAATATGTACATACATACGTTAAATAAATTATAGTCTAGTATGTTAAGTTGATATTAAACGATATCGACATTCGAAACTATCTTGTAACCGGTTTTGTGTGCAGAATAGGATGAAATATGAATAAAACTAAAGTGTCGGAAATAAAAGAGGAAAATTGTATTGAAAGGTTTGTGAACCTTTTGAATATCATTAGAAGTTTACTTTTAGAGTCCCTTTAACTTTCTAAAAATATATTAAATATAATTTTTCAAAAATCTTGATACGAAATATTTAAAGACTATTTAATAATTTCGAAGACAATATGTCTGGAATAAAATTAAAATAGAACCTAGCTTATTGTTACCTACAAGAACATGGAACTGAAGAAATAGAAATAGATTATACTACCCGCCTTTTCAGCACTAAAAAATATCATAACCTTTTTAACAAAAAATTCCTTTACAAACTCAAATATCTGTTTTATTTGTCGATTTAATGGAATTGTTAGAGATTTAGTTAAAGTTAGATAAACCCTATCTTGACCTAATTTATCTAATAGAAAGTCATACCGTCATAACATAAATGTATTTCAGGTAGCATGAATTGAAGAAATTGTAATATTAAACTATTATTATCTCTTGTGCTATAGTAACTTTATAACGTTATTACATCTAACGATGCTACACACAACTTTCGGAACACATTTAGTTTAATAATTTAAAATTAACTACTGGTAACATAAGATTTTATTGGCAGTTTCACAGATCTATACAGTTCGATTTTAGTATCGTTTCTAGTTGTAATGTCCATGAACAATGCAAGTATTGTTAATGCTGTCATTTTCCTCTTTCTAACTTTGTTTATATTAAATAAATTCATTTACTCAGAGGATTAGATTTATGTATGCTATTACAACGGTATTAAAAGTAAACATTCGTAGTTTAGTTTATACTGTGTACGTGTAATTCTGCCAAGAATGCGAATTGTATAATTAACATGTGTAAAAATGTCTGTCATTAAATCAAGTCGCATTTACATGCATACGTCCAAACGTCCTAGTATTACGACTTGTAGATTTGTGTCTGTTGTACCTGTTTATTAAATTGTGTAATTTTGCATGTCCTATTTAACACACAAGTACGTTAGTAGCAAATATGAATAAAATGTCTTTATGTTGTTTATGTAAAAATAAAAAGAATCTAATAATAATCATATATCGATAACCTTACTTTATCATTCAATCTAGTAAGGTTATTAATTTATTACTGTCACTAAGCCTATTTTTTTAGATCAACCAAAAGATTTTATCGTTTTTTGTCTGAAGTAAACAATTTGGGAAATAATCTGTTTTTATCTTTTCCTTTAATGAAATTACCGAAACACCCGCTCCTCCACCAAAAATAAAAATAATTGATTTTCAATGAATCTACGGTGATATTTATGGCTTGTCATGGAGTAGTCCAGAAAACTCTCTGCGCGTGGAAGATATATTACCATTGTGCCCCCATACATTAGAATTTTTACAAATTTAAATGTATTACTGCTTTTGTTCATTTGTACCACTCAAAATATACACTTTTACGTGTTGTCATGGTAACATAGTTGTGGACCAAAACAAGTAACAGTAGCTTCTGTCAAATACAGCAGAGTTTATGTGATTTGAAACTTGCGTAGCTCTGTCACAATTAGAAAAAAGGAACATTTGTATAGGGAAGGAGTGTGAAATGTTGGAAAAACTGGTGAAATTGGCTGACCTTGGAAAAAGCGGAGTCTATGAAGTTATCAGGAGAATAAACATTGGAGTTGGAATGTATCACAAGCCAGTTTCTGAGCGACCACGTAAAATTTGTGGTAACAATTTAAATGCTCTGATTAACTTAGGAAGATAAAATCCTCGTTGAGGCTTTCGGAAATTAACCAATAGATTTAAAAATGACGAGGAATACACGTATGTTCAGAAATCATGCGGAAATCACTGAAGACAGAGAAGGTTAGGTATCCAGACAACAAAAAAGAAGATCCGTCAATGATATTGGTACATATTCAACACATAATGAATTTTTCTCAGTAGTTGAGCGACTTGAGCAAGACAATGCAAGATGCCATACTTCACGATATACGAGAACATCGATGTAAGAACAGCAAATTTAGTGTTCTTGATGATGTTAAATTATATGTTAACGCTGCACAACTTGCCGTTAAGAATAACGTTCGAAATTTAGGATTACACATTGATAGTAATTTACGATTTAAAAACCACATTAATTTGTGTATCCGTCGTGCTTACTGCAATTTGAAAATGTTGTATTCTCATAGCAGGCATACAGAGTGTGTTAACATCAAGAAGCAGCTTTCCGACCCAGCAATTTAATAGATGTTTCAGGTACCATTGTGCCCATATGCTTAACTAGTTACACGTCTCTATCAAGCAGCTCCGTTATGTCGCTTTTAGACGCTCTGTTTCGGAGCTGCTAAAGAATGAGCAATTCTTTACAACCTTTAGTTGAATAGTTGTTATTTAGTTACGTTAACTACTCGTTTAATTTGTTTTTCTCCAGAATATTACCTTTAAAGGGTCGTCATTAATAGTAGGATGCTTTTATAGATTTACTGACGATGCTCATGTTGGCTTTTTGTTGTTTTACTGTATCTGTATCATGTATTTATATTTTTGCCAATAAATGATTTATTATTATTATTATGAAATAATTCCTAAAGAATGGCGTCTAGAACGAAAAATGATTTAATAGCGTGTATTTTAAATATGTGGAACACCATAACTGAAGAATATGGGCACTGCTTAATTTCGTGTTTTCCAGAATGTCTTAGGAAATGTTGCAGATTAAATGGACATCTTGTTAGAAAATAATTACAGTCATGTGTTATTAATTAATTTTTGTTAATAACACAAATATAATGTCAGCAACTATAATTGTGTTTATTTTTTTCAGATACTTTCTAGACGAACTATATATCAATGATTTTATAGTTTAGCTTGTTCGTCGCGGATATTTCGGTAGTTCTGATTTTTTGGTGTATTCCTGGCTAGTCTAACAAGAATATTCATGCATGCTCCTAAATTTGGTTTTAATACATTCTAATACATCATTCTCCTACTTACACCACGTAGTATGAATAAATGTTAAACTCTAAGAACAAGAGTAAAACCGCATGGAATATTATCAATAAACTGACTAATACATCCAAATGTAAGGTTGAACATATTTCACTAAACAATCTGGCTGGTGATGTGGTGAGTGACCCCCAGAGGGTATGTGAGGTGTTTGCCGAGACCTTTTATGAATAATAATAACGCAAACTATGCATCGTCCTTGGATAGCAGTTTTTTTCTCATGCCTACAGATAGGGCAGAGGTTGAGCGTATACTACGTGAGATCGCTGGGAAAGACTCTGCTGGAGTTGATGGTGTACCGTGTTTCTTATTTAAATATGTTGCCCCTCACGTTTCTGATCCATTAACTTTTGCATTGAATTATGCTCTTTCTAATGGCATTTTCCCAGATAAGCTAAAGGTGAGCAAAGTCATTCTAGTATATAGAAAAGGTGATAAATCGGAACCCAGTACCTACAGGCCGATAGCTATTCCAAATGCTATAGCGAAACTATTTGAAAAGATTATAAATATAAGACTCGTTGACTATCTTGCGTCTAGGAACATAATCTCGGCCAGTCAATTTGGTTTCTTAGCAGGTAAGTCTACCAATGACGCGATCCACCGCTGCTTGGCTCGAATATATGAGGAAATGGATTGTGGAAAGTCCGTGCTTGGTACGTTCTTTGACTTATCGAAAGCATTTGATATTCTAAACTATAGTATCCTTCTTTCTAAAATGTGGGCCTATGGTGTCCGAGGCATTGCCTGGGATTTATGTAAATCCTACTTATTCAACCGTAAGGCTGTTATAACAATCCGTACTAATACACGTAATGTAAATGAAGAATACCACTCGGCTTTTGTCAACATTGTTTGTGGCGTTCCTCAATCTGAGGGCATGTGTTAGTGTGCATGCTCTGCGGATGTTCTACTTCTCCTTCGTAGAGTCACGCCTGCGTTACGCGATCATATTTTGGGGTTCGGCGTCCTATGCTGGCAAACTCTTTACACACCAAAAAAGAATTATTAGATGTATGGTGGGTGCCTCATCGAGAGACACTTGTCGGCCGTTGTTTAAAGAATTGAACATCATGCCTCTGTGGTCATTGTATCTATACGAGGTTTTGGTGTTTTATAGAAAAAATGAAAATATTTTTACTAAGAATAGAGACATCTATACGAACATGGTAACGCGCTACAATGATCACCTAAGTGTGCCGATTCATAAGACAGCACTGTATGAGCGATCTCCCCATTATAGGTGTGTAGTTTATTATAATGCACTACCTTCGGAAATTAAAACAGCTTCGTCTATTATTGATTTTAAAAAACGTTTTAAATCATTTATTTATCTTCATTCCTTTTGTAGTGCATCTGAGTACCTGACTTGAAAGACTGGACCATTCTGTATGTTGGTAGTATTATTTATTTTATTGTACTTACTTGTGTCATGTATTGGTTGTTTTTCTTTCATAGATATACATATGTATATATAGTCGATTGATATTTTTGTTATGTGATTCTTATGTACCTGACAATGTCAATGTTTTCTTTAACTAACGACAGTAAAGCAAAAAAAAAATTAAAACCGCACTTGCGAGGTTGCCTGGATAAATATTGTTTCATGATATGTTGTAATTTTATAGAAACTTAAGTTTATGGACCATGCCATCATTTTTATTATTATAGAAATGCAGAAACTATCTAATCGGATCGAATCTATTTGTTCTTTATTATTCCCAGTTCGATGACACTATTCCGCCTGGAACTTGTATTCGGAAAATGAACAATAAACATCATAATAACATTTGGTTATATTAATTTATTGTGTACATACGGATGATTATTCTTTATTATATTATTGATCTATCTATAATTTCCGATGATATGATCTGATTTCTGAATTTCATACAAGGTATTACAAGTGCTGGAACCAGCGTAATAAACGACTATTATGCCGTTTATCGCATAGTAATTCAAAAAATTTACATAATTCGTTCCATAGATTTTGCTAGTATATTTTCCACAGAAATTTATCTCATTTTGAAAAAACGGCAAGTACCAATAGTAGATGTATACATTGTGTTTACAGCTGGAATTTGATTTCAATTACGAAGAAAATTGTCATGCTTGCTCATTCAGTAAATGAAGAAATTATTAATAATCTTAAGAATTCCAATACTCGAGAGAAAAGAGCAGAAACTATTTTGCTACTTATAATAGGAATAGTACAAATGGTCGTAAAAAACAACCAGAACTTTACTACTTTCAAGCAATTTAAATTCTGACAGGTACTTAATAAGTTTAATACTAGTTTGTATTTTTAAAGTGCATATTACTAATTGTGCCAAAACTTCTAACGACTACACATTTCTAAAATGTTATTACAAACAATATTTGGACTCACATGCAGACATTTAAACGAACTGAGTTAAAATACCGACCATGTAATTGGGGTTACACTTTTTGGCAAAATGATTGAAGGCTTCGGAATTACATTTCGCAGGAGATGATCTAAAACAGAACACACGCTTAATATAGTACGGTATAAATATAAATAGACAGCAGTAAACACATGTGACATAAGATATTCTCGTGCATGTTTTGTCTAGACGCACGGGAGAACACTTGTTACCTAAAAACACAGCACGGACGCACAGGTGTTTTATTTTCCGTTTGTTTTCGTCTTCAATGTCACTGTGCGCTCCAATTGTTCACCAAGCAAGCAGATTGTTTGATAGCATTTCTATGTCCGCACGATCTCGATCAGCTTTTGTTTACAGTTTATATACCGCTGTTCATCGAAATATGGACATGGATATTTATTTTTCCGCATTTAAGTTTCTTTTTGTTTCGCTTTAAATATTCAAGTCAATATTTTGTTGTCTATATATCTTCCTATTTATTCTAACAATTTTGAACGTGCGTTGGTAGTTTTTAGAATATGTACTTCCAAGCTGGCAGTGAATGCTGCCTGAACAAAATTAGAGCTGATTAATGAATTTTTGGTTTTATTTGATAGCTGTGAATTACTACGAAAATGGATCTTTTCATTTGGGAATTGTATCAAAGCAATTTTGGCTAGTACATGCATAAAATTCAATTAATACTAATGTCAATATATGTAATAACCAATTGTCATGATGTTTGCTATATCCACATATTATTGAAGTTTTCATAACTACATTCATTGTTCATTTGACACAATTGATCTCTGTCATTGTCATCGTGACGTATTCTATAGTTTCGCTTACTAAATACCACCCATTTTAAAATATCGTGGATTATCGGATAAAATAAGGATTTCAGATAGTAGACATTCTTTTGAAGAGATGTTAGGCATGTTTCTCATATGGCATATAGCAAGTACCAAAATTAAACAAACTTGTACTGGACGGTTGGCATGTGACGTGTTCTAAATGAAGAGAGATTTTAAAGTTTGCCAAATAAGGCAAGGATCTTATAAGTCTCTTATCTTAAATCACGTCAGACCTCGAAATACAAAGACAGTGGTGAGTCAGGTTGATCAAAATCTAAACTTCCTAGCAAGGTACCTGATTACTATAAATGCCCGTCGATGACCTTGAATTTATGTTTTTTTACGCTCTCAATAGATGCAGGTGAGTTTACTCAAGACGAATAAATTTCCACAATTTACATAATTTGCGAGAAGCGAATCCTCTTGCGCAGTCTGGGTATTAACAACAAAATTGTATCGATGGATGGGAAAGAACTATCAATAATTTTCTAATAGGTTCAACCATTATATCCGCACAATTTCTATGAGACAATTCTGAATTCGGCAAGTTGTTTATTGTTGGAATAAAAACAACTCGTTGTTTATTAAGCTAACTAATGTAACTAATCAACCTTAGGACTAACTATACATAACCAGCCAATGTTTTTGCTTTGAATATGAGGCATTTAGAAAATCTTCCAAACTTAGCTGTTTCTAAATATAAAGCCTATGAATATGTATGTGTGTAAAGCCTTTTTTTAGCCGACATTAGAGAGTAATTTAATTTTGGTAAATGGCGAAACCAATAGAGATCTCGAGTTCTACTTACCTTGGTCTTTAGATTATTTTGAAAATATTTCCACTGCTACTTTTGGAAGAAGTGTTCTTGATTTTAATGCAGTATCCACTCCAGTATCCAGTGCATTTATAAAGTAGCGAATAAATTAAAAAAAAAAAACTCTCGAACCTGACGATTTTTATTTTTAGTTTGGAGTTTTTTTTTAACGAGAGACCGAAATATACAGAGTGTATCGTAAAGCAGATATAACATCATAGTCATTTTTTAAATATAACCCTCCATTTTTTATCGCAGAATGAATATACCGTGATAAATGAAACCAGGCCTCATCTGACATAAATGTGATATTTAAAATGTCATCGTTTTTTTTTTGTGGTGGGTGCTTAGTTGCAGTGACTCCGTAAACTGTATCGCTTGTCTGGCTATCACTGCAACTCTTGCGGTGTAGCTTTCGTGTGTGTATGTTGTGTTCAATTGGCTTTGTGACAGCATCATATCGCCTTTTATGATGCCGCGCTGATAATCACTTTGCTCCCAACAGCGAATGGCAAGTCGATCCGGGATTAAACTCTCTGAAAAAATGTCACCGTCCCTCGAGAGAATTGAACCCCGGCGCCTATCGTCCTCTCACAACAATAGTCAGCCGCCTAACCACTGCGGCCATCGACCCCGTTAAGATTGTTATTAAACCAGCGACAGTACTGAACTCTGCTTTCGTAATCAACCTCTAGCAATTGATGTATGACGGTCACTTTATATGGATGCATATGTAAGTTTTAATTAATGCTTTTCTGGCAGAAGTATACGACAACTCTAAAAAAAATCTGTAGCAAAATCATAAAGATCACTTAAATATATGTACATATGTACCAGTTTGAGCTTATTAAGCTTTCGAATTGTTTTCGTGAGGCTCCTCTCAATCGGTTGTCTAACATCAACAATTCTTCTGTTAGAACTGTTGGTCGTCCATTGACTTGCTTTTACAAATACATACAATTTTTGTTTTGAAATCGACCTATGATTCTATTCCGCTATTCTGCAAAGATCTTGTAAGAAACATGATCAGGATATTCTTCCCTGAACTGCTGTATATAGGATTGTAAAGAGTACGACCATTCTCCATTTTATTTTCAAGCACCACTACGGCAATGTACTTTAAAAACAAATGTATTTAGTTCAACCTTACTCACTACATAATTTATGATCGCATTGTACATTTGTTTTAAAAATAATTCAAATTCTCTCCAATTTCTTGGTGTCAACTGTTTTTTTGAAGTATATAGGAAGATTTGAAAATGAAAAATTGAAGATATGATGACAAGTTAAATTAAACTTAGAATTTGGCTTTTTTAATAATATTTTTAAGTCGTACTCACACTTTTTAAGAAGTAGGTATTTTTTTAAATTGATAATAAGCAATTCTAATTTTTTTGCATGGTGTATATGTATACATATAATTAACTTATTATTTACTTTTACATAATTGTCCAATAATCCAGAACAGATTGATCCAGCTATCTATATTTGCATATTGTCTCTTTAGTGTTTAAAAACGGCTGCATACTGTAAGAATAATATTATTTATTAAAAAAGATAGCCAGAAAAATACGTGGTAATTGAGGGATATGTGTATAAAAAGCTACAAATCCACTAACCAATTTAAAAGGTTGTACAACAAACTAGCTTTAAAGGTAAAAGTTACATTTAGTTAGATTGGGTATCTTGAGTTGCCAGTGAACTGATTGGTCTTTACTGCTAATCTTTAAATACATTATCGAAATAGTTTCGCATATTTCTGAAGAAATAAATTCGAGCTCTATACTGCTGGTGCTACAAATTTCTTATTATGTTAACAAGAGGACCTCTAAGAAATCATCCTCATTTTGCAAGAAAGCTAAATGTTCCCCATTACTTACTTATTATCTATCACCCGCATGCAAGTTGTTTTATTATCCTCCTATAACATTATCATTGTATAAATTATTTTCTTTCATTAATTAACATTCCAATATCGTTTTATACATTAATACAGTAGTTCAGATTTTGTATTAATTATCTTCCTGTGTTATTATAGATCGTTCAGTTGTTATGTGAGGAGGGTTGTATATGCACATAATAGAATCACTTAGACTAGACTTGTTCGTAGTTTGTTTTTTTTATTAAAGGAGAGCCATGAAGGTACTTCGGAAAACTCATTCAAATGATTACCAACATAATTATAAGGTTGCCAATGCAGTTAATCTTTACAATATCGGCAAATCATCAGCAATAGCCTTACTTAATAATAATGCTTGCTACGACTCCATTTACTAAATAAACGAACCTATATTTTGTGGTTATTAGTTTTTTGTTATTTATATTTCAATAAAATATGTAAATTTAAAATTATATTGATGGAATCTGTTCATATTCGTGTGAATATCATTATATTCATATATGTTTCTTTGAGACAATGACCCGCGTCAGGATAAACGAGGACCCTTTGCCAAACACACATTAGTTTTATCGCGCCTAAACTTTCGTGTGTAACAATTGTATCTGTTAAATCGCGATTTGATCATTGATAAATATACTGACGGTATTAACAATGTGGTATAATAGCAACAGTTCGGTTCGATTGCTAATAGGTATATCGTGATAACTTTTTATTCATTCACTCGAGATGGTTATTGTCTATACACGATTAATATAGTACTATTGTTGTTGTTGGTTTATCGAGAAAAATGACTTATTTGTTCAACCAACTAATGTTTCGGATAACTAACGTAAATAAATGAAAAACGTTGCAATTTTAGATTGTTTTCATTTTGCTCTTTTGTTCGTTAAATTTCAAATGATAGAAAAGTTTTTTTTGAAGTTTGATTGTTATAAAGAGAGTAATCTGTTTTCGGGGCGCTTCGGAGTACGTAGAGCACAAATCGAACAGTTTAGCCCTCTAATACGAGCTATAGCAGCGAATACGTGTTTTACGTACCTATCGATAATAGTTCTTGGAAGTATACTAATTGTTATATTTACATTTGAATACTCAATTAATCTTTGAAATAACGAGTCTGTTTCTAATTGCGACTAGTCAACAACATAGAAAACGAATCTGATGTTGCTCATGCGGGCAAATACTTCACAATATTGTTTAGTATACCTTCTTTATTTTAACCTACTGTACTACAAGGATTTCATAACATAACTATAATATTTTTTAAATATTTGCTAAATGCAACTTCAGCAGCAACTTCATAACCTGTATTATTTGCGATGATTACCGCTAAACCTCTTTCTGTATAATTTGAATACATAAATGCATAAATGGTCTAGCACTGTTAATTATATCGCAATATATCAACTCGATGACCTATAAAATAAGTTCGTCACCGAAATGACTCGACCCTACGCTTGTTAAGTTTTCACATTATTGATAGACCATACCACTTACCTAAATGGTTATTTATATAATTCTAAGCACTACATTTATGCATATGGATATATGAAACTTACATCAGTACGTTGTAATTCACAAGCATTCAAATGAATTAACTAAATGACGAAGCAGAAGAAATTAATACAAATATAAAATTGTATTTTATCCCAGTAAAATAATAATTGTTATATTTACTTAGCCGTCCTTAAAACAGCAAAAGATAACCGTGTCTCTTATATTTAAAAACTTCGATATAAATTTTCTATTATTAGTTTTAGCCCTTGTATATAATAGGGGTGATGACAGATTAACTTCATCGGATTACCCGACTTAGACGTATAACCTTACATGGTTAGTAATCGTCTTAAAACCTACAGCAGGCACGCACATATCCTTTTCAACTTTCCAGTTTCCTTTATTTCTTTTTTTCCACTTTGCACTTTACAGCCTTCACAAGGAAGTGGTTTTCCTTCCCCCAAGCGAAGCTCTATAAGCATGTGTACTTAATACACTTCATTTTTCCGGTTTCTACGAAAACCGAAAGTCGATCGAAATGTATGTATATAAACACCAACTAGAATGAGGGATACAGAAGAAGACAGATGTTTGCTTTTAAAGTTATAGAAAAGAAAAATACGCGAAAATCAAATGACAGGATGTACTACGTATTATGCGCATATGGTGTTGATTTTATGGATTTAACGTTGAAGCAACGGTACCGCAACATACATCATGCCTCTAATGATGCAATAAAATTTTATTTTATTTCTCATATTCGGAATACTTGCATAACTGTTACAGTAGTAAGAGTATTTATTTGTACAGAGCTCAGCGTTATCCATGTTAAGAGTCAATAATGTGTAGTAGTAGATTATGCAGTAAAGCATCCCTTTTTGTGTTCTATGAACGATGATATACCAATTAATTTATGCTTAATGTCACAAAGATTTAATGCATTTTAGATTTTAATGTGGTTAGATATTATACATTTACTTCGCGCAGAAGATATAATCTCTGATTTTATTGCAAGACAGAAACATATAAAATCACTTTATAAATGTCTGCTCCTGTTCACTGTAGCTTAAAAACATTTTCCTGTTGATTTGTATTACCTTATGGACAACAAATACATACAAGCGATAACTATAAGAAAGTTTTCTAAAATATATATAGTAATTAAGATAAAAATGTTGATGAGCCATTAGAAAGTCATTAGCGGTTTTGTTATCCATGCTAAAATTAAAAAATTTCTCTTACTTATAAGATTTTAGTAAAAATCTGCTTAGATCGCTTAATGAAAGCAATTTCGAAAGTTTCCTTTTAAATGCGGCTCTGTAGGTACAATTACATGTCTTTCTAGTAACTGTAAAATCTGATGAAACACTGCTTATTCGATTATTTAAAAATTCCTTAACGGATAGTTCTATTACTTTTTTTAATTTCACAAACAGATAGGGCCTTTCAAGAATGGCAAAGTAATAGATTATAATCCTCCAATTTTAGTATTCAAGTAGATCGATTTAAAATTATAATCGTTATTGCAAAATATGGAAAACTAATTTATATCGCTAATAGATGAGATACGTATTAGCTTCTATTTCTAACTACTCTATTTCTAAAAATAATTGACACATTTACTAAAATAGATCGTCGGTTGTAATTCCAGCTTTCCCTTGATGAGAACATACTTTCGTACATATGGCTGTTCTGTAGTGTAAGCTAATTATATAAGCAAGCGTAGATTATTAATAAAGTAACTTAACGCTGAAAGTATCAAAAACAAAACACAGGTGCTATCATGTGTGGTTGCTTCCATTGAAATAGATCACACCTTCAGCATAAATATTTACAACTTTCTTATATTGTTTTACCTATTTTAAACAAATCTGCACTGTATGTAGAATAAGGTAGAGAGAGAATTAAAAGCGATAACGTAACCTTTCAGCAAGTTACGGATGCAGATATTTTACAAAAACAAATGTGATGATCCTCGCGGTTTCCTATAATGATGGGTGTTTTTTTTTTACAAAATATTACAATTTTTTAAAAACAAAATTGACCTTTCTGTTAAATTAAATATCCTGCATATTTATCGCTAAACTTTTGGTTATTGTTAGTGACTTTTGTCAGATCATAAAATCTACTAATGTTAAATAAACTTAAAATTCAGTATCAAGAAATTCACAGTCTATGAATAACCATTCATGAAAAAGGATACTGTAATGTTGATAGAGAGATCGACCTTTTAAAGAAGAAAAAAACAAAAACCATGTATTGCAGTACGAATACAAAAAGAATCATACCAAGTGCTACCTTTAAATTACGAGAATTTCCAATTGGTAAGATGTCCAAAACTTTATGACGAATTACATCATTTCCACAGTTCAAAAAGTGAAAATGCATATGTGACACTCTGTATGGTCGGATGCGTCCTTATACCTATTTCCAACGGTTTTCTTGTTATTCCGTAATTTCTATCAAACACCAATGAAACTCTAAAAGTCTTATTTAGTAAGCATTGATTTTGACAGGACGTGCAACAATATTGTTGATTTTATGTCCACAGATTCGTAAGGTATCCATTTACAGCTGTGGTTATTTTGTTAACTTTCTTGAGTACAGTTTATAATGGAAAATATTACAGAATATTCCAATAATGATGTGTTAATTTTTTTATATATGCATGGTGAATGTGGACGAATTGTCAGACCAATCAACAATGACTCCTGAAAAATTCGCAAGAATCGAAGCTCGGTTCATTGCATTGATATCTGGAGATATTAATAGCGTTTATTTATGATTTCCGAAATGCTCTACCTCCACATGACAGAGCAAACAGCTGGTATCAACTGGATGATGCTCCAACACATTCTACTGTAGCTGTCCATCATCAGTTAACCTTGATGTTCGAGGATGGGTGTGGATTGATTCACAGAGGCTGGTCACCCAGCTCACCCGATTTGACGCCCTTCGATTTTCACCTCTGCGGCCGTATAAAGAACTAGTGTAGTCTAGGTCTGTACATAGTAGAGATTATTATTATATTATTATTATTATTGAATCGTATTCACGATACCTTTACAAATCTAAGTACAAAAATACAAAATCTGCTAAGCTCGATGTTTCGACACTAATGTAAGTAACTTCTTCAGGAGCAAAAGTGAGTAGAGAGTATTTTCTATTACTAAAGAGTCTAAACTAATTACTTATGCCTCTTCTTCCACTACACTAAATTAGAAAGTTTTCATGGTATTATGTTAATTTTTTTGTTGAGTTTAGATGTTAAATAATATTTTGTAAAAACTGGTAGCATTCTACAAAACCATGTATATGTGCTACCTCTTGGTGTATAAATAATATTGAATAAATGAGGTTAATTTTGTAAACGTTCTTCTTGTTTCTTTTTCTTGTTGGCGCAAAGTATTATAACACTTTACAATTGGAGCAAGTTGAAACACAATTTTACTTTGCTTCATGTAATTTTATTTTGTATCAAATTAATCTACCATTGCATATGCGAAATTATGAAAGAAAATCTAATTAAAATTCTTGCTCAGGTAGTAAAATCCATACTATCGAGAGAGATGATCTAAAATGGGCCGGCAAAACAATATAATGTTTCAGTTGCTGCAGTGAATCGTAGAATTAAATCAGGAGAATACAGTCGAAGTAATAAAGCATTAGAAAGCTTTAAAACTGTATTTGTACAACAGCAAGGGAATGGGTTAGATGAATATATTTTAGAATTAAGAAGGGAACTAAGATATGTACCATATAGCAGTATCACATTGCAAATATATTTAATAATACAATAAAATTTGTACTAATTTACGATTGATTGATATCACTGTGTGTTCCAGAAAACATATCAGTAGCGCGTGCTTCAGAGTTTAGTATAGTGGTAGTTAAAATTTGTTTGTTTTAATCTGATTGGTATTCTTATTGAAAAATAAGGATTCTTATCCAACCAATATGACACGGAAGATTACAACCGTTCCAAATAAGCCAACGGAACTGTTGTAGCTTAAAGGAAAAATGCAAACAGGGTATTTAGTGTGTTCTGAGTGTAGAATTCGCCCCACATCTCGGGTTTCCGTTTAAGGAAAACCCCTTATATAATATGGATTTACAAACAAACAGTGTGTGCCATACTTTACTACAACTAAAAATAGATACAGTTTAACATATTTAGCAATATTTAGTTTCATTCATGTTCAACTAACTACTATTATTATTCCAATTTTAGACGTCCATGCAGAAATTATCAGTTTCTCCAGATATGACAACGGCACCAGGGACCGGAACATATGAAAGACATGTTCCGGTCCTCCTTCCTTGAAACAATTATTATTCACAAGAAGTTAAATATGGCAAAAAAATAAGAATTCATGCGCGTCATTATCAATTTCTTCTTCCTCGGAACCATGAGATGTAGTGTTAGCCACTAGTAGCAATGTCTTTCCATCCAAATGTGGAGCTTTTAGAAAGCTTTTTATTTGTCTAACAAAATTGTGCAGCCAATCTCGAAATTATAATAATAAATAATATTTTCTGAATTTTAAGAGTAGAGGTGAAATATCAATTGACAATTTCTCTTCACACAATCAAAGCCTTCTCAAACTATATCTTGATTTAAATGTTGTCAACCATCTTCTACTTGCTACAAAATTATCTTTACCATAAACTCCTAAATAATTTTTTATTAACAAAATAACAAAAGAAACGAGAATTTGTTTGGATCAGTTACATATATAGATAAGCTTGGAAATAAATATATTACTCACAAGCTCTTTCCTAAGATTTAGTTATATTATTGGTTTTGGTATTCTGGGTATACCCCCTGCCTTAATGTTTTTCCTATTGGTAATAATTGCCAACGAAATTTTCGCTTTATCTTTCTTAATATCCATTCATCTATAATTAACATAATTGATATATTATTTATATATTATTCCTCAGTTCGTTCTGTTCGCTTCTTACTTTTCAAGTTGTTTAAGTGTTACTTCCGCTTAGTAGATATGGCACATTTCTAACCTACTTACTGGTTATAATTTAGAAAAAAAAATAAACAAAGAAAAACATGTATCTACCTAAATAGTAAATATCACCAATGAAGCAGAATAATCATCTTTGATCTTTCTTTGTAAAATGCTTCTGTAGTTTCAAATTACACCTCAGCTGAATACCTAAAACCTTATACAACATTTTTGTAACTAATCAGAAGTAAATTAATAATAGACTCGCGATATCTACTTAACGGACTCAGGAAAATCGTTAATATTTCTAAAAGAAACGGTTGATATTTAAAAGGCATCATTTCCACTTCCTACGATTTCTTTTTATTACATTATCATATCTTAACGGTTTTTACGTCTCTCTATCGACAATGACATACAATCGTTGGAGTCACATGTGATCATCACAAACGTAAATAATAAAAACAGTATATACGCTACGAAAAAAAGAAGATAAACGACAGAAAAAAGGCTTCATGGATCGAGAAAGAAACTCGATACGTAGAAGCCTTTACTCCATCTGTCGTAATATAACACATAACATAACAAATATTGGCAGTGTGTTGGCGCGGTATCATCGAAATTGATTGGTTTGGTCAATTAAGTTTTGAAGAAATTCCTCAGCGACCGTTGATTCACCTCTGCTGTGAGCTCGCGTAGTAGTACGTTTATAGTGGCCGGTATATACATGAGAGTATAAGTACAACATCCTACAAACGAAGGTCGTCCTCTTACAAAACCCGCGAGAGTAACAGCTTGCCGGCTGCAACAGAGTACGATGCAGGGAGTAGTTTGTAAACGGAGGTGCCCATCATCGTGAGCTCGAGAAGGAACTGAAAGTGTACGAGAATACAACTTCTATATCGCCTTACCTTATACATAAAAAACCACACTTACTATTATTACAAACCGTCTACGCTCTGTAAGTCGGTAAAATTCTGGTTTGTGTTCGAGTATAACCGCGTGTCCGTTAAAAGTAGAAAAAATACGGTGAAACAAGTGAAGGAGAGGACTATTTAAATTTAGCCAATATTTTTGTATTACGTAATGGTTTATGAGTACCGATGTAAAGTAGTACCATGTAAATTCCTTTATACAATTGAAACGAATTATTGTGCCATTTATTTACTATGTAGTAGGAGTCAAAGTCCTAATCGTTATTTTTTAAAACGTAGAATAAGTTATTGTTTAATTGTCCAAGTTGATATTTACTTTGATCCACGTCTTATGCCACAACAGACTTTGGTTTCTGACCAGAACAAATTTTACATGTCTTTTCCATATGTAAATTTTCTCATCGTATAGCCAATATTTTCAATAGATTTTATAATGTATTATTCAAAACTCTACATCCACTTAACAATCATTTCGTCAATAACAAAGATCACGTAAATTGTATGAAAAGATGTGGTATCCATAAATTAACATTCAATGATTGTCATTCACATTACATAGGGAGGACATTTAGAAACTTTGAGATACGTTTAAAAGAACACCGACGCTGCCTTCTACCTGATTCGTCGGGTTTTTCTCACTTTGCTAAACACCTTATAGATTTTAATCATAACTTTGATTCGGATTTAAATTTTAGTAAGTAACTACATTTTTGTAGCAAAGGCACCTTTCTCAATAATTTGGAGAGTCTGGAGATTTTAGGACATAAAATAATGGATGGTGCAACATCGATTAATTCACAGATTACCAGATTGAATCGTCACCCACGGTCCAAGTTTTATTTAACGGACTGCTTTGAGTCTATTTAGTTTATTTAATCTTGTATTATTGCTTGTTACCTTTGGGTTCAACTTATAGATTTCACCGTTACATCTTAAATATAAAAAAATCCCATAGTCCTATAGTTTTTGTATTGACACTTGTCCATACTATGTTTGCTAATACTCCATTATGATACCGATGTTTTATCTGTATATTACGAGTCCACAGTCTCTTTAAATCACACTCCATTATGAAATATCTGAAAAAAATTATTACTCTTTTTACTCCTATTTTTCACATAAGAACCGACACAGAGAAAGGATATGCAAAAGATCTCAATGTAAACTAGAATAACTTAAACATATTTTTTAAATTTTACTTAGAAAGTCAACAAAAAATTAATAGAGTTGGCTATAAATTTACACTTCAAATAATTCGCAAATTTCATTAATAGTTATTATTATTATTGATAGATTTGAAAATGATTGGAAAGTTCTTATTCAGCATATAAGTTTACATACTGTTAGCGTTAGATTTCTTTGAGGGTAATTGCAAAGGAGGTGTAGCAGAATATCAGAGATGATTTCCTAATCGATTGGTTCTCCATAAAGAAATATTTTCTAAGGTTTTTAATGTTAAGTAATAATGACAATTATAATTATTTAAGAAGGCAGATATTAAAAAACACAGTTGAAGTAGTGTGTCAAAAGAGAAAATATTTTGTTAGACGTTTTTCACTCAATAAAATATTAGTTGATTGAAGAGTCAATTGTGTATCTAAAATAAAAGTAAAACCCAAAGTGTAAAGTAAAACCCAACGTGTAACAGGAAAAACTGTCAGATGTGTCAACTTTTGGAATATGGAACTTTCAAGTGACAATAATACTTAAAGCTCAAAGTTTATGGGAAATAGTAAGCGGTGAGAAAACACTTCATAGTTTAACAAGAGTTGAGGAAAGGAAAGAATGGCAAAGAAAAAATGCGAAAGCACAACAAATAATCATATCAACAATAGACAGGAAAATGTTGTTGCAAACTGTACGTTAGCTAAGGAAATGTATGAAAAGTTGAGCAAAGAATTTAGAAACCCCATGGAAGAACAAAAATGCAGTTTACTAAGAGATTTTTTCAATTTAAAATATGAAAAAGGTACAAATATGTCTGAATATATTAGCAAAATAGAGAATTTAGTTTATCAACTGCAGAATTTGAAACAACCTCTCGAAGAAGATATGGTAATTTCAAAAATATTATCTACAATGCCTGAGAAATACAAATTTTTTACAACAGCTTGGGATTTGGCTCCTACCGAGGACAAGACGTTAACGAAATTAATATCAAGATTATTAAATGAGGAATTAAGAAACAAAGATCAAGAAAAAGAAAATACAGTACATACACAACAAGGATAATAAAACTGAAAGAAAGTGTTTTAAATGTGGGAATAAAGGACATTACACAAGAGTATGTAGAAAAGGAAGTGAACCGAATGTTTTTCAATGTACCACATGCAAGAAAAATAATCATGCTGAAGGAAAAAAAGAGAAGGGCAAAGTAGTAAGAATAGAATGACGTTTTTTGCCGAAAGGGAGGAAACTAGTTTAAAAGAAATGGAAAGTTTTGTAGTTGACTCTGGGGCATCGTCACATATGTCAAATTCAATAGGAACATTCATGTCATTAGAACAGATCGAAACAAACATATCTTTTGCGAAAAGGATGAAGATCTGAAAGGATTAGATATTGGAACAATTGAGGGGACTGAATGCATTCTTAAAAATGTTATTTATGTACCTGAACTTAGTAAAAACCTAATATCTGTGCATGCAATAACTGAAAACGAAGGTGAAGTATTTTTTACAAAAGACAGGGTGACAATACTGAAAGATCATAAGAAAGTACTGGAAGAAAGAAAACAAGAAAACGGACTTTATATCGTACCAATTAACAAGCAAGCAGAATCGATGTTAGCAGAAAATAAATTAAAAAAGCTAACAGGACTGAAGAACAAACTGGTGCAAAAAAAAGGGTAAGAAGAATAGGAAGAAGAAAGATGATAGTGATGAAATGGAATATTCAGCTGGTAAAAGTGAATCCCCTGATGTGAAACTAGCATCAACTGTTGCGGAAGAAGAAAAGGTGAAATTGATAGTCGAAACAAAAGTGGATATGAAAGCTGAAGATAAAGGTGGATAGGGAAGGCGATGACGATGAAGGTGAAAAGGAAAGTAAAAAGAAGAAGAAGAAGGGAAAAGCCGAACAAAAAGATGCAAAACATGCCAAGAGCGGTCCCAATAAGGAAACTATTGCTGCTGCAGATTGCGTAAAGGAAGTGCTCTATTTGAAATCTTTAATTGAGGAAATGATTGGTGAAACAGTGAAAATGAATCTCAATGTGGATAATCAAAGTACAATAAACGCGATAGGTTTTTCTATCCAACCTGCTTTTGCTAGAAAACACTGAAACGAAATTTTTGTTCCGGTTTACCTTTCCCAAGTCTAAACAATAATTCCCAAATTGAAAATTTTTAAACGAAGTTAAAAGGCGCTCGATCATGTATGCAATAAAGACAATTAAAACGGTCAATATGTTGAGCAATTTATTGGATTAATTACCTGAATCAATTGCTCAGCGTATTGGCCGTTTTTATTGTCTTTAGAAACATTTTTAATAGACAATGAATAGTTTGAGAATTTAAAATTTCATATATGTAGATATAAATACCGTGGATATATATTTTCTCCGATTTTATTTCAGCGCTTTACATCAAAATTTCTTTCTGTTTTATAAAAATATTCAATTCAACTTCTTTTCCAGTTATCCTTTTGACAAAAACTTCTAATTTTATAATTCAAACGCTAATAATAGTATGTAAAAACGATCACAGTAGAAGTTAAGAATTATTAAGCTTTCCTAAAAAATTATGGCACTTAACTGTAATGCAATGAAAGTTATTACATCTGAATATATGAATGTATGAAAATAATCTGGCGCCGACATCACATGGAATTAAAATACAATCATAAAAACATAACACGGTAGCTCATTGCTTGTATTTTTATATATGTTATTGATTGCAACTGAAGCGTTGGGCTGTGATGTAAAGTCCCTCGTTACGATTGCAAGCGCATGCAAGTGATGCATAAAAATAATTCATAATACTGTACGATAAGTGGGATCAGACTCATTTATAAGCTGTAATTTAAAATACAATAAAAATATACACGATATTCTCATTTTTGAGTGTTGAATAATTTAGATATTGAAGCTCATATGCTTCGTCAAATTATTGATATATTATGAAACACCTACCTAAAACCTAGATCCATTTAAAGAATAAATAATTGATAAAAATTAAAAATACATACGACATGTTACAATGCAAGTTTTTAACAATTCTTCAATTATATGTAGCAACTGTGATCTAGGTATTTCTTTTCAAGCAGATAAAAATATGTATATTTATGATGAAGTTTTATAAAATTTTATAACATATATTGTAAGTTATTAATATGTGGCAATTTTAAATGTTTGCAAGTTTGCGAGTTTGAATTTGCGGCATCTTAAAGTATTTTCATATTGGTTTGTTGGTCTGTCTTCTCTTTTCTAAGATTGGAAAGCTCCTACGCCTACTATTCTGTTAGAAACGACCTTTCAGGCTCACGCCAGTGTTGGCCGAATTGGGCCTGTTGTAAACCAACAGGATCAATGTAGTCAGCGTCAGAGCAGGGATCACGTGGTAAAAGTCAAATTAATTCGAAAAATTTCTAATTGGATCCGCAGTTTCTGTAACGATTTTGATAGTGAATTGTCTTAGCGAATAATCCTAAATTTTGTCACAGTTGAGAGTTGTTACCAAACCAGCGTGACTCCGCGATTATATTCAAATTTCTATTTTGAAAAGTTCCATTCTTTTCATGGCTCTGTGTGGTTCTAGTATATAAGTAGGGATACACAAAATATACTATAGGGGTCGATAGCAGCAGTGGTTAAAGGGTTATCCAATGATGTGAAAGTTTGCTGGGAGTCAGTGGAGGGTGCCATTTTCTCGAAGAATTGTATCCTGATCGATCTACTATTCGCTGTTTGAGGCAAAGTTAACAGCGCAACGTTATAAACGGCGAGATAGTGCTGTGATAAGTCCGTTGAACACATTTACACATACATACAAATTACATTGCAATAGTGGAAGTGGTAGTCATACAAGCAATACAGCTTAAGAAGTTGCTGCAACTAGCACCTACTCCAGCCAGATATAAAGTAAATTGGTAATCTGAGACATTCCCCATTCCAATCACTTGAGGACTCGCTTGAGCAGAAAGAAAACTTCTCAATAGCGTTATATTGTGGTAGTTTCGTAAATTAGCTACACATTTGACTACTAGGTATATGGACGGCAATTGTCAAGTGAAATACCTGTCACGCTGAAGTCGCAGGTTGTTATAAGAGCTTTCTGATCATTTGTTTTTTTTAGGAATTTTTGACAGAAGTTATTGTGTTTGTTTTGATATCTAATTTGGTATGGTAATGCTTGCCTTTGATATTTTGCACAAATCAACGTTGGTATTGCGCGACTGCTAAATATCAACTGTGTTGTGTATAAAGTGTAGATAGCTTCATTCTGGCCTAGCCCTTTTAGAAAATGCTGCATTTTAGCAATTTTCGAACAAACTGGACTTTCTAACAGAAAGATCACTACATCTTTTAACGTATCATATACGATAATAAACTGAGTTATTGAAAGATACATTAGAAGCGGTAATGCGCAACATACATACGGAGGTGGTTGCCAAAGCAATACAACTCCAGTGTGAGACCAATAGCTGCGCTTATTTATATTGCATAATTCTGTGCAATCTTCTAGAGCGCTTAGCTATTCTTTACGTGACGCTGCAGATGTGGCGGTGTTTAAAGAACAGTTAAAACGAGATTAAATGACTTTAAGTTGCGAACCCGAAGAAGGGTTGTATGTCCTTTACTAATTAGGGAACATCACATTGCCAGAAGACACTGGGTTCAATATCATCAATGTTTCAATGAAAAAATTGAATTTACTGATGAATTCGTATATTATTCAGATGCTTCAGAGTTTTAGTATGGAGAAGGCCAGGACAACGCTATTTTGAACGTAATATGGCACCATGTTAGGGTTGCCATAAATCCCAAGGCTCCGTCGGGACATTTACAATTTGGGGTTCTTTTTTTTTAGTATTTACTGTGTGCGCGGGAGTTTCATATAAACAAGGTCAATAGCAAAGCCATCGCATCGCAAATTAAAAAAGCAATCTTTAAAACAAAACCATTTGGGATTATGTATTTATATTCATTTATTAAAAAATTGGAAATCGGTGAAGAAATGTAGGCCGTCGCCGATTTTAAACAAATTTTTTTCAGTTTGGAACCACTGCGGCGCCACTCTCCACCCCTCCCTTACCCAACTCAAGATTCCGATCGCTACCAGTCGATCAGTAAAACAGATCTCTAAAGTTAGTTGCCCTAACTCGCACTAGATGGCGCTTTATCAAATTTTAAAAACTTGTAGCTCTGCGCTCGACTATGTTTGTCGGGACATTTTATAGCTTGGCTGGACGTCGGGACACCACTGTTGATAGCGGTGACATGTCCCGACGTAACGGGACGAATGGCAACCCTACACCATGTGTATCATATTTAGAGGAGGCCATGTTGAGGCGGCATTTCATTGAATAAGCGCTCCGTCCTTGTAATCTTGACAGGTTAAAGCATAAATGCTAAGAGGTATAGATGATGAATGTGCATGCTACCAGTTATTATTCCATTTTTGGACGTCGTTTTATATTAGTGAACGATAATGAATGAACACAGCGTGCAGTAATAATCAACGACGTCTTATAATATTGACGTATTGAGAGAATTAACTAGCACAATTTCGTGATTATAATTGCATTGAACATTTATGGGATAAATTGGAACAACAATTACGGGCGCGTCTTCACCAGCTGGTGACGTTAGACAAACTAAGCTGAACACCTTATGAATGCTCTAATTGGTAGCATGCCAAGATGTCTATACTATGTGCTTGATGTGGTCGTTTATTATTTAATACGGCGTTTGGCTTATTTGGCTTTATTATAAGGCTAATTTTCCAAGATGTTCCAAGGACATTTCAGGTGTTTCAAGAGGTACAGATTTGGAGAACTGGCATGTAATCGATTGTTGGTGTGAATGCATGTATACTTACCGTTTGCTGATACAGTCTTCGTCGCAGAATTTATAGATTTGACTACCAATGGTGCCAAACGAGTGTATAAAATGCGTAGCAAAATTGTATTGTTTTTGAACAATAAAGAATATCGTATATTCTGTAACACACGCGAGAATTGGCATACCGTAAAACGAGGTGATTTTGTGACACCCAGGCGACTTTGTGACAGCATTACACTCGTTTGAAAAAGTCATTCTTTCATCTTTGTTTATTATGTTATTGTAGCTACCACGTATTATATCTCGCGGTCGTTATACAGTTCTTTTACAACACACATACTTTTTAAGGTAGATAAGCAATTTTTACTTTATCAGAAAGTTGCAGCACTTTGTCTTGTGTAACTTGAACCGTTTGTTTTATCTATTTTTGCATATGTGTTATAGTGATCTATTAAGAAGCAGTAAATGCCATCACCTCTCTGTTCTTCTTAAAAATAAAGTACTTATGCTCTACGAAATGAAATGTCAACAAATATCGAAGTGAGATTGTGACACTTTTTGGTACTAGTAGGGATAAGGTTTTTTAATGTAGTTATTCAGTGCATATTTTAGAAATGCCATGGAAGTATAAGTACATCTGAATCATTAGAAAAGCTTTAAGTGAAATTAGAAAAAAAGTAACCCTCCGAGAAGCGCAAGGAAAGGAAAATACTTAGAAGTAAATATAATAAAGGTCTGTCCTATATGCTTCATAATTTCGATTTTGCTTAGGTACGGAATACAATGCAATACTTTGTATTTAAAACTTAATTTACGTTGTTTTCTTATATTTTCTATAAATAAATTGTACCAAAACGACAAATTTTATTTTTTGGGTTGACTTTGTGACATATGGATGATTCAGTTAGGAGGTTATTATGTGAGAAATTTGGAACCTGGCATACATTTACGTGGTTATGTTCCAAAATCTCCTCACAGAAAGGTGACGTGTTCTAATGGAAGTCCCATGCTGTCACAAAGTCACCCCGAGCAATGCGATGGGGTAAATGTGTGACAAGTATACATCAAAATTCTGGCTAAACTACTATTGTTTTTTTGTTTCACATCGTCATTGTTTAGTGGCTAAATGATGTGACTACTTCATATTATTTACTCGACCTTCCAGCTATAAAACTAGAACTGAAAAATTATTAAGTGTCAAATCTGTCACAAAGTCATCCCGTTTACGGTACTTTCACATGTGGATTTTGTGCTGGATTTAAGCACCCTATTTTTAGCTACAATTTTTTTCATGTTTCTCGATCAATGCCCATTTTCTTCATTAACGGATAAAGTAAGCGATAACTATCGTCCAGATAAATATATCTGATAGATAATGTGGATTTGAATTTCTTTCCTGCATCATTTGGTTAGAAGTGAAGAAACCGATTTTTGGCCTTTTCTTAGGGATATCTATCTTTATTATTATTTCTTTATCAAGAACTTATCTACAGGTGAAGAAAATGGGCACAAGAGCCATTTTAAAAAGTGTCCAATACTTATAATCGTACTCTATTATTCCTAGGTCGGAGAATATTGGAAAGAAATGTATCAACAGTGCACGAAGAAATAAAAACTTGGATTAAAACTGAGTTAGCTTATAGACAGTTTTGCTTATGCGCCGACGAGACAATAAATATACAAACAGGTCCTATGATTACACTCTAAATCGTTCTATTGTTTCTAACTAGTAATAATAAAAGAAAATATATCAGGGAAACAATTACGAAGTTGATTGATGGTTGATGATGATGTTCATTAGAGAAGATTCAAATTTCAGCAAATTAGGTATTAATGTTTCTTATTGAAGACAAAAAATACACCTGCAAAATGTTTATTAATTGTGGAAATCATAGAAGATAGAATCTTTGTGTTAGTGCGATATAGTCTTCATACATATGTACCTACATTAGATTTGACAGACATCGTTCGATAAAACATTTTAACAATTATTCTACTAAATATATTTTTATATTTCTAGTGTAATGTGTTGTTTTCTGTGTATTTCCCCATCAATTTCCTGTCTACGAATAGCTCTTCTACATTGACACTTCTATTATATTATCCATATTGTTGGGTATTTATGCTTGGATAACCCTTAAGAGTTCTTAATTGTCTTCTTTGCTTGCATTATAGATTATTATTCATATTGTGTAGACTGCCGCGTATAAAATCAGACCTATATAGGGCATTGAACGTAATTGTTATTTTGAATGGGAATTTCTTATTACGTTATACAAGAAAAATGAAAGCTTTAAGCGTAACTAACACGCCACGTCAGTATAATTTTAGAAGTTGTAATCGAAATGAAATGGACGGAACAAATTTATCACTTTTAAACGTCACTGTTCACGAGAGATGTTTAATAACAGCGACACAATTTTAAATTTAATACAATTTCTGATTTATAAACAAGTAAAAGCACAGAATTGAGAAAAGAACAGATTTTACATCTCCAAATAATGTTCTTAAATATCTATTTTTTGACAGCAACATTAGCTGTGAAATAGCTATATACACCGTCGTCCATGAATTTATGCACCAGGAATAGAAACAGCAAACACAATAATTTATATTTATCGCACCTAATTTTGTTTCATAAATCAGTACTGTCCAAAAGATAACTTTTTAATGAACTCAATAATAATTCCGACATTGCTGTTGCTAATTAATTGAAGTGAGAATTCTTTTTTTACGGTTGTAGCTATATGTTTGGCGTCATTATCCTACTAATAAACCACCTTCTTTTACGATATCTTATTTACTCATTAATCCTTCTAGATGATATTAGGGTGAAACTGTTTGTTTTTCTGTGTATTTATATTTATCTCGCCAATAATACCTAGGCTTACTGTACGCTTCTACGTATATAAACGCCACTGTATACATATAACGCACACATTTCAAAACGAAATCACTGACATTCTGTTTATAAACAACTTGTAACGTTTCTTCGGAATATCAATTTAAATACACACATAAAATGCTGTTTCTGGGAATATGCCGATCTAATGTGTGCTATTATTATTCTTTTTTTTTGTAAAAATAACAAATCCGTTAATCTCTCGTTCGTGAATATATTGACGTATCTAATCTGCTTACAAATTTATGCCATAAATATTCGGACAAATTAGTTTTTCGAGTTCAAACATATGCTCCCTTAACGTATCTTCCGTATACATATACAATTCGGTTTGCATCTTTAGAAAGTAAACATATTAATATCAATCAAAATCTTATGAAAAAACTGAAGAAATTTATAAATGTTTTAATGTTGTTAGCAAAAAAATAAAGTAAGGAAGAAGCTAGTTTATTTTGCGCGATAATATAATTTATTATTGCAAGTGAGGTAGTGCGATACATAAGTTTTAGAATACTAAGTAGTTTACATCACAAGAAATTATTCCATTCTACTGGGGAGAAGTTTGTTCTCTCAAAGTTAGGTTTTGTTCTAATAAAGAGTAGTAAGAGAGTTTACAATACAAAGAACTTACATATTAGATCCTTAAATTGATCTTGTTAGTTAGTAGTAACTGGGTGAAACTGTGACATGGGTAAAGGGATGGATGAGGATGCTAAAAGTATAGGTAATGATAGATTCAGACCGTAATTAAAACATAATTCAAAATTAATACAGAATAAAATGGGTAAGTATCAAAACAAAAGAAAAACCGTAATATGGCAATAAATAATAAACAAATGGAACAAGTACTCATAGAAAGCTTTAAATACTTGGACTCTATAGTTAAGAATAATGCCCAAATTAACAGGGAAGCTAATGACAAAATGAGTAATTGAGGAGAATATTTAATATGATACAAATAGCATCTTTTAAGACAAAAATAAATTCTCTCAAAAACATTATCACAAAGGGGATTAAGCCAACATAATCATTATTCATCAAATATCCTTATTTCATTGCAATATCCAAACTAATATTTCAACATACATGAGAGTGACCTTGTCTCAGGGTCTTCGAAAATTTGTATAGCTCTCGGTCTACTTAGCAAATAGAATGGATAGGAGCTACATTCATCTGGTCCTAGGTCCTTTGTCTCTTTGGGGTCGGACTATTTGTCCGACCTTTTGGCATCGAGTGTCATCTTCCCTGAGAGATTCGATGTGTAAAATCGTCCAAGAAAAATACATACTGAGATGTGGAAAGGGGATGGAAAAATGATGCAGTTTAAACATTCATCCTAGGGTTTGTTTATAGTATCTCGATGTTAGAGAAATGGTTATTCAGATGCTTAGCTGTTATAGAAGCTCGATGGAATGCCGAACCCTGATTCTAGACGGAGGTTGGTGGTCTGCCTTGCTCTTTTCAAAGTCGATCTTGCTGTATTCTTCTGGAAGGCTTGAAATCTGCAGGTCAGTGCGCAGCTGGGCGTTACTGATGAAATAAGGTGCGTTGCACAACATCCCCAGGGTTTTGTTTCGGAGTATCTCAAGTTGGTTGGTATTAGTCTTTGTGATGGTAGCCTAGACCAACGAGCCGTAAGTTAGTATCGGCTTACGAGTTGCCCCTCTCTACCCAGAAGCGGGATCAGTATATTTCTGGCGACGAAAAATCTTTCTTTTATGTATTTGGTATGACTTTTCCAAGTTAACTTGTGGTCTAGAATGCATTAATCTGGTACCAGATTTTTAACCATGTTTTAAAACATTTGTGCTGTATGAAATGGTTTTTTTTTTAGGAAACGTGTAACATGAAAAGTTATTTTGTACATTTCAAATTTGAAAGATTTAACAATGAAATCTCTTGGTAAAAAAGTTCCACGTCTGAAGATATTTAAAATTCTTTAATACTCAAAATGAAGGACAGGGGATACTTAGAAAATGTGAAGCAATTGCAGATACGATTCAAAACATTCAGAAATAGGTATTTCGTCCTAAACTTAATGCAACAGTTCCTAGTGTCTTTGATTGTTTTGTGGAGAAAAAATAAATAATCAAAATGTTGCCAGGCAAGTTCTTCTTTCATATAAAAGTAAGCAAAATAATAATT
Source organism: Holotrichia oblita (assembly GCA_023690525.1). NCBI lineage: Eukaryota > Metazoa > Arthropoda > Insecta > Coleoptera > Scarabaeidae > Holotrichia > Holotrichia oblita. The sequence continues at coordinate 100,195,017 of CM043018.1, forward strand.
TAACCTTCTCAAGGTACATATATTCCAATGTAGAAAGATATACATGTAGCTTTTTTCGCATTACGGGATTTTTATACAAACTTCCTTATTTTAATTGCAAATCGTAGTCCTGAAAACGTGCTCAGATTCTTAAACGTGTCAGGGACACCCTTTATCATGCTATTTATGGATCTTATCTAAATTTATCAAAAATCGCTGAAATTATTTTGGTATCCAGATTACAGGATAACATCATCGAATCCCAACTAAGACAAAATAAGAAAGTTGACTTTTGGAAGGGACCATTTGTAAATTTTGAGCTTCTAAGTTTAACCTAGGAAATTACGAATGCTACGAAAGCCATACATACTTATATGCTACATGCTATATACATATCTAAATATATCTTGAATTCTGTTTGGTATATCTTGCTCTACTATTTAAAATAAGTTTTCAATTCGAACATCGTGAGTTAACTCCAATACTATCTTGTAAATAAAACTCTTACTGTCAATCACCTACCTTACTCATCGTATATCCACTGGAGACTCCTTTGCTAGGTTCTTCTTTTCGAGAGTTTTCATGTAGCACCTTCTTAGGAAGCTACACTTGCAATATATGCCGATGATCCTATGAGCTCATCTGTACTCATTTTTAGAGGGTAGTCGATGGCCTTCTCTAGACATCGTAGCACAAATTGCAACCAGCTTCTGCAATACATGATTCAATATGATATCTGGGCAAATGATATCTATTTCCGTTGAATCTCAGATGTAAAATATCTTGGATTGTTACACTCAAGCAACAACGTTCAAATACATTCTGATCAGCAAGATTTGTAGTTAACCCGTTCTCATGAACTTTGAGATGGAATGTGAATGAATTGGATGTGTTTTTAGTTTTTAAGGAAATATTAATTTTGAAAGATACTATGTATATATTTTCAATGGCATTCAACAAGTAAACGTGCCTGTTAGAGTTATAAGGTCGGTTAAACTAGCAAATATGGTATAAAAAGGAAACCAGTTCACGATCCATTTTGTGAGGTAGGTATCTAAAAAACACTGTTTCTTTGAATTGGGGCATCCCTAATATCTTTATTGCATATGAATGCTTTTTAGTGGGAATGTAAAATATATTATTATATAATTATATATTTTTAATTTCGCGAAATCGATGCTTAAGTTTTTCTTTACGCCATTGAAAGTGTGAACACAGATGCTAATTTAATCTTGGCCGGTTTATTTGCGAACAGTCTGTATAGTTGTTAAGAATGCAACACATTAGAGCAATTCTATCAATAATACCCATATACACGTTCGTACATTAGTGCACTGAATATAGCAATTTCTGACAAATTCCGAAGAATATAAAACAATCAAGTTTACGATCTTCGTTCCATTACTTAATTTGCCTTAAAAGTCCTTTCTTGAACTCCATGGAGAAACTCCAACAATCTTAATTTTTTATTAAATTCAAACAATTTAATATATCTACATTTTCTCTTGGCACCGCATATTATGTATTTACCCGCCGTATTTACCGACATAACAATCAAGAAAATGCAGCTACTAAAGTGCTCTTGGTTGCATTCAGAAAATTCCTTTTTATAAGCTGTTTAAACATTTGAAGAATGTTCAGATTTATCTGAATAATGAATAGTATTCATGTTATTTACATGCGCGTTTCAAAGGTTGAATATTTTATTATGTTTAATGTTAGTTCATGTCATTAGGACGGTGTATTTATCTACTTTAAACATGACTCGAACTCCTTTTATAAGTTTTGTAACAGTTGTCGCCAGTAGGTAGTGTATATTTATTTGAATGTTTATTATAGTGAAATCTAAAGCACTCAATACAATTTAGACTTTAAGAACATTTGTAGAATATAACGGTTAGATTTTAAACTATGATTTTTTAATTAAATTACTTTCTTTTGTAATAATATCATAGATATTAAAGTAAGGTAAGTGGATAATTGAAAAGTTTGTATGACTGGGCAATGCGCTAGTTCACAATTTTTTGATTAAGATACATAATCTACTTTGCTCTCTGGATAAAAAACCCAAAGATGTATTGTGATATTTAAGTTTGGTCTCTCCGATGCCTTCAAACTATTTCATCTTCTTCTGCATCCCTAAAAAACATTTTATTATTTCAGCACAGTTGTAATAGCTGTGATTTTTTTTTTAATCTGAAGGCGATTTGTGAAGGTCTTATCCAATGTTGTCTTCAATAGTCTATCCCAAATTCCACTTTGTTTTTGTTTATTACCTCATTTTGATGACAGTTTTCTTCTAGCTTCAAACTCCAAGTTATACTTTATAGATTTGGAGAATTTGGTAGGTGGTTTTGGATGTAGATTTAATGGGGATTTAACGGGATAGTTTGAAAAAATTTTTCGAAGTTGTGTCGACGTAACCGAAGGCTGCGATTAAGGTGCGATAAAAATATGTTGTCCTGCACTAAAGGTTATTATACAGTAAGATGTTATGTTGTCTCTATTATGAGGGTTTCGGGGTATTGAATTTCAGACTCTACTAACTCGACGTTTCGCCACTAATATAAGTGGCTTCTTTTGGAGTAAAAAATGGGTGAAATATATCAGACGGTCACGATAACACGACATGTTAACCACGTTTGCTTACAACGCGCAACGGTTTTCTGACAGCTCTAAGTAAAAACCTGAACATGATAATAACCAGATAGTTGTTTTAAACTTTGTAAGTCTTTCGTTCTCAAGTTAGGGTTAGACAAAAAATCCTTAAACCCCGTAGTCTTCAATGGAACAACGGAATTTATTAATCGTCATTAAAAACGTCATAATTGGATTTTGTAAATGTGTATTTTGAGCGAAACAAGAATAAAATAAGAGGATGGGGTTGATAATGGGTCACCTGATTTAAAATCTTGGTGTGGACGAATCTGGGAAGGGGGAGGGCAGAGTGGTTGTTGATAGCGCCGTGTTGATATTTATTGTGCTTCCATGGTGGTATTCTAACCAGATCTGAAGGTCTGATGGAGTACAGGCGTGCCAGATCTTCGACCAATGGATTTTATGATTTAAAGACTCTATCCTATAATTTTTTCGACAAAACCTAAGATCCTGATAAACTTGAACGTTTCTAACAAACCATGGAGCATTGGCGACTTGTCTGAGGATTTTATTTAGAAGAGCCTAGCTGCATCAAATAAAACAATCTTAACTTAAAATTGGTCTTAAAATCTAGGGTATACAAGAAGAGGACCGCTCCGCTACGAATCGGCGAGTCATCTTAGAGAATAGGCGTGAAATTTGAAGTTTTGAGCATTACTTATGAGAGGAACCAAGAGAATAGGAAGCTTGGTAATTATGAAATGACCAACAATATGATTTTCTATCAGAATAAAAAATAGGAGTGGCCGAATACTTATAGACACTAGTACAAATATGTTTACAACGCGGATAATATCGACAACTTCCGATGGGCGGATTACTTTTAGCCTAGCCTATATTACTTAATGGCTTCGAGAAGACGGTATTTCATTACCTGGATATTATTACCTGCAATGTATACTGAATATTCATTATTACAAAATTAATTAGTTATCCCTAAACATCACGCACATACTTGATGTTTCTGTTGTACTTTAAAAGCTTCATTTTATTTAATCAATAACTATGTTACCATGTTACAACTTTACAGGCTTCAACCTATATGTATGTATATGTACTTGATACAGTTACCAGTCGAATGATTCGATATTATTTACATACAAACCACTTTACATTGTCGTTAAGAATGATTGCTAACGGTCATATGGAAATATTTCGTGCAAATAAATAGTTAATTGTAATAAAATAAATGTAGAAAACAAAATGACATCTTTTAAAATCCGAAATATAAACACATAGATAATAATTTCGTATTAATCCTCACAAAAAATTATGGTTATTGCAGCTTTTGTTATCGCTGCTTTCGCAGTTACCATTGTATTTTTAGTGAGCTTCCCGTAAAAATGGAAAAATATAGAGAGCATTATTTTGAAAAAGTATGGGTTGTTTTACTTCTAGACTATCTGGTGCAATAATCACCAGCTTAAACATATATTGGCTTACATTTATTATACTTTGCGCTATAATTTAGTGAGTGTGAAAAATTTTAAATATATCTGCAGTTAATCTTTGAACCAACATTTTTTTAAGTTGAAAACATTCTGAAGTTACAAAATTGTTTTTTCTGGAAAATTGGTTAAGAGAAATTATGTAGAATTATCCAGAAAGTTTACATCTACATATTTATTTATGATTAGTGAGTAACAATGTTAGATTAGTACTAGAATATGATACATAACTCTATCATAATTATTCAGACCTGTCAACATATCATTCACCACAAACATTTTTTAGTTTATGAGAAAAAGGTTCTAATGTCTGTCAAAATGAAATACATTCCTGCAATATGGCTGGAATATTGGTGTCGGAGTCAGTTTCTGAATAACGATATCTTGAAAGTAATACTAATTCATAAAATACACTACTATGGTTGCATTATTTTAATCTAAAAATAGTATCAAAGATTACAAACCCGTTGAATGATTCGTTCAAATAAATTTTGCAGATTTGTAGTAAAATTAAAAAAGTAATAATACTCAAGAAATTGCGATTAGTTATTGCATACGAATTCATCATGGCTGGCATATCCTTTACTTTTAAGCATAGCATCGATTTTTTGGACACGGAGACAATGCAGTTTCATTTACCAACTGTCTCTTCCTTGTTACTAGGCTTGCAATATGTCAGCAATAATATCAGTTTCGACAGATGATTTTCTAAAGGATTCAGCTCAAGATTATTACCAGAAAAAGCAGAAGAAGTAATGTGTAATTAATGCCTAATCAACACGTCTTCATTAGTTTTGGGGTCACATTTGCGGATTTGGACTTCGGAGTTGGTTGTGAAATCGCAACATATTTGGTCTGTCTACAGTTATAGTTCCTGCCTCCTCCCCCATCCCTCCTCCACTGCCAATGCCCCCCTTAATTGAATCGTATATTAGAACGAATAAAAAGTTGCACCAAAGTTCTTTCAATTGCTTGGAAAAGTCAGCTTTTTGATTGGTAAACGAGAAAAAGGAACTCTATATTGCTACTAAATAGAAGTTTTGAACATTTTTATTTTACCTGGACCATCAAGGGCGACATGGAGAGCCTCTTATATAGATACATATTTATGTATTGCTTAGTCAAATGTTTGCGTACAGTATTATAGATTTAATAATTTAATGGGTCGATAGCCGCAGTGGTTAGGCGACTGACTATCGTTGTAGCGAGACGTTTTCAATTCTCTGGAGGGACGGTGACATTTTTTCAGAGAGTTGAAATCCGGATCGACTTACAATTCACTGTTGGGAGAAAAGTGATTAACAGCGCGGCGATATGATACTGTCACAAAGCCGTTTGAACACAATTTACACACACAAAACTACACCGCGAAAATTGCAGGGATAACCAGACAAGTAATACAGCTTACGGAGTCACTTCAACTAAGCATCCATCACACATTAAAAAAATGTATGCGTTAATTATTCATTATAAGGCATTGCAGGTAGCAATAATTCACATTTTCGTTGAAATTTTCTATTCTCTTTCAATTCTAGATTTCGTCGATAGTTGGTAGTCCTATTCCCAGCCAGCACAAATACATCTTATAGACGTCCATAAGATGTCTGAGTCCGATATTCGGGACGTCTTATGACTGTCTGTTTACGCCTGAAAGACGTCCATAAGATGTCGTATAGACATCCAATGTTACAAATGTCAACGTTTATAAGACATCGTTTTACAACGTCTTATGGATATCTGTTTTGGACATATGTCAGACATAATTGTCTGGGCTTTCAATGTATTCAAAATAATGCACTATAGGTCCCGCCTGTTTAAGCTAACAGTATTGATACATATACCTACCACAGTCATCTTATGAATGACTTGGTATTTCAATTCCTTGTAAACTAACTAAAACTGCGAAAATGACTAAATGAAACCAGAATTAAACTCAAACGCTGTCAAATCAAATAGTCAAACCGAGTCGATCGGCATTAAAATTATCGCATAGTTTCGAAGACGACGTGAGTTGGCGCTGATGTATGTGATATATTAAAATAAACGCTGATTGGTTGATTATAAATAAATTGAAAATTATCAATGGTTGCATCATATTCTTTTGAAACATGAACACAATCTCAAATACACTATTTCACATTTTGTCGAATTTGTTATATAAAACGTCTAAAATGTGGTTTTTAGACTTTTGAGAAACGTCTTATGCATGCCATAAATGAACATCCGAGAGACGTCCTTAAAACTACATCCATAAAATGTCTTTTTTATATCTTTAGGCGTTCAGGCATAATACATACCTAAATAAGACATCCATAAGATGTCTTGTGCTGTCTGGGTTGCCTTTACCATTTCTATTTCAGTAATTCAATTATTCGAACTTCTAGAACTCAAACTTGTGGTATTGATTGATTGAATAGCTTGCAGCTAGTTTGTTATCCATCCCTTCACCACGCTTCCAACTTTCCTTTTTATCTTTTGTTGAATCCTTGGTAATTTCTTCAATTAGTGTTTCGAGTATATTTCCATTAAGTCTTAATTTGTGCTTAATGGAGGTAGGAGGCGCTACCTGACGTTCTTACTCTAACAATTGAAGCGCTACATAAATATTTCGCCGCGTTAGGTGTACTCTGGTTAATATATTTAATCAGTTTGTGTCTATTTTAATGAAATTGACTGTTATATTTTTCTCGTGAATATCAGATTTTATTAATCAATAAGTTGTATTACTTTTTTCATTAAAAATAAATATATAGAACGTTTCAACAAAATTATTGTATCCGAGCGTGTTATTAATCATGTTATAAAAAAAAATCTGAACAATTACCTCTAAAAGTTGGAAGATGTATTGTTCAAATATCATGAATATTTAATTTTATATTTGGTTTTCACGTACTAACAATCCTAAGACACCTGGTTATCGACAGTCATTCAACCTATAATTCTCACGGCAACGGTCTGTGTTCTAACTAAAATATGTATATACTAAGAATGTATATTCTATTCTTTTAGCATACAAAGCAGCTTTCATTCAATAAATTTATTTTTTAATTAAAAATAATTGGTAGGAAATTGTAACTTTTAGAAGATATAATTTTTTTAATATGTATTGTCACTACAGTGTACTCTATTAAGAACCTTATTGAGTATATGAAAGGATATACTAAAATGCTGATGTTTCTGTTATATTGCCTGTTTCCATATACGTAACAGATGCGTATCATAGTCCCTTATTTTTTTGTGTTTTCCAGCAGACGTCTTTCGTGTATTTTATAATGCTCATTATGGTGAAAAATGACTATTTCGACGTTCCACTGAAAGACAAATTTTTATTAGTTCTTTTTATATGATGGGTTCAGCAAGTCTCCATTTCCTCTATAAATTTAACTTGATATTATACACCCACATTCATTATCATAAAATATGAACAATTACTTACAGTTTCTGCGAAGTAAAATATGTTTATAGCTACTTATTTTCATCAATATTGACATTTCTAAAACATGTAAATACATAATATAACTCTAAATAGTTGTCAAATGCAGAAGTAAATTACCCAGATTTTCACTGCTTGCACACAATAGCTTTTGATGTAAGTGTTAGAAACTAATTGTAATTACTTCTTAGAACATATGTATTATCAGCACGTAGCAAACAAATAACAAAGTACACCAGTATACTAATTGTAATACGTAGCAGACTCCCTAGACTATTGTAAGACATGAGCCAAATGGAAGCTACAAGACGTAAAAATGATCACATAGTGTTAACCAGATATTCCTCGATCGTACTGTAGCAAATATATACTAGAATTTCTTGTATTGTTCTTTTAAACGACTTTACCAATAAACCATTAAACAAGTAGCGTAACCCATTGTAAATTTTCAACTGGAAATTTTTTTCTGTATGCTTTAACATTCATTATCTGAGTTTGAGTTTGTAATAAACTTTTAGGTATTAGTAATAACAATATATGTAATATGAATCTCACTGCATCTAATGATTTTTTTTAATATACAGGGTGTCTCAGCTGACGCGGTTTCTTTGATAATTTGTTTTTTCTACAATATAGAAAAAAAATTTCAAATACAAGTTGTCTCCATTTATACGATGCATAGCTAGAAAATATTTTCAAATATACAGGGTGTCCCAATTATAGAAAAAGCGTATGTAACTTTATTCCTTTTTAAATGGATCTCCCTATATATTATAAATTTTTTAGATTCTACATGATATTTTAAGTAACTTTTATTAAGACCTTCCTAGATCTCTGTGCTTTTGTTTTCGAGAAAATAAATACTTGATCAAAATTTTTGCAATTGCAGCGCTCTCGTTAATGAGCTGTAGGATCAAAACTAAAAAAGGTAGAAAATTTTGGTTTGCGCAAATTAATACGTCTTGAATTGCTTTACTATTTCCAATATTAACATATACGAATCCTTTTGTAGACATACAATTACTGGCGCCAACATTTGGAAACATTTAAATGCCAATAACTCTGTTTTTTTTAAATGGGACACCCTATATCTGTTTACAGGGTTGGATGTAAAATTAAATTCTCTTTCTTTTGATATAAGAATGTACCCATTTATCTTCAACCTTTTTAGGGAAAAATGTATATTTCGTCTGCTACTGTAGTAAAAGACCGCTTCAATTTGCACAAAGTAGGCTCTTTTTGTTGCGTTTTTTATGTTGTTATTTGTTGAAAGGTCCTGTTCTGCTAAAATTGTTTACAATACAAATTTAAATTGAGCTTATTACTTGTGTATAATTATAAATGGCACAAATGATTATTAAATATAGCTGTCATAATATTATTGTCACGTAGCCTACTTTGTGCAAATTGAAGTGGTCTGTTTTGAGAGTACATGTAGATGTAGTTTGAAGTGAACAACTAGCGCGCTATTTCATTTTCCATTTAAACATGCTGGGTTTTAAGTGGAATAAGGAGTCATTAATGGCCGTTTGCACGGCATTGTTTAAGCGCAGTTTTACCAGGTATTAATGGTAAGCTCTGTTAATTGAGTCTTGCTGTAATTTAGTGTTCGTGGAATCCAAGACAACCAAAAATACAAATGCAGAAATGCGAAAGCAGATGCATGGACAAAATTAAGTGAGATTTCAGCAGATGAAACGGAAGTAAAAAGAAAAATGAAAAATTTGATTGCACAGTTCCTTAGAGAAAGAACAAAATATGGTTGTTTCAAAAAGTCTGGGGCCGGCGCAAATTTTCTGTCAAAATGGTTTGCACATAACAACATGTTGTTTCTTGCTGACAAAAACAAACAAATAAAGGTCATCTTCTTTCAAGAGGTTTCATAGCTGTAATCCACCATATGGTTTTCTTTCTCGAAGACTGGGTCGATCTTAATATTTGCGTTTTTTCACTTAAAATGATAAAAGCTGCTGCTGCTAGTGCAAGACACTCCTCGATATCTTTCTGACTATAGTGCTTTACTTTTGAAGCACCAATTTCAATCATTATCGTGTCGCCGAGACATGTTTAGCCTCAAATTCCTGTCTTCATTATTAGATAATAAAATTGATGCTTCTAACTTATTATCGGAAGTATAGTTTGCTATTCCGAATATATATTCCACTGGGTCATTTTCACATTTTTGTTGCCATTTGTACATACGTATGTCGAAAAATTATAACCGTAATTATGTATATGAGATATCAACTGCAAGTTATAATTGATTGCAAATTTTACAACATAAATATTTGTATACTAATTTTAAGTAAGCTTAAAATACATATAGTTACATACTTTATATAATACTGCACCAAACATTGTATTTATTTGTCCTGTAATTGACCTCAGCTGTTGGACAATAAATTATTATTATTATTATTCGGGTCGATGGCTGCAGTGGTTAGGCGGCTGACTATTGTTGTGAGAGGACGATAGGCGCCGGGGTTCAATTCTCTGGAGGGACGGTGACATTTTTTCAGAGAGTTTAATCCCGGATCGACTTGCCATTCGCTGTTGGGAGCAAGGTGATTAACAGCGCGGCATTATAAAAGGCGATATGATGCTGTAACAAAGCCAATTGAACACAACATACACACACAAAAACTACACCGCGAGAGTTGCAGTGATAGCCAGACAAGCGATACAGTTTACGGAGTCACTGCAACTAAGCACCCACCACATAAAAAAAAAATTCCGTTCGAAACACGGTTATTTTTTTGTTGCTTCGATGGAGGCAAAATGTTTATTTAAATGTTGTTTTCTGTCTATATGTACTTTGGAACCAACGGCAACATCCACTAACATGCTCTATGTTGCTTTGGTGTGGATGTAGCTTTAGCTGCCCAAAAGTAAACCTGAGGGCCACTAGAACGTTTAAGCTGTGTGTAAACCAAACTATTTTTCGTTAAATGCTTTTAAATTTTGAGTTGAATAAATGTTTAATTAAAAACTAAAAATGAAATGTTAAAGTATACTAATATGGCGGCCAGCTTACTACCGCATTCTAACGTCAAGTTAATAATACTTAGAAATGCGAATGGGAATGACATCAGGAGTTTTCTGTACAGCCTCAGGGTTGCAAAAAAATACTTTCTGCCCGATAGTTAGCGATGTAATGAGACATTTTCAGTGATAGTAGGCTAAAAATGATATTTTGGAAAGCTGCAATACACAAACATATCTTTCGAATACAACTTAAATCTTAATAACAAATTTTTGAAAAATTATAAAAATATATTTAACAACTCATTATCATTTATTTATGAAGCAAGGGATCTGGGCCTGTGGATTGATACACAGTTGAGTTAGAGCAAACACGTGTCTACCGTTTTTCAGACACCATGTTGTTAAACAAGCATATACAGGGTATATTTTTTACAATAAAATTACGACTCCAATCTTTCATGTTATCCCTATTTAATTATTATCGTTTTAATTATGGCTTGCGTTTGACTGGACTGTATTCAGAAATTACATAGCTTTTGCTGCAGATTAAATACAAGCTTCCCAAGTTTGATCATATTTCGAATAGCATTCAGTCCCAGATCATTGAATACGGAAACTAGTAGATTCTCAAAATCTCCTACATATTTAAACTACACGCCACAGACAATTATGCGGTATACCATAATTCTCGACACCCTTGTTACAAGGATCATTTAACTACAGCGAGTTGAAACTGTTCAATTTGATTCTGCATAACCTCTCAGTGATCATAAAGCATTTGCCTCACAATTCAAGGTTTATATCCGGATGTTACAGTGAATCTACAAGTGCCTTTGCTCTTGGATTATGGTAATTTTCTTTCCGGGTACTAAGTGTAATCAATTGATTGTTATATTATTATTGATAAGTGTAATTAGTATGTTTGCACCTTTGCAACTTTTGAGTGCTTGTGGATGAATCATATCACATTCTTCGTAGATAGTAATCAAGCGTTATTTTCCCAAAATATCTGAAGCATGTTATATTGAATTGTAATGTAAGTAATTGGCCAACCACCTCACTTTTTTTATATGAAGTTAATCATGACTACTTGATTTCGCTACTGCATATTAGTAGCTATAAATTTGGAAAAAATATAAAACTAAACTAAAAAATACTAAAAGCGATCTCTGAGCATATGTGCAAACGATTTCTTATTTACATTGTTAACATCAACAGTCTATTAATGCAAGCGTCAAACGTCCTTCCAAACTGGGCTGTATAATTGTTATCTTTCCACGTATAATTTGCGACATGCCCTGATAATGCCTTCGTGTGGTTGTTGGTCGATGTTGCCGTTGTCTTCGTCGATCCTCTTCGATTTCCCAGCAACTCTTTATCTCTGAAAGATAGTGATGTGATTCCATTTCAAACGACACCCAATAATTAATTTATTGTCAAAATCAATTGGTTGTACTACAGAGTACAATGATTTATCTTATTGAAGACTTAGCAACAATGTGTGATTGTTAATTTAGCAAAGAATATAATTATAAAAATAATAAATAATATTCTATAAGTTGCATCACGTCAGCAATATGTTATTACATTAAATCCATTTAAAATGTTTAATTTAAATCAAGGTTGCAGTTTTCCTACAGGAAATGCGCATTTTCTTTGTTTATTTTTATATGATTGCATGAACTGACATTGTGCATGGATTTGCAAAATGTATATAATCATCATCCTTCATTCATTTAAAACAATACAAAGAAACACAGGAAGCGTGATTATAGGTCGCGTTCTAAATATAATAACAATAGATAAAATTTTATATACACCCACCATTAATAGGCTGGCTAAGAATGCAGTATGTGCACTATATCAGTCAGTAATCAGTCGAATTTAAAACCAATCCGTTTTAATGATGTTGCTCCCTTTATTTACTTTTTCTCTGTTTATTTAACCTATGGTAATAGACAGATTGCGAAAACGTGAAAGACGATAGAGATCAAAGTGAATGAATCTAGCCAAGGAGCTTGTGATTCAAGTGACTTTTCTAAATCAGCGCAGATAAACTAAATAGATTAAATTAAAGTAAACGAAACTTTAGAGAAATTTAAGATTTTAAAAGTGTTTCAAAAAGCAAAGGTGTAGCATAAACTCTGAAGGAAGTTGCGACACATAATCAACGATAATTTTGGAGACGGTAAGATTGAATAATTGAGTTGTATTGAAGCTTGTTACTTATTGTTCGAATTTTTGTTTAGATTTCTTGCGAAACTGCATTATATAAAAATAAAACTTGCATAAAATAAAGAATAAGTACTATCAATCAATTGAACATATCAGTGTTTTGCTAATTAGCATAATGTTCTTATGAAACAGTCTTTAAGTTATCCTCAATAATTCATTTAATTATTATCCGGTATCCTGGAGAAAATAGTAAGAATAAAATTTAGTTAAAAATGATATACAATAATGGTTCGTAATCAGTAGGAGTCGCATAAAAATTAGAGAGAAAGTAAAAACAATGGAATGAATATTTAAAGAAATATAAGAAACTGCATATACTATACATATATGTATTAGTTTTTTTATAATAGAATAATGGTGTATGTATATGTCTATTACAACAAAAAGCATTTATAAACATCGTATGAATGTAATCCGTGAACAAGTGAGTACTAAACAGATTTGTTTCTCAGCTTATAAATTACATTGTAAGAATATAATTAAGAAATTGTTATTAATTCCCGTGGTTGGTAGCCATCTTTCACAAAACTAACAAGTACATTTTTAGAAAACAACAATTCAAAATATATATAAACAAACGTGAGTACGTAACAGCTGTATAGAATAAACAAAAACAACAGCAAATCTCATCCCGAATATTTACTCCCACAACATACAACAGCGCAGCGTTTGCTAACTTCTCGCGCCAGTTATATAATTGGCATAGAATCGCAGTAGGTATTGCGGTTTACTTTCTAAAGAGAGATTATCTTTGTAATTAGATCTGACATGACAAAATAAAAACAAAATAGCAACACATGTAGGATTGCCGCATGTCGTGTTAGAAACAGTAAACTAGCGGCACACGCAGCCACTATCCACATTTACAGTAATATTCTACGTAAATCACGTCATATAAGTCTACACGAATCTACTGTAACGTAATGGGCTCAAATTGACGAGAACGCTTCGAAAATTCAATGGACCGGATGGTTACAGTTAAACTCATTCATGCGTCAAAGAAGGTGTATATCTATCTACTATGTAATATACATAGTTCGTCCACGTGTTATAGAATAAAGCAAATTCTTATCTATGTATGCGGTTCCGTTTAGTATTGAGATATATTTCTGTTGTTGAAAGGAAATGAGCATCGTAAAAAAATTAAATTCTGAAACATAACATATGTACCTATACATATTTCGAATCACTTTGTCCAATTTATTTTGCAGTAAGGACCGCATTCATATCAGGGATACTACTAATTGTGAGCAAATAAAAAAGTGGAATTAATACCCCAACATTGCCCGATGAGCTAAAACTAGGTCTAGCCTTCATAATACAGGCTACAACTAGATATAGTCAATTCTTGATGGCTACAACTAGATATAGCCAGTCCTTGATGGCTAAAACTAGATATAATATAACATACAGTAATTTATTCATCACTTAGTCACCCTGTAGAATGGAAACGAAGAGTTTTACAGGAAAATGATATTTAACTTTTTATACCCTAACTTACGGTGCTTTATTCTGAAACATCCTGTATATACATATATGTATATATAAAATGTATCTATAAACATTATAAAATAATATTTATAATTACCGTCAGAATTTTTGTTACTTATTCGAGCAAGATAAACTGGAATGACATTTCGAATTACACAATATATCGGCAGCTTTCCAGAGGCACTTTTTATTAACACATTTAGTTTTACAGTGGCATCTTTTGTATCCTTGCCCTCCAGATATAGATTGGGCATGAGCTATTTGGCGTAATAATTTGTTCTCGGGTGAAATATTTTCAATCTTCAAAAATTTAGAATCACATATAGTGAATTGATTCCTAGAAAATAATTCAGGAATAGTACCAAACTGGATACTCAATTTATACAGTCCGTTGTCATGACATTCAAGAACAGCGATTAAAACATTGTGAAAAGCTCTTCTTCCTCTATCAACGTCAGGAATTTTTACACGTACTGTGTCACCTACATTGCACGGAGAAAACTTTTCATTTGATAAAGTTGTCATTTTCTTTGATTGTACTGTTAAAGAGTCTTTAGCGCCTTTTCTATTACTATCTATTCTTTGTTTTTTCTTGCACAGGTCACATTTTTCACTTTTATTATCATAAAGCTCACAATTTGCTTCTCCTACAGTCTGGTTTTCATTTACTTCTGTTAGCGTGTTATTTTCAATTACGTTTTCATTTTCTTCTAACTGTTTAAGAATTTTTTCCAGATCTTCCTCGTTTTCTATGTCTTCCATTGCTTCGGATGGAAGTGCCGATGATCGCAGGTCCACTTTTATGTCACAACCGAACATAGCCTGGTAAGGTGACCTTTTAATTCCATGATGATAGGCTATATTTTTCATCAGTTGGATAAATCTAAGTAATTCAGACCACTTTTCACAGTTCTCGTCTTTCATCCAAGTCATCAGCATACATTGGACATCTTGATTGGCACGTTCAACATTGCCCTGTGACTGGCTATGACGAGGTTTCCCGTGTACAATCTTCAAACCTGGCCACATTTGTGTCAAATTTTCCACAACTCGATTGGCAAACTCCCGACCATTATCCGACTGGAGTATTGAAGGTGATTCAAATATGCAAAATATATCCAGTTATCTTTGACACTTCCTCAGCAGTTTTACTTTGTAAAGGACGTAGCTGTATGAATTTCGTGAGGTGGTCCTGATAAACCAAAATAAACTTAAAATTTCCATCAAGGTTTGTCTGCATGTCTATCAAGTCCACCTGGCAGCGGCTATTCATCTCATTGGATAAAATAGGTTTTACTACGAGACCTTTCCTGATAGATTTTTGCTTCATTTGACATGGCTTACATAATCGAAGGTATAAAAGAATGGCTTCCTGAGTTACATTCGCATATTTGTTTTTTGCCTCCACAATCATTCTATTACTCCCACCGTGCCCAATAGATAAATGTATTTCATGAAGAACCTCGAACATATCTTCGTTTTTGACGTAATATTTGAGATTTTCGGTTGTAGATACGGGAACAATTAACTTTTCGATGTCACCGATATTACATACATCGAAACGTTTCAAGCGACGATATTGTAATGTTGTACGTTTAGTAGCTTTTTTGCAGCTTTAACATCTATAAACTTCAAATATTGTTCGTTATTAATATAACTTTTTTCACCGCGTTTTGCGGCCAGTACACGGTCAAATTCTTCGTAAAAATTCGACTTCATTGCATGTAGCTTTTCGGTCGTCGCCATTTTGTAAAACGCACATACACATGGTTATGATTCACACTAAATCAATTGCAATCACTGAATTTTAAGGCAACTTTATGCAGGATCATATTCAATTATTTTCATAAGTTTACAAGACATTTGTTTGAAAATTTTGACATTTTGCTCTCTTCAGAGAAATGCCATTATTTCGGTAATGGAAAAATGTAACATTATGAAACTTAATGATGACAATAAACAGATGTAGACTTAAATATGTTATACAGAGCGTTGTAGAAATCAGTGTCTTTTTGAAACAATTGAAATGCGAAAATCTTCATTTTTTCAAATTGAAACACTATATTTTTATGGGTTAGTTGAAATGGAAATTTAATTATCTATTAGTTTGAATAAAGCATGTATGTAGTTAAAATTAATGGTTTTAGACATATTTCAAATTATATCTCATTCCTGCGTGTTGTTATGTAGGTGTGCTCTTTAAAAGAATAGGGTAGGAGTTCATGGACCTAAGACTCTAGAGCCCTAGTGTCATCCCCTACTATTTTTCAGACGGAAATCACGCGTCTATACACATATGTATCGATAGTTGGGCCCCTTTAAAAGCTCTAGCTTATCATAGCTTCGAGTCTAAATCGTTCTGGGAATGTCGGTTGAATGTGGCGTAACTAGCCACACTAAACAGGGTATTCCTGATGTAGGTATCAGGACACACCGATACCAAAGGAAATGATATTGTCACGGCCTTATGTGATCGGGGATTTGCTCAAAGGTAGCACTGTTTTAGCAGTTACCAATTATCAATACTAATAAAAAATAAAATAAGAACCTTTTTGGCGTCTTCTTATCGTTTACTTTTATATAAATCTTTATTAACTAACTAATATTAATAACTCGCGAAAATCACCCTTGCCTGTCCCCTCATCTTTCTCTTCGTTTTCTACACCTGGTCTAAAAAAATCCATAGGTCAGCACTTTTGCCATTATTTTCTGTATCTGCAGAACTTTTAACTCAAAAGACGTTGCCTCAGATATAAGTGCGACCCGGAGATCGACAGGTGATTCCGGAAATGCCAGGTCAGATACCGATCGCCGACGGAGACTGGTAACGTCTTTCCTGTCGAAAACGATATACACAGGAAAAAGCAACAATACGCTGACAAGAGAGAATTGATTTGTGACGGATTAACTTGCAAAGCAAGGCGCTGACATGTATTTCGTTGCAACGCAACCCTTCTTTGGCGTCAGTACAACAGGGAAGTTCAAGAATGGGAGACAAAAGAACCAAGATCAGGTGTTGTGGTATAAACTTGATCAAAGTTTCTAACCTGCTGCCAGCTGTAATTATTAAGGGACACCCAAATTATATTTTTATAATAATGCTTTAAATTCACTAAAATTCCCATTAAAGGAAATTAACAACAAAATATCTGGTACTGTAGCTGTCGAATAAATGTCATACAAATCTTCAGTTCATCCAAGTATATATTACATTTTTCGCAGGCAAAAGAAATTAACAATTAAAGTAGTTGTTTATCCTCTTAAAAACTACATAGAAAGGTACAGTGTACTAACAGGGACAAACTTGTTTGGGTTTTAAATCTTCGGTGTTTAAATACACTATACATACTTATAATATGAGCACTATTTACTGTTAATATAATACTTAGCAAAACCCAACATATTGCGTAACCCTGACTCAATATTACCCATATATGCTTCTACAAAAGCTAAAAGTAGTAACGCTAGAAATAATAATATGTAATAGCAAGCACAAACTAAAACAATCTGTGACTCACAACAAATAAAATGTCATCATAAATAGACGGTGTTTGCAACATCGTGATTTGTGATTGTAGGTATAAATTCCATGACTTGTGTCTTTTCTGGTTATTCTGAGTTAGAACCTTAAAAGTGTAACACGGCGAGTTTATCTATACCAAACCGAATACAATAATTATTTTCATTTGCTTCGTGATACACAATCATGATTGGATAATAACCAATAGATGACCTTTTCTTTAAAATTATTTTCTATCA
This sequence comes from Holotrichia oblita, assembly GCA_023690525.1. NCBI lineage: Eukaryota > Metazoa > Arthropoda > Insecta > Coleoptera > Scarabaeidae > Holotrichia > Holotrichia oblita. The sequence goes on from CM043018.1 coordinate 100,213,005, forward strand.
GTTACCAGTTAATCATAATTATGATCACGAAGCAAAAGAAAATAACTAGTAAGAAATAAGAACAAGGGTATTACGCAATAGTAACTTTTTGTATTAACATCTTTACCTGCACTTATTATATAATATAAATAACATAAATTGAATAAAATTTGTTTCAAATCTTTTCTGTGCAGTAGCAAAAATTCTTCTCCACATTTATGTTATAATGTGCTTCAAAAGTAAATCAGATTCATAAGTATGCCACAATATGGAACGTGATCGTTTTTACAGTGAGCTTGAATATTCGAAACCAATATTTTGCCTTTCGATATCACCCGAAATTAAATAATGCATTGAACACGACGAAAATTCAAATCTTACATTACCTATCGCTACTGTATGCATCCTTTTTTACATAAGGTGCTTCGAAATGATGCTTTACATATGAAAAATATATTTCTACTTCATATTGTCTTTGTTTTCTGAAATTTGTATGCTGAGCTATTGCTATATCTCCATAAATTATTATAATGAGAGAGATTATGTTGTAAATCATTAAAACGTAAAAAGCAGTAATACGTACAAAACTATTAATTAGAAATTATTTATGATAAAATCTTAATTAATTATACATGGTTAGGTTTATAACTTTAGGTTTATAACTTGAAAAAGTTATAAAGGTCTTCCTTTTCACTAAGGCTGGACTTGTGGGTCCCTAAGCCTTCCAATCTCTGCTACGTGGCTTTCGTTCTAGCCACAAGGATTACTTTCTGTTGTTTATCTTATGTCGTATTATTGACAGCCCTTTCATGGCAGTGTTACTCGTAGGCGTCGAGAATTCGCCTAGTGGCGAAGTGGGGCGGAGGTCTGTCCGGGTGCAGCTCCCCTAAGTATTGTGCCAACGAGTTCTCCAACGAAGCAACCCTTTGCAAGGTGTTTCTGGGTAGCGCCACCGCATAGTCCTGTAGAGTCGGAATCTGGAGGTTTCTGAGAAGTTGTTCGTTAGCCATGAACCAGGGTGCATTGAGCCTCTTGACTTGCGACTTGACTTGCGGCGCTCGACCAGGTAAAGGCGCCATAGGTCAATATCGATCAGAGGAACCCCGTTTCGATTAATAATTTAAGCTTTAAATTTAACGCACTTTTTGAACAAATTAGAGAAGCCAGAGCCCACCGCACCTTCAAAAATCTAGAGGTGATCATCGAGAAGTGGTGGTGAAACGTCAGTTTGGAGTCGAGGACCAAGCCCAGAACTCCAGGGCAACGCCAGTCCCTCTATGTTGACGTGCGCGGGAGGTGGATTACGTTTCCTCAAGAAGCGAACAGCCACACTTATCGGAGTTTATAACAAGCCGTCATTACCGGACCAATTCTGTCAGTTGGTCGACAGACCTTGGTAATCTTCTTATCACCATCACGTCATTTTGTGGGGTTGTGTAAACGGCAGTGTCATCAGTGTAAACTGCCAACCTCGTGCCGGATGGATTGGGGACGTCTGCTGAAAAGAATAAAAAGCGCAGGGCCAAGAAGCGAGTCCTGAAAAACACCGCCCCGAATGGGTCTGGTGGTGGAATATACGCCCGGCCGGTTGACGCAAAACGTCCTGCCGGAGAGGTAGGATCGGATTAGGGAGAACATATTCGGGGAGATGCCAAGACCGCCCACTTTAAGTAACAACCCGTCGTGCCACACCAAATCGAACGCCTGTGCAAAAATACTGCACCAGTGGAATGTCGTGATTCCAATGCGCCTCGCACCTCCCCCGTTAGCCACAGGAGTTGAAAGTCTGCCGATAAGCCCTATCCAAAGCGGAATTGGTCATCTGGCAAGAAATTTCCATCTCGAATAATCGCAGCCTAGATAAAATGACTGACTTGGCGACCTTGGACAGATTCGAGAGAAAACTTATCGGCCTGTAGCTCGTACAGAGTAAAGGATCTTTACCGCGCTTGCGGATCTTCACGACATTCGCGTGCTTCCAGGTGTTCGGAAAAACACAGAGGTGTGGCATGGCGTTCAGGATGTCAACCAGAGCATCGATTACATTGCTCGGCAGTTAGTAGTTTTAGGGGGGTATTAGTGATCTCATCCGCCCCCGGGATTTTGAAAAAGTTAGTGCACAGCTGAAGAAATGAACTTACTACACTGTCGCAGAATCATTGGAACCAAAAGCGTGGCTTAGTATCACCTCTGTATTTCCAAATGCAATACAAGCATAAGACGAATCTTAATCGTATCAAGTATCAAGTTTTGCATTCATCAGATATGGCTAAAGTATGGAAAATGAAACGAACGCTTACGCAAAATTTGATCGAAACAAATCTTAGCGACTTTGAAAAAGATTTTAGATTTTTGTCGAAAGTACCTCCGAGATATTTAAATCTATTGACAAGATAATGGAAGTTAATTTATTAATTTCAGTTTTTGTTTCTATACAATTGAAATTATAGGACTTATCTAGGGAAACGCATTTTAAATTGATTGAATTATCCCTGTCAAAGAAAGATGATACTGTGCAACTCTGCTTGTGTAATATAGGTTGATATTGGTTTTGCTATTAAGTTGACAACCAGGCATTTGCACATTTAGTGACCAGTCTTTTTACTTAACTTTTGCTATGTTAGCTGATTCAACTGTGGATATATTTTAAGATTAATAGCCTTGTATCAAAAGCATTAAGTGTCGGAACTAGTGTAAGTTAGGGATGCACTATGTGCCCTCATTTTAAAGACATGGCCCTAAATTAAATTCAGGAAAAACGGCAGTGTTGTTTGTTTAAACGAAGGCCCTACAAAATGCATTATATGATTAAGTTTTTTTCTGTTTTTAATAAAATAAACAAAACAAACGTCTAAATATTGTATCAGATAGAAATCTGAGATATAGGTTCAAAGCTTTATATGGTACCACCACAGTTTGCTCCTTACGAACCTTGCTTGCACTATAGTACATAATAATGATACAGGCCCACATTTTTTGGGACTGAAGTTTATTTTAACTTATTGAGAATAGAATTATATTGATTACGGTAATAGAATATGTAATTAGTAATAATGTTAAGCCTGTCTCCGTTATGTTTTCACGGAATTTAATAGGTTGTCAAAGAGCTTAAAGTATATCCAGATGTAGGTCAGTTAATGGAACGCTGAAAATACCTGCGACGTAATGTAATTGGGGTTACAATTTTTGGCAAAATTACCAGAGAAAAAGAGGCGCAATGAAAACCGACTAAAATATCTGGAACTCGCAATAAAAACTGATATTTTAAGTTCTTAATTTAAGAATCGTCACAGGAAATGACAGTAATTTGGCTACTTTGTAGAAGACGAAATCGTATAATAAAAAGATTTATTTAATGTCAATAAATCACGATATCTTTTTTGTATTACCTTGAGATATCCAGATCATGCTAACGTGGTTTTAATAATTAATTTTGGCTTAAATTGTATCATGTAAAGAAATCAATGTTAGTAAAGTTCTTAGAATGGATACCACCTTCATTACCTTGTCCTTTTATTCATAACTCTGTTATATGACACAACCGTTGCTTTATTCTGCATATATTAAATCGTAAAATACGTATAGTTAACTACATGTTCATGTTCAGATAACTAAATTTTTATGTGAACTGACCATAACGTTTATCGGAATCTATTGCTTCTTATGTCAGTGCTGTGTCACTTTTATATGTTTGTAGATCAACTTGCGTTCCGCAATCTCTATACCTATACACTTTTACTGTATATACATAAGTAGGTAGTAACCACGTCAAAACTTTTACGTAATATCAATATAGAGTCTTGTTAATGTATAACTGTGTCAAGGTTAGCGATTTATAAGATGTTTTCAACTGTTGTACGGTGCTTAGAGGAGTTTATGGGTATCCGGCGAAAGGAAAGTGTTCCTTATTTTAAAGAGTGAATTTTGTAAACGTTTCGCTAATAGAATGTTTATTACGTTATTGTGTTTTAAGAGAGTTGGTTTCTTTTCTATTTTTTCGTAATAGTTTCGGTAATTATCGTATTCTTTCATAGAAATGCTTAATATTTAGTAATGTATGTAAAAATATTTAATGATGATTCACCTATTCTATAATATTTTTATGGAAATAAAAAAAACTGAAGTTAGATAAAAGGCTATAAAATAAAATATATTTTTTTGCTTACCTTTGTGAGTTGGTGAAATTGGAACAAAAGTTTATACGTTAAAGAATATAGAATGAAACACATTGTTTTCACAATTTAATTACTCTTCATTGTTTGTTTTAAATTCCTTGTATTCGTAGACGTGTATACGTAACCTACATATTATTTTAACTTCGTATCCTGGTTTTGCATTTACTTTTGCTTTAGTAAATATATTTTTCTCCATTGTGTCAATATACACGGCGCCTCCACCAAAATTTAGCATGCCTCCTATAAGCTTTAAAATTTGCCTTTTGTGTTTATTTATTTGTTGGGGCTCTTTTTTAAATTGATACATTTAACATGTCTGATTAAGACCAGAAGTTAACGTTCATACTGTCCTATTTATCTAATAGAATACTTGGTATTAAAATGGGAAACTTTTCGATATACAATATTTCATCAATTAGCAATCATTTTCATCGGACATTTCTAAGACAGGCCTTTAACGACAAACGTGTTTAATCTATCAATGACTTAATTTTCGAAATTTATTCATGCCGTCAGTCCGATCATTGTTCTAGAAACTGTTGGACAATGCTGAGAGGTGAATGGAAATGCTATTTTGATATATTAGTTTATCTAATAACATATTTACTACTAATTTTTCAAACATTTTTGGCCAGTATCTTTTCTCCTATTTTGAATAGGAAGCATATTGGATTTTGACATTGTGAAAGGGAGCTTTTTTTTCTGATTTTAATTATGTATAACATGTTGGCAGAAGTTTTTGATATTATGCTTTAGTTAAGGAGCCACGAGATTTGAAACTGTCTTAAAGAACTAGGTCATTCCATTGATTTATTAAAAATTATTTATTTCTTTACATGTAAATTATTCGGTAAAATATCTGCGTGTGCAATAGAAAATAACATATCTAATTTTATTTGAAACTCTTTTTATTTTTACGATTAATTCCTGATTTTCTTGAATATCTTTTCTGGATCAATCGTCATTTGTGATAGAAATGTTACTCACAATCAGTGTGGAATTGCTCACTCTGGTAAACATTTTTTTCACTGGTTATAAATTTAGGAAGCTATATTATACATTACATTCTAAAGATACAATTTCTGCAATGTTTGCTGTTTTGTGGTGGGTACCAGTTGCATCAGCTTTTTAAGCTGTATTGCTTGTCTGCTAATATCTTTAACCGTGTAATTTGTGTGTGTAAATCTGCTGAATGATCTTGTTACAGCATTGTCGCTGTTAATTACTTTGCTACCAACAGTGAATGATAGATAGATAGGAATACATTTCCCCGAGAAAAATGTAAACATCTCTTCGAAAGCCAGGACCCACTAATGTTTTCCATCGCTCAGTAGCCACCTAACCGCTCAACCCGTTAACAAAATTAATATTATGACCACCGTGTAAATTACTACTAGCCTAATCTCGCGTACATAATAATAATCTGCAATTGAAAATCAACATGCAAAAATGTCGACAGTAGCCTAAGATAATGTTTAAAGAAATGAAAAATTTAAGATGTTTTATTTTTTTTGCATAAAAACGGCGCCTTACACGAAAAAAAGGCAAGAAAGATTTTTTTATCAAAAATTGAATGACAAATTCAAAAATGATTTTTAATTTGAAATATCTCTGGTTTATTATATGTATATAATGTGTCAGCGAATTTCACATTTATATTTTGCTATAGTGAAGTGGGTTGTCAGAATTTTGGAAGACATTAGTGAATTTCCATAAGATAGAATGTGTATATAGAACGGAAGAAGCATTGAATGGAAGAAGAAGCATTAACTACGCCAAATTTACATCTGTTTTGTGGATTGCGGACTACGAGTACGTTGTACTTTGGAATGGATTCTATTAACTATGTAATACTGTTATTGTTATTCAACCACGCCATATCCACCAGCAGAGGACATAATAATGGTATTGGGTGCTATTATATAAACGGATCCCTATTATACTTATAGACCAACTGCTGCGTTTTGTGATGCTATCCTACATTAGGTGGCGCCTACATGCGTAGCAATGTACAACCGCAAGTGGTTCATTTAGTACGGACCTTCATAGAATAGCACCACTCACTGGTGGTTCCCTGACTAGCTAGTTTTCCAGATCTCAGTCTGTTTGAATATGTCTAGATCGATTCTGGTGGCTAATGTTGAAAAGCCGTAGAGACGCGTGGAAGCTGGATGATTGGCTATATTTACAAGTACCATACAGCGCCTACTAGATCCCATATGTTGACGTGTTGTTGTGATACTGGCGTCTTTAGTAGGGTACCTTTATTATTAACACATACTTACTTAGCAATGCTGCATCGCTCTGATGGTGGATATAATGATATGATTTAATATTTAGTGACCGTGAATTATGTCCAGCAGTGTATATATTGTTATATACGTATGTGTGTTATATTTGTGTTCGCTTTATATACCGTAGTTAACATTGACAAGGGTTGATTATAGTATTTGTTTATCTGTATCATCATGTGCCCCATGAATTACGACATGTCTTATTTTTTTTTATCAACGAATCACTTGTTTGGATTGTGTTATGCCAATTAAAACGTAAATTAATAATATATCCAAAGGGTTCATACCTGTAAAACAGGTTTATATACATTTTGCCCATTATAGCATTAAATAATAAATAGGTATTCAACCGAGTCTACTACCTGGTATTAATATATTACGTATAAGACAATATCTGAACAAAATACGGCACCGATCATTCACACACGCGTTTGTTTTTTCTTATTTTGCGATTGAGTTTCTATTACCAAAAAGAATAAAAATCGAAGGTGTGCATTTTTGAAAAAATCTGTGATAATACGGCATAGATATAAATATACATAACAATAATAATAATTTGATTCTATTATTAATAGACTTCTTGCAGAATAAAATACCTAGTTTAGCTTAATTCTGAAATAAAGTATTTAAAGTTAATTTATTAGCTCCTTTAAATAGTATAGGTTAACTTGTTTTAAATAATGGTTTTTAACTGTTCTCATAGGTTTATTTTTACTAGTTCATTCTAAACAAATACCTTCTTTAGAACCGATTAATACTTTTAAGTGTAAACATGTATGTCGAAACGTAGCCTCTTTTTGTTACAACAACATTCCCGTCAAATACTTCTATTAATAAAAATTAAGCTATGATTCATAATTAATTTCTAAACATGAGATCACAAATATTTATCTGTGTCTAAAGATATATAAGATAATAAATATGTGTCTAATCAAATCATATGGCTATGTGAAGATTCCTTATTAGATTCTAATTCAGTTCAATTTGCTTTTAAAGTTTCGATACAGACAGTTTGCTAAAGTTTGTAGCCAGCATGATATTATTAGATAAAATTACACCAACCGTTGATGATGACATTTTTTAATAACAAAATAATAATAATAATAGCAATATACGTCTTTAGGTTAGGTTGAGGCTTATAAATGTAACTATAAAATTGATATTTATGAATAGCTTCCTGTTTGAAGCCATTTGCAGTCAAATTCATAATTAAAGGTGTGCGATAGAGTGCGACAGTGACATCATCTTCCTTTTAAATTGCAGAGATGGCAAGTGCTTCAGGTCGACTGGGATGCAGTTGTAAGTTGTAATTGCTTGATAGGAAAACAATCGTTCGAATAGTGACGTGGAGTGAGTTGACATTGACAATAAATGTGGAAAATGTAAATTGTGATCTATACCCTCATATCTACTAGTTCAAAGACTAAATAAATAATCTGGAGATTCAGTCCGGAGAATACGGTGTACAAAATTTATAAAATGATTTGATCTTCTTTTTTCCCATATTCAACCAATCCAACTGATTAATATAATGAGTTACATGGTCCTGTCGTTTAAAATTAAAAATGGATCTAATGCAAGAGTTCTGTATCTTCTGAATCCGATATTGCGTTAATTGATCTATGGACGGGCCATAGGCAACATCACAATAGTTAAATAGTGATAAAATTAAAGCACTACGTAACAAAGATTTAATTCCTACATTTGGCATATGTTTATTTGAGTAAAGACAACGTAATATACCATATGCTTGTTGCACCTTTTTCGGCACATAGGATCGGAATCTAAGACTTGAATCTATCGTAATACCTAGACCTTTTGCCTCGTTAACGAAGTTTAATCTATGAGTATCGACAAACAGCACAATCTCGTCCATGGCGCTCATCCTTGCTTTATCTGAACCAAAAACAATGGCAGAACTTTTTTGAGGGTTTATTTTTGAACAATGGAAAATTGCAAACTTAAGAAGGTTAGATATATCATCATTTATGTTAGATTGGGCAGACTGAAGATCATTTGTATTAAAACTCGTAACAAGTTGCGTATCAGCATAAAAATGGGCAGTACAAAAGTTTAGGCTCGACTCAAAATCAGCTGTGTACAATGGAAAAAGAAGGGGACCGAGAACAGAGCCTTGTGGAACCACAAATACGATCGACGCAGGTGTAGAAAAAAAAAACCCCGACCATCACTTTCTGAGATCGATTAGAAAGAAACGATTCGAGCAGTTTGACAACGTCAGGGTTTAAACCAAAGTAGGAAAATTTACAGCAGATGATTAATAGTATAAATTGCTTTTGAGAAGTCTAGAAGAACAAGCGCTGTGATTTTACCCATGTCAGTGGCACCAATTATGCTGTCAGATCAGTATGACAAGGCCGTAGCTGTACTGTATCCTCTTCGAAATCCAGACTGAGTACGCGGTAAAATATCATGTTTAAGAAAATATGCTAGGTATTAGTTGGTCGTTCATTATTCTCTCAAGTAGGTACCTTGGTAACAAGGTAGGATGCCTATAGGTCTAAGATCAGATCAAGAATGGGATATAAGTTGCTAGTTTTGAATAAATAATGCGAAAATAAAGATAATAAATGAAATATATACATTAGAAAAGGATGGTAATGCACATCGGTTAGTTGACGCAGCATTAGAAATAAATTTTTGTTTGGGTTTTAGGAAATTAACTACATATATAGTTCAATCTCTGAATAAGTAAAATGTCGGCATTTACTAGCTATATCGGTAATTTACTTTTGTATTTTGTATTTTTTTTTCTTTTTTGTTTGCTTAGTTCAGAAGTCAAGAAAAGAACCTCTTTGTATACGATTTTTAAAAGAGTGATAAGTAATTCGTGAAGCATTACAATTTAAAATGTGACAAAGATCTTCCTTATAATAATGACTGGAATTAAATTCAAAACACTTTCTTTTATAATACATTTTATGCATCACCGAACATTTACTTGTATTCCGTGTAAAATGTCTTCGTGTTTACTTCGAAATGAATCTAGAAGATAGAGATTTATTTAGATGTGAATAAAGTTTATTTTCCAGCTCAAGAGTAACGAAACTCTTGTTAGTGTATTAAAAGTTTTCTTCCGAAATATATCCAAATTGTTTGAATTAGAAAGGGTTCTATAATTTATGTCGTAATTTAACTTCTGATTCAAACAATTTTGAAAAAATACGATGTTTTTTTCTAACTCTTCTTTGTTTACGTAACTGTCCATACGTAGGTCTTTGACTTCATCTTATATGAGCACAGAACCAAACCGTATTGTATGTATATTCGTTAATTATCACTGTTATTCACTATGTATACATCATGTATGTATATTTATTGATAGTCAAACAAACATCAAAACATACATATATCAATTCTAAATCTGATGCCTGCTAACAACAGCAATTATCGTACGCAATATGGACCGAATCAATTCCAATTTAGCGCGTATATGTTTGCATATATTAAAATAATGTTAATTTATCAAATGCGTATGTCCAGTTAGAAAAAGAAATAGAGGCAGTTAAGGAGAGTTAACTGGAAAAATATAAGCTCTTAACAGCACACAAAAGTACAAATTATGATGTACTCGTAATAAACAAATCAAGTAATTACATGCGTACATAGGCGAAAGTATGTATAAGTATTAGGTGTATCATTTTATTACTCAACTTTAATCTTAAACTCAATTTTCTAATTTTCAAGGGAACTCACTGTATGATCTTTTTTTATATTAGACATAATGTATTTAACTTAAGTCATATGCATTTATTTAACTTAAGTCGTATTTAATTTTCTTTCTAGGAAATGACTTCAATATTGAGCGTTAGAGATATTATTATAATTTGTATTGTAATATACGTTCTGCCGTAATACGTTTTGTACCATCTTTGGTAATTTAAATGATAGTTTTTAATCGGGGAATGTTGATTTTGTAAATAAAGGCTTTGCTTTAAAGTAAATTTAATTACTCTAAAGAAGTTCATCAAAGCAGTACTCTCTTTTAGAGAAATTAAATTTGCTTCAAAGTATAGCCTTTATTTAGTAAATGGAAATTCCTCGCTGAAAAATTCGCATTTAATTTGCCAAAGATGGTACATGTTGAGCCTCAGATGTTCTGTGTTCATTGTCGTATTGTTCCTATGTATTAATAAATTAGTCAATTTCTTCGATTCATTAGCTACCAGAAAAATTTATAATTCCAAAAAATTATATACTGAATCACTGGTGAGAGGGATCATTAATTTGATAGGTATTAATTTGGCCATCTATCACCCCGGGGTGGGTTACTTGCCTCATGCGAGGAGGATAGTCGCCCCAGATAGAAATACAGGCATGAAGTAAACATTACTGCTAAAACTTGTTTATTTAAAGGCGATAATGTATAAAACTTATATAAAGTATTATTTTCTTAGACGTTTAATTTTCTCTTCACGGCCACATTTATTACACAAATCACCATAAAGAGTGCAATTGTCGTGCAGCCACTTTTTACAGGAAATACACAGTCAACAGTGGATTTAGTGGTGCCATAGATTTCAAGGCAGTCACGACACTGTTCATTTAGGTCATCACTATGCTGGGGCAGTTCTGAATCTTCTGATTCCGAAGATGAGTCAATGTCAAAATGCTTCCTGTTCTTTTGTTTTTTCTTAGATACACGATGTTCTTGTACATTAACGATCTGAAGGGCAGTTTCCTTAACTCTTTCTTTCCCTTTTAATGTTTTTTCTTTCCTTTTTAGTGTTTTGTTTTCCTGTGTCTTCTTGTTCTTTTTGGTTTCTTTTTCCTGACTCTTTTTTAAGCTTTTGTAACTTTATTTTTCTTTTGATCAATCACTGTTGAACAATTTAGTACTTGTGGTGCTTGCCTTGTTCTTCTACTTGGCACTTTAGTAACAATGGGAAACAATGGGAGACAGCTGCAGAAGGTGTTGAGTCGGACTAATATTTATCAAAACTGGAGGGGGAGCATTCCATAACAATGGATATATTTTTCTTGATTGGTGCAGTTTGTTGGTCTGTAGAAGATGCTCGTTCTATACTAATGCCTTTATCATGAGCTAATGATTGATTGTCTGTGTTGTCTTCATACAATACTACACTTAAATTATTGTCAGGCATATTAATAGCAGCAGTATTTTTGAAAGAAGCATAGGAAGTATCTGCTACCGTATAATAATGTTCAGGTATAGTGTTAGGGTTGTATGGAAAGATTCCGCATGCATTGAAACCTAAAAGAGCATTGACCGTAGAAGTTGCACGAATCCAAGCTGCTCCATTTAGTTTTCCAGTTTAATATCTTGTGATTTTTCTTTATTCTTCTTCTTTATTTGCAATAATCCACTGACGCAATTCTGTTGCATAAAACGTTTTAAATGGTTTGAAGAAGGAACGATCTAATGGTTGTAAACCGTGAGTTGTATGACTGGGAAGTTCTAAGAGAATTACATTATGTGTAGCTGCTGTTTCCAACATCTCAATATCGTTGCAATGGGAACCATGACCATCAAGTAGCAACAGAACTTTCCCTAGAGGTTTTCGACGAATAAAATGCTCTACTAACCACTTCCTCAATAGGCCTGAGTTTATGTACGCAGATTTTTTATTCATATAGACAGCAGAACCAGTTTTTTGATTCACTCCTTTAATGATTAAAACAGGTGGTAAAAATACTCACTCTGCATTATTGCACGTAATAAGCGAAATAGTTTCACCTTTTTTTGCCAGAAGTTATGTGTTGGATCAATTTCCTTCCTTTAGTAGGTATCACTTTTCCGGGTTTGTTGCTCATTTGTACACCCGTCTCGTCCATATTAAATATATGGCAAAAAAGATCATTTTGGTTTAATATTTAAAAAACTTCCCAATTTCTTTCCTTGTAATCCTAGAAATGCCAGCTTGTCTAACATTTAGAGTTTCATGTCTTTCTAAGGAAAGTCCACTGTTTTCCAGCCATTTCTGATACTACATCAAAATTATTTTAATATTTAATTTCTGCGCTAATTGAAATGCCAGTTTTCAAACATCAGTACGTTTAATGGAAAGTCCGATTTTTTACCTTAATATGTCAATATTAATTCTTTGTCTCCGGAATAACCAAAATGACTTTCCCAAGTGCATTAATGCTCATTATTTTTTTAGATTCTTAATGTACGTGAAGGAAGCTTGTTTCAATGCTTCCTCTGTCCAGGTTGCACGAGGAGCAGCGCCAACTTTTCGAGTGTATTGATGAGGCATTATCTGTAAAAAACATAGGTACTATTTACTAAACATTTTTCCAGAGGGGAACCAATAAGTTTAAATCATTATTCATTATCACTATTAGTGTGCTAAGCGTCACAATTCAGACGAACAATTAAACTATTGCTAATTTCGAAGGCTACTATCCGTACCACTTACTGGGGCAACTATCCCATTTCATCCGGATAGATGCCCCGGCCTCACTAACAAAATTGCATTATGTAATGGCTTCAATCACACCAATACATCAAAATGTATACATTATTTAACCCATTAATATCTATAAATCATAATAAACTTTACTTATTTTGAGTTTAACAGAACATTCAAATATATGGTGTAAAACTTTTCGGATATTTGAGAAGTAGTTCGATCTACAACGTCCTATTGCGAAAAACGTGTGCACTAGATCTACTTGCTACTTTGTGACTGAGGTTTGGAATACAAGACGGATAGAACATACTACTTGAAATTCTAATACAACTATTCCGGTACAATATTGCTGACTTTGGGGCATCTATCCGCCTGGGGCAACTATCCGTACTTTACCCTATAGTACTCAGAGTCTCATGTTCTACTTAAAAATTCGAAAGAGCTAGCCAAAATAATTAAAAAACAAACAACAGAAGCCACTTTAGACAGGTTTATTAAAACAAATAAAACTTTAACAGTAATTATTATTAATAAATTTGTTTTACAAAAATATTAAGAGTCGTCGCTGTTTAAATCTTCGAAGTCTTCACTGGAGGAATCATTATTACAGAAACAGGCAAATATATACTAAACTAAAATAATAATTACTAATACATACCTCAGAATTTCTTGTATAAAGAAAGTTCTTGTTTTAATATTCGGAACGATTATTCTAATCACACCTTGCTGTGTGGTGATCTTTAGTTCGTTTACTACGTTCGAATCGATAGTTTGATTGAATATAAAAATTAAAATACCGTAAACAATTAAAATTAATGCTTATTGGAATTTTTTATTATTATTAAATTTTAACATTATTTTCCAATTGTAAATATTATATTTAAATAACAAAATTATTTTTCCGATTTTAAAATACTCATTCACAATTTTGTATCATTAATGTTGTTGTTTCAAACATTTGAACTTTTATTTTTCAGCAACTTTTATTCGAATATGACATATGCTATCAGTAAAAGAGAAGCTTTGGGTACATATATTTTTCAGCATAATGGCAATATTACTAATTAATTTTTAAAAATTCCAGGAGAGCTGTAGGTTTACATAACTAATATACTTGTTGGCGGATACATTTCGATCAAATTTAAATAAAAAATGATGGAATAATAAGGGCGTTTAACAATCGTTATTTCTATGATATCGCCATAAATAATAAATAAATAAATTATACAAATTACTCTCCCACTGACGTGATCCACCTCATTCCCAATTCTTCCTGCAGTCTTCGCACAATTGTTCCTCTCTGGCACTGTAACCTTGATAAACCTAATTCTTAAATTTTAATTCAGAATTATTTTTTCGCAGTATATTTGATCTGTTCACTTAGGTATTCTGCGTAATTGTGTCCTAAGTGGGCAATTTTCTAAAGATAGAATAGAAATTATGTATACATAAATTACTGATTATAACTTAGGACATTTAAATTTAATTTACATATTGAGAAATTAACGAAACTATATGTATATAGAAAATACTACTTCAATTAAGTTGATTTGCATTTTGCGCTGAAATGATGTTATCGTAATTGAAAATTTGTTGGTAAAAATGTACGTATCCAATTCGTGAATTTCTGTTTGTTTTCTTTGTCCCTGCTATGCAACGGTAAACGGTTCAGCGCGGTGATTGACATAACCCAATTAAAGCGTTCTAAATATTATTTGGAACATTTCTATTTCTGCATGTGGTTTTGATGAGAATGTAAATAAACTTGAATAAGGTCGGCACTAGTTGGCAACGTTCCAAAATTGATGATCGCGTATCCCGATAAACTTCAAATATTACTTCAAAGGTCATCTCACTTTTAATAACAAAATAATAATAATAATAGCAATATACGTCTTTAGGTTAGGTTGAGGCTTATAAATGTAACTATAAAATTGATATTTATGAATAGCTTCCTGTTTGAAGCCATTTGCAGTCAAATTCATAATTAAAGGTGTGCGATACAGTGCGACAGTGACATCATCTTCCTTTTAAATTGCAGAGATGGCAAGTGCTTCAGGTCGACTGGGATGCAGTTGTAAGTTGTAATTGCTTGATAGGAAAACAATCGTTCGAATAGTGACGTGGAGTGAGTTGACATTGACAATAAATGTGGAAAATGTAAATTGTGATCTATACCCTCATATCTAC
The DNA here is from genome assembly GCA_023690525.1 of Holotrichia oblita. NCBI lineage: Eukaryota > Metazoa > Arthropoda > Insecta > Coleoptera > Scarabaeidae > Holotrichia > Holotrichia oblita. Next base: position 100,228,041 of record CM043018.1, read on the forward strand.
TAGTTCAAAGACTAAATAAATAATCTGGAGATTCAGTCCGGAGAATACGGTGTACAAAATTTATAAAATGATTTGATCTTCTTTTTTCCCATATTCAACCAATCCAACTGATTAATATAATGAGTTACATGGTCCTGTCGTTTAAAATTAAAAATGGATCTAATGCAAGAGTTATGTATCTTCTGAATCCGATATTGCGTTAATTGATCTATGGACGGGCCATAGGCAACATCACAATAGTTAAATAGTGATAAAATTAAAGCACTACGTAACAAAGATTTAATTCCCACATTTGGCATATGTTTATTTGAGTAAAGACAACGTAATATACCATATGCTTGTTGCACCTTTTTCGGCACATAAGATCGGAATCTAAGACTTGAATCTATCGTAATACCTAGACCTTTTGCCTCGTTAACGAAGTTTAATCTATGAGTATCGACAAACAGCACAATCTCGTCCATGGCGCTCATCCTTGCTTTATCTGAACCAAAAACAATGGCAGAACTTTTTTGAGGGTTTATTTTTGAACAATGGAAAATTGCAAACTTAAGAAGGTTAGATATATCATCATTTATGTTAGATTGGGCAGACTGAAGATCATTTGTATTAAAACTCGTAACAAGTTGCGTATCAGCATAAAAATGGGCAGTACAAAAGTTTAGGCTCGACTCAAAATCAGCTGTGTACAATGGAAAAAGAAGGGGACCGAGAACAGAGCTTTGTGGAACCACAAATACGATCGACGCAGGTGTAGAAAAAAAAAACCCCGACCATCACTTTCTGAGATCGATTAGAAAGAAACGATTCGAGCAGTTTGACAACGTCAGGGTTTAAACCAAAGTAAGAAAATTTACAGCAGATGATTAATAGTATAAATTGCTTTTGAGAAGTCTAGTAGAACAAGCGCTGTGATTTTACCCATGTCAGTGGCACCAATTATGCTGTCAGATCAGTATGACAAGGCCGTAGCTGTACTGTATCCTCTTCGAAATCCAGACTGAGTACGCGGTAAAATATCATGTTTAAGAAAATATGCTAGGTATTAGTTGGTCGTTCATTATTCTCTCAAGTAGGTACCTTGGTAACAAGGTAGGATGCCTATAGGTCTAAGATCAGATCAAGAATGGGATATAAGTTGCTAGTTTTGAATAAATAATGCGAAAATAAAGATAATAAATGAAATATATACATTAGAAAAGGATGGTAATGCACATCGGTTAGTTGACGCAGCATTAGAAATAAATTTTTGTTTGGGTTTTAGGAAATTAACTACATATATAGTTCAATCTCTGAATAAGTAAAATGTCGGCATTTACTAGCTATATCGGTAATTTACTTTTGTATTTTGTATTTTTTTTTCTTTTTTGTTTGCTTAGTTCAGAAGTCAAGAAAAGAACCTCTTTGTATACGATTTTTAAAAGAGTGATAAGTAATTCGTGAAGCATTACAATTTAAAATGTGACAAAGATCTTCCTTATAATAATGACTGGAATTAAATTCAAAACACTTTCTTTTATAATACATTTTATGCATCACCGAACATTTACTTGTATTCCGTGTAAAATGTCTTCGTGTTTACTTCGAAATGAATCTAGAAGATAGAGATTTATTTAGATGTGAATAAAGTTTATTTTCCAGCTCAAGAGTAACGAAACTCTTGTTAGTGTATTAAAAGTTTTCTTCCGAAATATATCCAAATTGTTTGAATTAGAAAGGGTTCTATAATTTATGTCGTAATTTAACTTCTGATTCAAACAATTTTGAAAAAATACGATGTTTTTTTCTAACTCTTCTTTGTTTACGTAACTGTCCATACGTAGGTCTTTGACTTCATCTTATATGAGCACAGAACCAAACCGTATTGTATGTATATTCGTTAATTATCACTGTTATTCACTATGTATACATCATGTATGTATATTTATTGATAGTCAAACAAACATCAAAACATACATATATCAATTCTAAATCTGATGCCTGCTAACAACAGCAATTATCGTACGCAATATGGACCGAATCAATTCCAATTTAGCGCGTATATGTTTGCATATATTAAAATAATGTTAATTTATCAAATGCGTATGTCCAGTTAGAAAAAGAAATAGAGGCAGTTAAGGAGAGTTAACTGGAAAAATATAAGCTCTTAACAGCACACAAAAGTACAAATTATGATGTACTCGTAATAAACAAATCAAGTAATTACATGCGTACATAGGCGAAAGTATGTATAAGTATTAGGTGTATCATTTTATTACTCAACTTTAATCTTAAACTCAATTTTCTAATTTTCAAGGGAACTCACTGTATGATCTTTTTTTATATTAGACATAATGTATTTAACTTAAGTCATATGCATTTATTTAACTTAAGTCGTATTTAATTTTCTTTCTAGGAAATGACTTCAATATTGAGCGTTAGAGATATTATTATAATTTGTATTGTAATATACGTTCTGCCGTAATACGTTTTGTACCATCTTTGGTAATTTAAATGATAGTTTTTAATCGGGGAATGTTGATTTTGTAAATAAAGGCTTTGCTTTAAAGTAAATTTAATTACTCTAAAGAAGTTCATCAAAGCAGTACTCTCTTTTAGAGAAATTAAATTTGCTTCAAAGTATAGCCTTTATTTAGTAAATGGAAATTCCTCGCTGAAAAATTCGCATTTAATTTGCCAAAGATGGTACATGTTGAGCCTCAGATGTTCTGTGTTCATTGTCGTATTGTTCATATGTATTAATAAATTAGTCAATTTCTTCGATTCATTAGCTACCAGAAAAATTTATAATTCCAAAAAATTATATACTGAATCACTGGTGAGAGGGATCATTAATTTGATAGGTATTAATTTGGCCATCTATCACCCCGGGGTGGGTTACTTGCCTCATGCGAGGAGGATAGTCGCCCCAGATAGAAATACAGGCATGAAGTAAACATTACTGCTAAAACTTGTTTATTTAAAGGCGATAATGTATAAAACTTATATAAAGTATTATTTTCTTAGACGTTTAATTTTCTCTTCACGGCCACATTTATTACACAAATCACCATAAAGAGTGCAATTGTCGTGCAGCCACTTTTTACAGGAAATACACAGTCAACAGTGGATTTAGTGGTGCCATAGATTTCAAGGCAGTCACGACACTGTTCATTTAGGTCATCACTATGCTGGGGCAGTTCTGAATCTTCTGATTCCGAAGATGAGTCAATGTCAAAATGCTTCCTGTTCTTTTGTTTTTTCTTAGATACACGATGTTCTTGTACATTAACGATCTGAAGGGCAGTTTCCTTAACTCTTTCTTTCCCTTTTAATGTTTTTTCTTTCCTTTTTAGTGTTTTGTTTTCCTGTGTCTTCTTGTTCTTTTTGGTTTCTTTTTCCTGACTCTTTTTTAAGCTTTTGTAACTTTATTTTTCTTTTGATCAATCACTGTTGAACAATTTAGTACTTGTGGTGCTTGCCTTGTTCTTCTACTTGGCACTTTAGTAACAATGGGAAACAATGGGAGACAGCTGCAGAAGGTGTTGAGTCGGACTAATATTTATCAAAACTGGAGGGGGAGCATTCCATAACAATGGATATATTTTTCTTGATTGGTGCAGTTTGTTGGTCTGTAGAAGATGCTCGTTCTATACTAATGCCTTTATCATGAGCTAATGATTGATTGTCTGTGTTGTCTTCATACAATACTACACTTAAATTATTGTCAGGCATATTAATAGCAGCAGTATTTTCGAAAGAAGCATAGGAAGTATCTGCTACCGTATAATAATGTTCAGGTATAGTGTTAGGGTTGTATGGAAAGATTCCGCATGCATTGAAACCTAAAAGAGCATTGACCGTAGAAGTTGCACGAATCCAAGCTGCTCCATTTAGTTTTCCAGTTTAATATCTTGTGATTTTTCTTTATTCTTCTTCTTTATTTGCAATAATCCACTGACGCAATTCTGTTGCATAAAACGTTTTAAATGGTTTGAAGAAGGAACGATCTAATGGTTGTAAACCGTGAGTCGTATGACTGGGAAGTTCTAAGAGAATTACATTATGTGTAGCTGCTGTTTCCAACATCTCAATATCGTTGCAATGGGAACCATGACCATCAAGTAGCAACAGAACTTTCCCTAGAGGTTTTCGAGGAATAAAATGCTCTACTAACCACTTCATGAATAGGCCTGAGTTTATGTACGCAGATTTTTTATTCATATAGACAGCAGAAACCGTTTAAAAATTCAGATTTTTGATTCACTCCTTTAATGATTAAAACGGGTGGTAAAAATACTCACTCTGCATTATTGCACGTAATAAGCGAAATAGTTTCACCTTTTTTTGCCAGAAGTTATGTGTTGGACCAATTTCCTTCCTTTAGTAGGTATCACTTTTCCGGGTTTGTTGCTCATTTGTACACCCGTCTCGTCCATATTAAATATACGGGCGCTGGCATGCCAAAAAGATCATTTTGGTTTAGGGTTTCTTCATAGAATTTAAAAAACTTCCCAATTTCTTTCCTTGTAAATCCTAGCGCTCCAGCACGAGACATTCCCTCTGCTTGTCTAACATTTAGAGTTTCATGTCTTTCTAAGAAGCTTTGAAGCCACTGTTTTCCAGCCATTTCTGATACTACATCAAAATTATGATTTTTTTCTAGCTTTTAATATGCAATATTAATTCTTTTTCTCCGTCATCCAGCCATTTCTGATACTACATGTTTTCCAAAATTATGTTTAATATTTAATTTCCAGTGGGACTTTTCCAAGTCCACGTTTAATGTAGTATTTTTTTACCATACGTCGCCTTAATGTTTGTGAAGGAATGCCAAAATGTTTGGATGCTGCATTAATGCTCATTACTTGAGATTCTACTTCAAGGACAGCTTGTTTCAATGCTTCCTCTGTCCAGGTTGCACGAGGAGCAGCGCCAACTTTTCGAGTGTATTGATGAGGCATTATCTGTAAAAAACATAGGTACTATTTACTAAACATTTTTCCAGAGGGGAACCAATAAGTTTAAATCATTATTCATTATCACTATTAGTGTGCTAAGCGTCACAATTCAGACGAACAATTAAACTATTGCTAATTTCGAAGGCTACTATCCGTACCACTTACTGGGGCAACTATCCCATTTCATCCGGATAGATGCCCCGGCCTCACTAACAAAATTGCATTATGTAATGGCTTCAATCACACCAATACATCAAAATGTATACATTATTTAACCCATTAATATCTATAAATCATAATAAACTTTACTTACTTTGAGTTTAACAGAACATTCAAATATATGGTGTAAAACTTTTCGGATATTTGAGAAGTAGTTCGATCTACAACGTCCTATTGCGAAAAACGTGTGCACTAGATCTACTTGCTACTTTGTGACTGAGGTTTGGAATACAAGACGGATAGAACATACTACTTGAAATTCTAATACAACTATTCCGGTACAATATTGCTGACTTTGGGGCATCTATCCGCCTGGGGCAACTATCCGTACTTTACCCTATAGTACTCAGAGTCTCATGTTCTACTTAAAAATTCGAAAGAGCTAGCCAAAATAATTAAAAAACAAACAACAGAAGCCACTCTAGACAGGTTTATTAAAACAAATAAAACTTTAACAGTAATTATTATTAATAAATTTGTTTTACAAAAATATTAAGAGTCGTCGCTGTTTAAATCTTCGAAGTCTTCACTGGAGGAATCATTATTACAGAAACAGGCAAATATATACTAAACTAAAATAATAATTACTAATACATACCTCAGAATTTCTTGCATAAAGAAAGTTCTTGTTTTAATATTCGGAACGATTATTCTAATCACACCTTGCTGTGTGGTGATCTTTAGTTCGTTTACTACGTTCGAATCGATAGTTGGTAGGTTGATTGAATATAAAAATTAAAATACCGTAAACAATTAAAATTAATGCTTATTGGAATTTTTTATTATTATTAAATTTTAACATTATTTTCCAATTGTAAATATTATATTTAAATAACAAAATTATTTTTCCGATTTTAAAATACTCATTCACAATTTTGGATCATTAATGTTGTTGTTTCAAACATTTGAACTTTTATTTTTCAGCCAACTTTTATTCGAATATGACATATGCTATCAGTAAAAGAGAAGCTTTGGGTACATATATTTTTCAGCATAATGGCAATATTACTAATTAATTTTTAAAAATTCCAGGAGAGCTGTAGGTTTACACAACTAATATACTTGTTGGCGGATACATTTCGATCAAATTTAAATAAAAAATGATGGAATAATAAGGGCGTTTAACAATCGTTATTTCTATGATATCGCCATAAATAATAAATAAATAAATTATACAAATTACTCTCCCACTGACGTGATCCACCTCATTCCCAATTCTTCCTGCAGTCTTCGCACAATTGTTCCTCTCTGGCACTGTAACCTTGATAAACCTAATTCTTAAATTTTAATTCAGAATTATTTTTTCGCAGTATATTTGATCTGTTCACTTAGGTATTCTGCGTAATTGTGTCCTAAGTGGGCAATTTTCTAAAGATAGAATAGAAATTATGTATACATAAATTACTGATTATAACTTAGGACATTTAAATTTAATTTACATATTGAGAAATTAACGAAACTATATGTATATAGAAAATACTACTTCAATTAAGTTGATTTGCATTTTGCGCTGAAACGATGTTATCGTAATTGAAAATTTGTTGGTAAAAATGTACGTATCCAATTCGTGAATTTCTGTTTGTTTTCTTTGTCCCTGCTATGCAATGGTAAACGATTCAGCACGGTGATTGACATAACCCAATTAAAGCGTTCTAAATATTATTTGGAACATTTCTATTTCTGCATGTGGTTTTGATGAGAATGTAAATAAACTTGAATAAGGTCGGCACTAGTTGGCAACGTTCCAAAATTGATGATCGCGTATCCCGATAAACTTCAAATATTACTTCAAAGGTCATCTCACATTGAATTTTATTATTGTTCTAAATTTACGTTTTGTGTACGTGAATTTCCGACGGTACCTAACGCCGTCATTTCCACCGGAAGTTTAGTATTAACGAAAAACTATTTAAGGCAACAGTTTTCAATGACAGTTGCATCAAATTATACCCTTTTCGTCGTATAGGCTGATAGATTACGCTTCAGATCACTTAACCAATCTGATCTATGTGAATAATTAAAGTCAATTTCAGAGGAAACTCCCTTTTAAAACCTTATACCTTGTAATACGATCGGTGAATTTGTCTGGAGGACACTTTAGACGATGTATTAGATGGGAACGATGATGTCATGAGAAAATTTCGTGTTAGGCAAGAATTAATTGATTCATTAGATTAAAAGCATCGATTTTGACGAAGTGATTGTAGAAGTTACGATAATATCGTATTCCCTTAATCTGAAATTGAATAGTTAGTGGCAAGAAAAGCATTAGATGTAAATATTTTACTTGCAATTAGTAGATACTTATTTACGATTATTTAATAGTATATTACGATAACTAATGTTATAAAAGGAGCACTAAATTTCTTTACTTATTGAAAAGTACTGTTGCCGTTAATAACAAATTAGCAGTCTTCATAGTTTCAAAGAAGTAATTGCACTTTATAGTATACCTACACAAATTGCTTTTTTTTCAAGTGCAAGCCTTTCGATGCCATCACGTTTGAAAATAGGTAAGTCTTTGTGTTTTTAAACACTCTGGAAAATATGGATGCCACCTAAAGGTATTTCAGCATCGTTGATAATTGTGAGTAATCGAATTTGATAAGAACAAAATAACTGTTCTTTCTCACAAGTTTTTTTTATTATACACAGTTTCCCTACATGTTTCGGCCGTCAGTGGTCATCTTAAGGAAAATTCTACTATTAAAAGTGATAGTAAATTAGGAAAGAAGTTATCATTTTGCGTAGGCAATGCTGCATCTTTTTACTGCGATCTCTAAGATCTATTGTGAGCACCCTTAAGTTTTAGTCCCAATTAATCTCCAGACTTTTGAAGAAGTCTAGAATTTTTTGGGGGCTATAGTTGTAATTCTAGCCGCTTCTAGGTGCGCCTGTTTGAAGTAGTGGAGCCTCTGACGGACCATCACCTCGCAGCTGCAACAATTTCTATATATTTTTATCAGCTTTAAAGTGGCTGCTTAAGTCGGAGCAATGTATTTGTAGGTTTTAGTTAAACTGTCATGGGTTAAATTCACAATCCTCTCGAAAAGGTATTTCTGAATAGCAAACCAAGAATCAGAATCTCATGCAGGCTACCGGTGTTAATAGAATAGAAATTTTGAATATCAAGAATCAGATATGGGTAGTAGACCTAAGACATTCTTCACCTCATTACTATTTATAGCTATTATCAAGTGCAACTACTACTGATGATAGCAGGTTTGTTTTTTTTTAGTGTGAAAGGGGGTGAGGACATATAACACTTCCAATCCCTAAAGTATATCCCTTTATACATGCTTACCGCATTGTACTTGATATGATGTATATGATTTTCTACTCCCTATTAATTTTATTTGTTGTCTTCGCTATATTATTTCTCGGCTGTTCCGATAAGAGTGTATGCTATAACTTTCAAGCTCAAAGGAGATAGCTGAAAATGAAGAACTATCTCATAAAGTGGTCAAAGCTCCAACCTCCGTACATCAACAGTCTGAGTTAGTTTATCAGCGTACGCATCTGACGAACTAGCTCTATATATTTCAAAATACGAAGAAAATAAACATGATATTTTTTTGTCCGAAATGAGCACATCCAAAAAAAACTCACATCATATCATAATAAATAATGACTGAAAATAATTTAGGCAATTTTTTACAACGTGGAAATGTCACATTTATATGACATTTGTTTGTAGGATAATTGTAATTCTGGGTTTAGGAAACTAAACATGTAACATAATATAAATAAAACCAAGTTCAAAAAGTAACAAATTATTTTTATAATACTGTTTTATCTTGAATCGGTTCTGGAAATATCAGAAGCACTTCTGACAGCTTTAGTGTTGATGTGAGAAATTGTATGAATCACTTTTTTTGTAACTAATTTATTGATAGTTCTTCATTGATTGTGTAAAGATATGACCAATAAATCTCTACAGTTTTCTTTGACAAGTGACTAATTATGACCTATGCTTATTAGGGAAATGTTACCATTAACCACTTAACCACATCGCTCGATTTATATTCATTATACGCGTTACAATCAATTTGACCCACTAAATCAGTAAAGAGTATTCACTTTTATGTTTCCTACTAACATCAACAATTTTGTTTCTAACTTTTTTCTTTAATTCCTTTTTCTAACTTTTTACTGTTTGGTTTTTCTTTCACATATTGTATGTATCTTCCTCTCATTAAAATCATAATATTGCTAATTATTTTAGAACGTTTGCGAAAACTTTCTGAAAGAAATGACAAAATAAGTGGCAAATAACTATGTAAAACAAATAAGCTGAGCACCCTTGCTTCAGTAAATGGATATATCTGAGCATTTTAGGTACAGAGGTTAATTAAATCGTTATAACTTATTCACCTTTCATTTTAGGTATAGGAACACCTAAAAATTAAAAGATAATCTTTGGCAGACTCAGAATATCTAAGAAATATACCTTTCGATTAAAAAAATCTACTTTTCAAAGATTGAACTTATTTATAAGCAACTAAGTTTTTAAACACCCTGTATAATGTTACAGAGAAGAACTTCAAATGTTGTGTAACTACAGGATATCAGCTCTGCGTATGCAAAATTTCATTCGTCCTCCATTCGTGCAATAGAAAATCCCGCGAAGTGTGAAGTGCGTCGAGTAGTAAGATTTCTTTGTGTAAATTGTGTGCCGTGTATGGCCCAAAAATTATGAGTGAAGGTGTAGTCCGTCAATGGGTACGTTTTTAAAAAATCGAAGAACTAACGCTCACGATGTAGCCAGGAGCGACAGGCCAGTTCTGCCTTCTCTTCTCTCGGTATGACGTTCAAGGAGAAGAGTTTTTGAACAGGATCGTTACTGGAGATGGGACTTGGGTAGCCTATGTGAATGTTGAAACAAACCAGCAGTCAATCCAATGGGGTCATACAGGTTCTCCAAAGCTAAAGAAAACCAGTAAAACTTTCTCTGAACCATGATTTTGGTTACGGTGTCTTGGGACGCTAAGATCATCTTGCTCGTTGATTTTATGGAGCGTCATACGACAATCACTTCTGCAGTGTATTGCGAAACTTTAAAAAGACTACGACGCGCAATCCAAAACAATCGTCGTGGTCTGCTGGCAGTTGGAGTTGTGTTTGTTCACGACAATGCTCGCCCTCACACAGCCCAAAGAACATTTGAACTTTTGACCAAGTTCAAATGGGACGTTTTTGATCACCCTCCTTACAGCCCGGACTTAGCTCCCAGTGATTTCCACCTGTTCCCATACATGAAGCGGTGGCTTGCATCTCGGCGATTTGCCAATGACGAAGAGCTTCAAAACGCCGTGACAGATTGGCTACGTTCGCAGGCGGCACATTTTTATGCAGAGGGTATTGCAAAAACTGTTAAAAGGTATAACAAATGCTAGAATTTGTTTGGAGATTATGTCGAGAGAAAAGTTGCAGTTTTAAGATGTATATAATAAAATTTTTGTATCGTAACTGGTTTAATTTTTATTTCAAACCGGAGGTTACTTTGTGGATACCCCTCGTATTAACCACTGGATCCACTGTTCTCACGTCCTTGTTAAATTTTCCATGATAGAGAACACACATTACATCCAGAGTACTAGCTACCATAGATTCGTTGAATAGTATCAGTTCTTCAGATGAATCAGAACGATAACGGACACTTGATTCGGCGTCTACGACCTTGTTGTCTTTTTGTTGCACTTTCTTTTATGTTTGTTTTGTATTACAACATGAAGACTTTTTTCTATTTAATTAGATGAAACATTATCATTATTTCTTTTTCTATATTCTTGCCTTGCTTATATTGTCGAGTATGTAATAATTGTACTCTCTCTTGGAGAAATAAATTTATTTTGCTGAAAGTTGTTAGAGAAAGATACTTGGCTGAAACCTTCAGATAAGCGGCATAATATATCTTGCCTTGCACCTTGTTATTCAGCTAAAATATGGACTTCACGGTTTCCTTATATTTCATATTCTGCAATAATGTAACCTACATTGGCGAAAACATTTCTATTAAAGATACATATGTCATTCACGCTTTTCCGAACAAGTTCATGATCTCATACGCAGTTTAACGTTTAGTATTTACGCCAAACCATTCACTGATCTAGTAAGAATAATAGCTTTTGCGAAGACTCATTAAAGCCCCGTCCAAAGCTTGATCCTTGTGTATATAGCTTGTGTATAAGGAGCAGTCAGGCATACCAGCGCGACAAAATCTTCCCTTAGCCAACCCATCAAACTCCAGGTTTATAATGTGCAATGCAGGTGACTTCTTAGATAGTTTAATATAATTAATCCATAAAATCTAGGAACCATTGTGTAAATTAATATCTTCCATTGATCCTAAAATTATCAAAGGTGGTAAAAATATTCCAACTGGGCTCATGCGAACAACTATGCAAAAATGCGATCAGTTGCTAAAAGAATATCACAGAACTCATCCATTCGTTCATTTATAAGGACAATTTATTCTTATATCGTAACAAAAACCGTGTCTCCTAATACCTGCCTAAAATTCTAGTAGTAAATCCAACAAGCAATACCGCTTGGCAGCCACTGCAGCTGTACATACCACAAAAAGGAGGTGGTGCATTGTACAAGTTCATAGGATAGTTATTGAAGGTCTTACTGGGTTAATTCGATTCTTTTTCCATTGTGACAACATAATAATTATTTTTACTAGAGACTCTAAAACTGTATAGAATACGGTAGATCTGAATATTTCAAGAAGCGCTTGACTTCTAATTTGAGGTTTAAGTTTAAGAAGGAATCAATGCTTCCATGTACGCATTCATTTTGTTCTATGCACTCTTAAACATTATTGAATGAGATTCGAATTAATAAGAAAATAAATTGTCATATAAAGTTTGTTAATTTCTGTAGCATGCTTACAGTATCTAATGTCGCAACTTGTTTTAAAGTGCTATTATATGTATGTTACAATTCTAATGATTGATGCCTTATTTTTCGGACCGCCCTCGTAGATAGAAAGTTCAACAAGTTTATCGGCATTAACGTATATGGTGGACAAACTATTCAAGCAGGGTGTACGTATTGAAGTGTATACGTGTAGACACACGCCTACAATGAAATTCCAAGGAAGGGACGGTCACTCTTGGCATTTTATTTAAGTCAGTGGTTAGGGTTCATAGTTTGTATACATATACAAGGTAACTAAAATGATTATTTACTTAAGAAAATTAAAGTGCTGTTACACAACTAAAGTCGTTTGTAAAAAATTTACTTCATTTTGTCCTTAATATTATAAGTGCATGATATAGTCACGTACCTACTACAAATGCTCTCCGAAACTAATTTTATTAAAAAGTTTTCCGGCTTGCTTTACATCTAAAACTTTTTATGAATTAGTTACTATTATATAACACCATACCTTTCATATCAATTACATAATGTCCAACTGCATTTTTTGGTGCACCGCAACGGCTAGAATAAAATTTATGGTCGTTGCTTCTGTGACAGTGTAGAGCTGAGAACTTTTGTATTAAAGGGGATACACAGTGCCAAGTTAAAAAGTGTCCAGTCATAAATCAACCGGAATATATATGGGCGTGTTTGGCTTTTAAATATAGTTACATGCATTTAACATACAGGGATGAGGTCGTAAATATGTGCAGCTTGTGTGATAGATGAGAGGTGGTAGTCAAATTAAATACGAAGTGGAATTTTATCACGTATTTAAGTCACCTGCATAGGAATTATATTCATTCAAGAACTATATAAAATTGAAAAATTTATCTCTTAGCAAATTCGAAGGATTTTCATAAGAAAGAAAATTGTTAATGACACTATTGCTACTATTAATGTCTCTTTGTTATTATAGCCGCTACTTTGCAACGACAATATCAGTATTTAATTATAATCTAATAATCAAATAAACTATAGGGAATAAAAATAATTTCATACGATAGTCTATACATTTTAATCTATGAGAAAAGATTTTAAAATTGCCTATCATTAACTATTTGACAGTGACTAACTTTTATTATAAAAGCTTTGTACTACATTATTTACATGATCATTTGCAATGACATGTATTTGGTCTCGTATCCGAGTTTTTTGATCTGGGAAGCGATGTGGCCGTTCAATGCTTCCTCTTCTACCGATCCACCGGTTTTCAAATATTCTATTAAGGAATTGCCTAAAATTGATGCTGTAGTGATGTAGAGCACCATCACTCTGAACGCAAATAGTTTCATTTGACAAATTGGCATTATGGGCAATTTGGGAACAATTAGATCTTTTAAAAAGTCAAAAAGCCTATTGTACATTGTCATATTTGTTTGACAACTTTGTTAGATATTTTTGTGCCAAACAAGATAACATAATATCGAACAAAATTTGATGAAAATACGAGCATCAAACAAAATTAGTCCTGTCCGTTTTTCATCAAAGTTTAACCAAAAATATTGTTCTGCGCCTATGTATACAGTTTGAAATTTCAAAAATGTTATGTGTGTATATGTCTAGTTCGACATGTTGTAGAATTGAAATTAGAATTAAGTTAATCTATAACTTCATTACCATTTATTATAAATATTCCCAAAAGTTTGTCCAACAAATATGATGTGAAATAAATGTCAAACAGGTTTAAGTAACGTTCACTTATCACATTTTGATCAAACAAGAAGGGCCAAGTATCCTCTGTAGCTACCTTTAATCGCTAACATGTTCTACATTCATAAACTTTAAAAAATATCTTTTCAGCCATTGATTGCATAACAGGCTGAAGTCTTTTTTGATGTCATCCAATCATTCAGACCTTCCAGAGCTTCTATTTACAGATTATGCGCCACTGCTTTGTGACTTGCTTGTGTGAGAAAATCTTTGCGACATCCCGAACTATCGACCTATCAGCATATTATCAAACTGTGCCAAAGTACTTGAATTTATTTTACATGATAAGGTCGAATAGCATTAAGCTGTATCTGTCAATAAATCAACATGGTTTTATCAGCAACTAGTCTACCATTACTAACTTAGTGGAGATTACTCAATATCTAAGTGAGGCCCTGGATACTCGGCAACAAGTGGATGTTATCTACATAAAACTTGAACTGGGGTTTCTTCTTCCTCTTGGCAGAATCTGCAGAGAGCATAAACTGCCAGGCCTATGTTAAACATATGCCTATTCAGTCTGCAATGACCGGTCATGAGACCTGCTATGATTTTGACAGTCTTCCTGTCTTTAATCAGTAGGTCTGCAGTAAACTTAGGCCAGGAACTCCTTAGCCTGTCTTTGTCCTGGTGATCTTTTCCACCATTCTTGGACTTATTTTGTGACCATGCGTAGATGGACCTTTTAATTTGTGATTTGGTAATGCCGAAGGAAGGGGCCGCTCCTATCAAAGGCCTTGACGTACCTCGTCTGTCCAGCTCGTCTGCCGCCTCATTTCCCTTCACGCCCGTGTGGCTGGGGACCCAGGGCAAAGTTATTTTCCTTAGGGTGCCCACCTCATTTAGGGCTAGATTTAGATTTAAAAGAAGGGTGATATTGCGCTGCGACCTATTGATCTATTGTGCCCCTTTGCATGAGCTGCAATAGCTGTGATGGTTTCAGAGTAGGTATTTCCTCTTCGTCCATGACGTCTTTAACAAGATAATTAGCTCAGATATCTGCGCAGAATCTGCAGTCGCTATTCTGTTTTGGACCTATTCTTGTCATGTGTTCCCCAAGGTGGCAATGCCCTGTAAGAAAACGTGTGAGGATGCGTAGTCTATTTCTGCTTAGTTCTAGCAATAATAACTACAATAATGTTGTTTCCAAGGAATGTCTTGGAGTGTCTCAGACCAGGGAGATTTTCCCAGAGAGATGCTCTGAGCCTCTCTTCTCTATCCTTACGTGCTTTTTTGTAGGTGGTCATCCCTATACCACATAACGGTTCCGGTCCCACAAGCAAAGTTGTGACGGCCTTTCTCTTTCGATCTATGCTTAGCATGTATATGTATTTTGCATATAGATAAATAGATAAATGTACCTCATACTAGATGATATTAAATTACTGCAGGTATTACGGTCACTTCTTTTGTAATGCTCAAAAATTACATTTAGAATCGAAAAAAAAACTCAATCCTGGTTGTTAGTTTGGTTGAGAATCCATATCTCAATTTATTGGATTTAATGTTTAGGCAAACTTTAATGTACGCTAGAATTTTTTATGTGCTTTAAAATCAAACACACAGTGACAGCAAATTATTGATATTGAAATTAATTAGAAATATATTGAAAATTTGCTTAATATCTAGATATGTATATACATATACTTGCTAGTCTTGGGGATAGTTTCATAGAGGTAGGTGTCGTAATTTAGACTTCCAAAATCTGTAGCTTCAGAAGAGGTGTTTCTTTTTATAATATAGAAAAATTGGTCAGTTGTGCTCTAAGACTGACATGTCCTGTGTCATTGACAAGTGATAAATGCAGTTTATCAAAGTCGAAAGTTTCTGAGGAACTTTCTTGCACACAAAGGTCACAGATTTGACAATATTCTGATCCATTTTTGCATTAAATTTGGTGAAAATAGTGTACTAAAAGTAAAGAAGAAGTAAAGAATTCATAACATTGGATATGTTCATGTATTTCGTTATAAAATCCTACTCACATTCTTCGCATAATAGTTGCCTTACATTTTTTCACACCCGTTGTTTAGTTCCATTTCTTCTGTTCCTTCGTTTACAACTTCTTATAAATACCTGTTCTCTCAATAAATACATCATCTATTTCTCATATTGCTTATATTATTTGGTGCTCTAGTTTCTTCTCTTATTTCACATAATATACTTAACACATAAATCGCATATCTAGAAGTGCACTTCCAGATTCCACCAGAAATTTTGATATTGATTTTCTTCCTCCTTATTCACCAGCTCATCATTATTATAGTCGTTAGTGCCTAATCCAGAACTGATATTTTAATGGCGTGTTAGTCTGTATACCTACATATCCAACATATACATACGTAGAATGAGGCTTGCATATACGTAGGTGGTCACGACCTACAACATAAGTACAATACACACAGTGACGAACACTGTATATATGCATGTGCCACGCCAGTAGAGCAGAGTTACTGCTCTCTTGTCGAGTGGATGTTTCAACTAGGAGGATGGATCGATATACGACCGGTAGGGGGCGACCCAAGCCGCACCCCTTACTCCGTCTTCACGTTTCTCCACTGGCCCCACCGCACCTCTCTCTATAGTTTGCTACTCCCCAATATTCTTTACTTTTACTTCTGCATTTCTCGACAGAAGGTGAAGGCTTTCGAGAAGGCTCTTTCCGTCTGTGTATAAGTGTGTATATGGATGGAGGTATACGAGGATCACTTAAAAGGTGGTGAAGTTATTAAACAACTCAAGAGGTTGCTAGTACAAAGAGGAAGTTGCAATATTGTAGTGTTTCAGTAATAAACGGCTACAAATTGAATGAATCGCAAATATTTATTTCTTTTTCTGTTTACTTCCTTATATATAAAATAGGGGCATAATCCCTAATACTCATACATATGTGGAAATTGTATTATTTCATCTTTAATTATTATGTTTGTTTTAAGTCAAATATTTGCCAGTAATTATTGAGATACTCGTCATACGTTTATTTGTATCATGTAGCAGTATGTTAGATCAAACTTATTTATGAACTTGAACATCATTCTTTTGTGTGGCTTTACAAATTGAAATTCCGGATACTTACATACACCTCGATATGCTGCAAGATAATCTTCTGTTTGTAGTGTCTTTATGAATCCACTACAGCTAAGCATCACTAAGCTCATTTTCACCAACATCCAGTACTCAGCATCGCCTGATCATATTAGCACAGAGATGGAATACTTAACGCATGATTGATATTTTTTGATTTGAAAATCCCGCCTTGTTTTCAACATAGGTTTGCTTTCTCCATTTTTTCGTAAGCATTTATTTGCACCCTGTACAGGTATTTTATTATTTTATTACACAAATTATATTACATACATTATTATTATATTACACAAATTCTAAGTCTTTAAATGCCAGTATTACACCAGCTATGTTTTTGACAGTTCAGGGTTGATTTCCTAATTACTTTTAAAGATGCTTTTACACAACTTATTTGTTGCTCCTGGCCGCGCAGTATTAAAATGTGTTTTTTATAGTTTTAATTTTTTATGGATACAACAACAATAACAAAAAAGATTCAATAGTCAAAGTCAGAATTAGGATAAGAACAAACTTAACATTATCACAATATAATTTCATAAATCAACACACACAATTCTTGAATTGGTTCCGGAGGACTTTAGTAACTCAGTTAATAGTCTGTTATGTATTTTAACACCTTGTTTCATATAAGTATAACACCAAACTCATCACAGGATCTCTGCATGGCCTCCTATGCTAGAAAACAATAATGCAAACGATATTCAAATACTTACTCCACTTCAATACACAGTTGACTGTCAGTCTCTGTTTACAACAACACTCTAATGATACTAATCTATTTACATGAAAGTATGATATAATTTCTACTCTATCTTTCGTATGTCCAAGTTCAAACTTAGACATACCATACTCTGCTTCATTACAACAGCGCCCATTTAAATTTAAGCAATAAGGTGTAATTAAAAACTTTATAAATGAGAAAATTTCATTGCCTAAATGCAATCAAGTTCAAGTAAATTCAAAAAGATGAAGAAATACAGAATAGGAATAATAAGAAAGAAAATTGATTTAAATATAATGTGCACAAATATTACAGGATGTAACCACAAAAAACGCGTGATGAAGTAGTTGATGTGAGCGAGAACAACAGCAAAAACATGAAGTCTATGGTGGCACTATTGATCCTTCATCGATATCACTTCAATCGATTGATTTTGTTTGTATGAGCTATACTAACCAATTTTATTAAATATTATTGCATTAATCAGTCTCATATAAAAGTTTCTAATTAATTGGATACATCTTTCCAGCCACCTTTGTCCTATACATAAACTATCCTGTATATATTTCATTATGTTATCCCTCTTCACAGAGCGAAGTTCACATCGAGTATTATATATCCTAACTAAAAGCAGTATCTAGCTCTCACAATGGTTTTCCGTCCCTTCCTTCTTTACGTAATAAAATATCAATCGCTACAAGCATCGTTCGTCCAATGAGAACCGTGCGACATAGCTGATTCCTCTTTCACTTTTCCGCATTTGCTGGAATGTCATCCGAGCGGTCCTAATCAAAAATAAACAATACGATCCACTTTTAGTACGGATGTAATGCACCTCGGTTTTATTCCCATAGCCGTTATATTGTCTAACGGAAATATTTAACCCACCATTACCGCATGCAACATCCATCACAATCAATTGTACATAATGCATTGCAGAAATTATAGAGAGTACAGTTAGCCGTAGCTAAAATGTCCCTCTAATTAGCTCTAATTTAACTAAAATGTATTTGGTATTGAAATTTTGAATGGCATTGTATGTTACACTAGAAAGTTTCTCTCAAAAACGAAAACACCACGGTTGCCTATGATGTATATTAAATTTTAACAACTTGTTATTTGTGACCAGCAGCGTAACATTGCCTCGATATTCCCAGACCAGTTTAGACTCAGAACTATATGAAATCTTCTAGGGTAGCTTTAGCTATCGGCACAGATATAGATGTTTGTGCCTGTCATCCCTTTGCTCAGACATGGAAGACCATTGAGAACGAACCTTAGGCTTTTAGTTGCTATTCGAACCGTGAATTCTAGTTCACTAGTTCTTCTACATTTAGGAGTAGTGGTGTATGCTAGGATGATATTAATATTTTGTATTAGGTTAGTGATATCGTTTTTATGTGTGTTATCTGCATAGTCATGGACGTTAAGGCAGGTAATACCCTTACTACCAATCTGAAGGCAATCGAACTTTCTCTCAGTTGCGTCGTAATTCTACAGTTTTCTGCTATGGAGAAGCTAGAAACCGCTACATCTTTATACACACCAATTCAACTTCCGTTAAAATTATAGCGTTGTTGAAGTATCATCAAATTAATTTGTACGTTAAGAAGACACAGAGTGATAACTGCAACTAATGCAACTGCTAGATTGAATATATTCTCTCATACATATATCTTCCTAAAATTTGGACGATTTATCACATCATAAATAAATAAAAGAAGAACTTAAAAAAGCAATTTGAAAATATAACAAAAAAAGAAACCAAACTCTAACCTCCAATAGAAGGCTTTTAGGTTTAGAACTTTCTGGTGATATTTTAGATGTAGAACTAATTTTGAATTACTAAGTGCAGGCAAACACAAAATATTGTAAGAAGTTCATAAATCATTACTGACCTGAACTCTCTGCTGTATAAATTAATCTTTCCTATTAAGCAATAAAGAAAAATAGGTGTTTGTTATTTTGCTGTGACAAAAGCTCGCATAAAACAAAAAGAAAACAGCTTTTCTTAAGGTGATTTTATTAGTACCCGAATGTGAACTAAATATGTGCATATTTATATATTTTGAAATGAAATGAAGATAATCTGTTTATTATAGGTACGGAATAAAACAGTTGTTTATTAAGTGAAAACGAATTAATTTTTCAATTTTGATATTGGCCAAATAATATTTTGTAATATCTTTCTTTCATCAACTTTTCTATCTTGTCTTTGTTGATGATTCTGGAATTTTATTATTGGTCTTCTTCTAGAAAATATGTAACACAACCATTATGTCATATTTCGACAAGTCATGCTTGTAGCTATATGAACAATTTCAACACTTTAACCTTAATTCTAATAACATGACATGCTTTTCCGTTTCTAAATTCCTAAATATAGGCTTAGTAAAATACTTTTCAAACCGGCTTTAACAATATAGCGGTTGTAGCAATAGTGTACCTTCAGGCAATCAATTTCCTTCTTTTCAGATTAAAATCTGAAAACCTCCTTAGTTTTACAACACCAGCAGCACCACAATTAAATAGGTATATCGATATGATCAATTCTTGGAATCTCTATCATTTGATTTCTAACAATTTATGCACCTAATCGATTCTGAATTTTTCTGTCGATTGTATAATCAACCAAAGCTGCACGTGCAACAGATTCACCTATTCGGTCATCACAGCTATTGTTTCTAAATTTGAACGAATGCCTTTAGTAAAGTCTCCAGTAAACAATTCAAAATTATACAAAACCCATAACACAGTATATCGACAAAAATTACATATTTTAATTCCGCTTTTAGTTTTCCCAAATTGTCTTTAGTTTTGATTGCCTTCTGAATTAGATAATGTTCAAGGAGAATACATATCACAATGTTGTGATCCTGTGTCCCAAGTAGTGGAGAGTTGTACACGATAGAGAGCTAATGCGATAGACTTTAGGTGTGATGCATCTATCTCCTTTTTTTTGAAGAAATATAAAGTGACAACTTTTGTTCAGACAGCTCTTCTAAAATTATTCTAAAATAAAGCAGCAGTTTAGGAGCTGTACTGTACAAGAAACATCCAGTATATAATATCAAAAAGCAACTAATTGGATTGAATTTGAAATAAACACTATATACTCGAATTGATACCTCAACGAAGCACATTAATTACCGAACATTGTAATGCTGCAAGCATATGCCTTTCAATTTAACAGAAATTATATACAATACATACATACATATCTACTTGATGTGGCATAGCCTCTTCAAAGTGATTCAATTAAAATCTTCCGCTTCAATAGTATATGCATTGCAAGCTGTAGATATTTAGATGTTAACCAAAAGTGTTGTAATAGCTTAATGCCTTGGTATATTGCATTATGAGGTTTGCTGTGATAGGCGCAATTCTCCGCAATATTGGAATCAAAATGTTTGGGAATTAGCTATTGCAATTCATTTCAATCAAGTTAAGAACCGATCCAGACCACTATTTTGTTAAAATTTCTATTATTAATTGTTATATGAAAAATATTTAACTTAAATAGTTTCACATACAATCCGCATAATGTATAAAATATATCATTAAAGATGTGTAAAATAGTGAAAAAAATATTTTTATAATCTCGAAGACTTCCACCTTTTTTGAAGCTAGTGTTGCAGAAAAAAGTAATATTCCTCGGGAGAGCAGCCTTTGGAGAAAAAATAGCGATGAATTTCATTAATCCTTAACTAAGCAGATGTAAGGTCTCCTAGAGCTCGATAAGGCAAAGCTAAGGACAGTAATGGGAATTCTGGCTGGGTATTAACTATGTATCTGTCCCTTTTATAATGCAAACTTAGTAGAGATAAATAAAATTATTATTATCACCCTTTTTATATTAGAGTGTAAACCATTCCATAAAATTATTTTCTTATTATGCATCTCTCAAAAAGCTGAATCTATCTATTATATAAAGCATTATATAAAGTTGGTGCTCTAAATAATACCTTTACTGAAAGTACGATATATAACGGAGTATTATTGTAAATGTACCAAGTAATCTATATTTAAACATGAATTATACGTCTTCAGTTAACGGAAATATATTTATTAACAATTGGAAAATTTAAGAGATACATACACAATGTAATATAAGAAATGCCACAAGACTGAATTTAAATTTCACTTACTTGGTATGCAAATTAGGGTGTTTGGTGTTGACGTTAAGCTCAATAAATAACTGGTAGAAGAATTTTTAGTATCCATAGATAAGTATGGAGCCGATATACTATCTGAGCATTTGGTAAAATCGTGCTAGTCCTTCTGAAACACGTATTATTAGCAAATCGTTCATCATTCAATAGGACAATGATCCAAAGTATTCTTTATAGATTGGGAAACCAAGAAGTTGCTGATCATGTATTGAGTTTTTTTGAGTATTTCTCGTTCAATTTTAATGACATCATATTAATTTTCGAATAATGTGCAATTATGCGAGGGTTCACAAAAGGCTTAAAAAAGACTGAGGAAGACTAGACTAGATACCCATAATCTCGATTAGCACCTGAGGTAGTCATATCGGCGAAAACAGTTTATAAATATTTGTATTTTGTATTAAATATGTGGTTGAATGAAATAGTTTAATATTCTTACATATATGTATGTTTGTAAGAAAAGAATGAACATTAATACATGTATATAAAATTGGGAAATACGATGCTGCTTCTAAACTTTATGAGCGTTGTGTAGTTTCATTAAAAATATTGTTTACAGAAACGTTTTTCAAGTTAATATACCAAACCAATGCCAATTTTTGATCATTTAAAATAAACAATAGTTGAATAATTAGTAATATTTTAACTAAAAAATAAGTTCCGTAGTATTTCACGCTATTGTAAGTTCTATACAAAAAAGCATTATATGAGTTTTAAAAATTGATCCCACAGAGCTAAAAAAACTAGTGTTATATGACGATAAACTTGAATGTAATGATTAAATACATAATCTCATAAAAATGATTGAGGGAGGCATCAGGCTCGAATATTATATTCATAGTTGGAATTTTGGGTGCGTTAATTCATAAAAAATAAAACAAAACTAGAGTATACGCTCCAGCAAAGCGATGGAGTACTGTGAAATGAGGATGCGTTAATAGCGCAAGCAGCCTCATTGATCCGCTAGTATCACAATAACTTGCCGAAGCATCCATCACGATCTGTATAATATGTTTTAACTCGTCGCCATAGCTCGTCAACATTGGTTAGAGAAACCGAATAAGACTCCAACGGAAAAAGTTCGAGATATGTTCGATTGGATTGATATCCGGAGAAATAGCTAGGGGGAGTACAAAAAGACGTGTTATTCCGTCCACACAGCGGCGCTACGTCATTGTCTGTTCTATACTCACTATGCACATACAGCTACCACACACAGAAGTACCCAGTATTATGCTTTGCTGCTTGTAGACATGGTGTGGTTGAATTAATACACCCTAGGCACTCACCAAGTTTTCGACGAACAAAAATTTGAGCGTGATTCACAACTAGGGTGAATTGTTGCCTAGCATTGCACACTTTGCTCTGTAGATGACGGTTTTACACTGAGAAAAGTGTTTTCTAATGCCAAGAAAGTTGGCTTTCTTACATTCATTTTCTTCAGAGAAGTAAGTTCTTTCTTGGAACAAGAATACTTATTTGACACACGACAATGACTTTTTTTCGCAACAGTAAATGTTTTTCTTAAAAAATCTCTAAGGTCAAGCAAAAAATTTCTTGATTTTAAATTTTAATCGTATAGTGCATAAGTAGTACCTACATTGACGCGGTGCGATTGAATGGAGAGTTATTTGGTTCAAGAAAATATACTTTTTTGCTTATATGGGAGAGTGAGAATTACTTAAATTCTTACTTGCTCTTAGTGTACGGTGTTAATTGAATATGTTGTAATGGACAACACACTCCCAAGCCACTATCTACTAAATGCTGTCGTACAGTTGGAGCAGTTAATGTACTTTCATTTCCAGCTAGCTGCCGAGGCGGCGCAGTACGCGATGATATCGCAGAAGGAATCACCACGCGATATTCATGCTCTGTGATCACACTAAGTGTCGTAGGCAAAGTCGTACGTTGTTTCGACATTTAGCTCTCTGTTTGCCTGCAGAATACTACTCAGGAATCCCAACAACATGACTTCTCTCAGGTTTGCTCAGGTATCTCTGTTAAAGTGCACTATAATTTATTCTGGTAACGCGCTGCCTCCACTGCTTAGCATTGAGTACCTTTTGAAGCTTTTATAGCTGTACTACAACAGCAAACAAATGTGAAGATCGCAGACTGAGATTTTATGTTGATATAGTCATTGTTCGTCGACGATTATGTTAGTATCTCCATTCATCTGAGACATACAGGATGTGCTTGTGAATTCTGTCCAACATTGTACCTAAGGATTGTATCACAACTATTATTTCTTTCCTCGATCAAATTTTCAATATTCTTCATACTATCAAAATCATTCTAAAGAAATTTCATACATAGTTGAATATCTTGCGTTGATCTCACAACTACATAAGATTTTTGAAACAGTTAATGTTTCTATCTTCTGTTAATGACTTCTTGCCTAGTTGAAACTAAGCAAAATTTTTCTTACGAATATTTAAAATTTATGTTATTACTTTATTCACGACTCACTGAAGGACTGTTAGTTTCATTACGTCGATAAACATCTACCTACATAACATCTTATAGTTGGTATTCTTATTTCTTCGCCTCTGAAAATGCTTTTCAAAATTGCTAAGCTTTAAGGATCTTTTAACTGCCTCCGACACATAAGTGTCCTACAAACACTACCAACTGTAGTACTGTATTTAATTCTTGAAAATGGCAAACACTGAATTGATGAGATCGTTTAAAGGTTCAGTATATACAACAGTAGGGCTTATCAATTATGTGCTAACTGATGATTAAGCAGTTATATGGACATTATTAAAAAATTCTGGTATTGTATATGTATATTGGTGTTAAACAGGATCACAGACTAAGATAGTTTAGCAAACTTATTCTATTTAAACTGCAGATATTGTCAGCTATAATATAATAATGCATTTCCTTCTATTCAATTACACATCAGACAAATAAAAAGTATATAATATTTGTTACAATCTGAAGAATACAACAATGTATACGAATTAACCAGCACATATTTTTCGTTGATTCTAGGAGGTATATAAGCCTGGTAGTTCCAGTTATTATATTATTTATAGGTCTATAATGTTGACGTAGCTCAGAATCAATTAACAACGTAAACACCTCTCAAATGGAATCTATCTGTTAATCTGGTGACAGAGGTGCTATGAAAACTCTGAGAAGTTTTCGTTTCATGAGCAGTTTCGACATTTTATCACCATGTATTGAATTCTTTCAAGGATTCATTATAATTGTAAGATTGTGCAATACTGCGCTAATACACATTATTTTCGTACAATCAAAACTCAATATATTATTATTATCCGCTCTTTTATTTGTGTGCTTAACACCGCCAGGTACCTATAGCTGGAAGTTCACCATTTTCTGCACGTACCTAACCCAACACGTATATTTCAGTGTGCGCCTGTTAGGAACTTTATCGGAAACTTTAAAAACAGCCGAGCATGAATATTTATGAGTTGTTAAACTTTTCCGAAAATTTTCAACTGCCGATTTGCACTGAAACTAAATAATGAAGGTTCGTGTTATATGCACTCAACACATTCAAGGTAGAAAGTACGAAATCTCCTGCTGAATATCAATTCGATACTTTGGCAGCTTTTCGAAACGTAAATGATACTTTGTATTTGTGATTCTCAAATATGTAGAGAACAATTTTTCTCAAATGCTACGTCTCGGATGGGAAAGTTGGTAGACATATTTTTCTATCTAAAACATAAAATTTATTCGAAACACATTACCATAACTTAAAATCAAAATGTAGTTTTCACATAGCGAGCTCAACACATAAGTTATGACAAACATTTGTTTTTGAAAACGATAGAATGATTAATAGAAATTAATTCTCTATATTTGGTTCAAAGTTAGTTTTAGTATGGTGCTAAACTATCTAATCATGGACGTCTTACAAAAGATTTTTATGGCTAATCATATAGCAATATTGACTCCGAAGCATTGTCTTCAAAAATGTGCGCAGGTCCTTTTATAATTATGATGAGACGGTGGTGCCAGTAGCGATAATCGAAAGTCATCTTGTTGCCACTTTCAGAAAAAGAAACTGCCTAAAGGAACCAATAAACTTATTATTATTATTATTGGGAATTTAAGTACGGAAAAACTAGATAAATCAAGTGAGTGACAAAAACAATATGACTATTGGTTGCCGATCACGTTGATGATTACTGAACAAGGTATTTTTATCAACAATTTAGACATCTACTTTCCTATCTGAACCAGAAAATTGTCAGCCAGCTTTTCCGAAAAAATATATTTTAGGATTTTTGGATATGATGAGACAATTTGAAAAGATATGGCACCAGCGTTAGTTGCAATGAGAATATCGTCAATAAGGCAAAACGTCATGAATAATAGAATTGATAATAATTATAATATTAAATACTTGTTTACGACATATACATATTTTCGGGTTTAGACTAATAAAAGTTCAACAGATGTCCATTTCATTGAATCTTTTCCCACATATTTCGTAAATGGTTTAAATAATTGATAATCAATAAATACTGTATTACACTAGTTCCCAACGAATATAATTAAGAACAAAAATTTAATGCTAAACAGGATGAGACGTTAAGATATTATCGCGATAATGATAATAGTGTTTATCCTTCAAACGAAATCTACTTATACGATAAAAAATACGCATGTATATTCAATAAAGATAAAGTATACTTAATCTATCCCTCAATTTATCTTTGTTACACACATCATCCTTTTACTAGTAATGTGTATTTCCAACAGGTGAATCCAATTACAGGAAAAATACAACAATATACGTAATACGAAAAGTATATACATATAAGTATGTATGTATATTGTTACGAATGAGTAACCATACACATATCTAAAACTGTAATCTAAACAATGTATTTGTTCGCACAGACGGAGAAGAAAATGAATTTTGTTAACGTGAATTTGAAGAAAATAAACCCAAATTTCTGCTTAATTTCCCTTTCAGCAATAATAAGTATGTCCTCCGTGGGCTTCAGTGACATCTTGGCAACATCTTTGCATGCTGGTTATGAGATTATTAAAGTTTTCTTGTGGAATCAGTTGCCTGAGTTGTGGACGCAAATTTGCATCCATAACTGCCATGGATCGGTGTGGACGAGCGTTATCGTCCAAAAAAAAGGCAAACAGCAGCATGAGACTCTGGCACAATGTTGTTGATCACCTGATTCAAGTATACTTCTGAATTCATGTTGCCCGAAAAAACCAGCAAGTCGGTACGGCCATCATAACAAATGCCTCCCCATACACAAACAGTGTCTACTCTAAAAGGGCGAACTTCTTGTACTAATCGCCGGTGTCTTGGTACCAAAGGTTGTGTCCAGATACGCGTTCGACATCTATTCGAAAAACGACCATATCTGGATTCATCAGTGAGCAGTACCAACTTCTGTCCAATTGGCACGATCTCTTGCCCATTCTAATCTTTGTCGCTTATGTTCGCGAGACAATGGTACACCTCTAAAAAGTCGTCTAGAACGTAAATTTACATCCCCTAAACGTCTTCTGACAGCTTCAGTTCTCGGCCTGCAGAAATGGTGACTTCTCCGTGGTTGACGGATAATATTAAATATCTGATGCGTATACGTGATACTGCTTTGACCAAATTTGGGCAATCAAAGAAACGTGAAGATTGGGATTACTATAAGCAACTGCGTAATTATACAACTTCGGCTATTAGACGTGAGAGGAGAGCCTACCTCCAACATCTTGTTGCTTGTCACGGCGCGAGCAGGATCTGGAGAAATAATATTTTTTCTTTTAAAGACAAATTATGCTCTTTACCGGAACATTTAGCGAATATAGAACAATTAAACAAGTACTTCCTTTCTAGTATTCCTGCTAACTTCATTGATACAACTGGCCTCCGAAATTTTTATAATTCAAATATTCATATAAACGTATCTAATTTCTTGGAGTTTCGCTCTGTCTCGGTTGACCTCGTTAATAGCCTAATTTTTAAGATAGACTCGGCTTCTTACGGTAGCGATAACATAAACGCTGTAATGATTAAATTTTGCATTCCTGAGATATCTGATGTTATTTGCCATATTATCAATTTTTGCATCAATGAATCTGTTTTCCCTATTCAGTGGAAGCACGCTTTAATAACACCCATTCCAAAAAAGAGATCTCCCACTGAGTTTAAGGACATTAGACCGATTAGTATACTACCGGCACTATCAAAAATTTTTGAAAAGATAATTGCAGCTCAGCTGCGTGAACATCTCGAGATCAATAATCTGCTACCACAATTTCAATCTGGTTTTAGACCAGGATATAGTTGCGAAACCGCATTATTGAAAATTACAGATGACATTGTGCGTGCAAATGACATGGGTAAGGTGACTATACTAGTTGCGCTTGATTTTTCTAGGGCTTTCGACACAATTGATCACTCAATAATGTTGTCTATTATGCATTACATTGGATTAACTGATAAAGCGTGTTTATTAATAAAAAATTATTTATCTCACCGTACACAGTCTGTGAGGCTGTCCGGTGATACGTCTTCGCCCTTGGTTGTTGGGAGTGGGGTACCGCAAGGTTCCATTTTGGGTCCTCTCTTGTTTTCGGTTTATATATCAAGATTTTGTAATTTTTTGAAGTACTGTTCTGTCCATTTCTACGCTGACGATGCTCAGATGTATATCTCTTGTTATCCCTCAGATATTGCCAGAGTATGTGCAGAAATAAACGAAGATCTTAGTTCTCTGTCGCGGCAGGCAAAACAGCATTCCTTGTTACTTAACCCCGATAAATCAGTAGTCATTGTGTTTGGCAAGAAAAATGATCCTAGCAGAGTGCTAAACAACATCATAATTCAATTAGATGGTTGTACGCTGCCATTATCGGAAAGCATTAAAAATTTAGGAGTTACACTACACTGGTCTTTGAAATTTAAGCAACACGTCTCAAATATAATAAAGCAATGTTACTCTAACATGAGAATTATTTATTCTAATCGTTATTTATTTGACAAAAAAACTAAAATTATGCTGTGCAATTCTTTAATATTGAGTAAATTTAACTATTGCTGTTCCGTGTATGGGCCGTTTTTGGATCTGGTGGACAGAAATAGAATTCAGGGAGTACAAAATTCATGTCTGAGGCTTATCTTCGGGATAAGGAAATATCAACACATTTCCTTTAAGTTGGACGAGATCCGTTGGTTAAACATGGAGAACCGAAGGAGGTTACATGCCTTCTGTATGTAACCTCCTTCGTTACATGCCTTCTCCACCCCGCCACTCCATTCTTCACAGCACTATAAGAAATGTTTTACCTATACCATTACACAAGCTTATAATCAATGCTACAATGAATATCAGTCTGCTAATATCAGGATTTTTAAGGCTTCTATGTTTCTTAGGTTATTTGGGCAGCAGTGCACCGGCGGATGCAGTCGGCCTTAGCTTCTTCCTTCTTTTCCTTTCTTCTTTCGTTCCTCTCTTTATTTCCTCTTTTTTGTATCGGCCAATGTTTATTGAATATCTTTGTATGTCTATGGATTTTCTTCCTTTAGTGATATCTGCTACTGTTTACTGGTTGGTTGGAAGAGCAGCCGTGGTGCGTTTTGCTCGCGCTCCATGCCTGAAACCCGCCATTTTCCAATTTTTTTATATTGTTTTATTTTGTTTTATGTATGTGTCTATACTGTATTAAACTGGAAATAAAGGCACTATTATTATTACTATTATATCGGGGCAGTTATTGATGCGCACCCAATTCTACGTCTTTCTTCAACAGATCCAGTTTCTTGAAAACGGTTAAAAAGTCTTGAAATGACACATAACTTAAAAAAAGTTACTACGTCACTTTGTGGTGAAGCACCCTGTAGCAAACCAATTAGTCTATTTGCTTCGTCAGATGTTAATTTACGGCTAGGTATTCGGATTTAGCAGCAAACATAATTTTGACACCGAATTTGTACAATAAGTCAACAAATTTTCAAGTAAACCAAACAACCAATTGATTCGTCAGAACGGGTTTGAAGGAAAAGAACTTTCCACAGGTCACTACTTGCAATATAACCAACTTTATACTATATACCAACTTTAATAAAGTGTCAAACATGACAAACAATTGAAAATTAAATAATAGAGCAGATTTTGAGATATATCCTTCACTTATGTGGAGAAGTTTATAATATTCCTATTATCCAAAAATTTTAATTGAAGGTCATAGTTTTACATTTGTAAACATATGTATATTCAGTGAAAAACGACATTCACATTCGACTATGCACCAAGCGAACCAGATATCGTAGTAGTGACATCCGTCTTTCTAGCGAATTTATATATATCCGAATATAATTTTAAATCATCAGCAAATGGCAGTTTTCTGCAAGATATTTTGATCGTAGAATCATTAGTAAAGATAAAAAAATCAAACAAGTCCAAAATTTGATCCCTGAGGGACATCTGATCTAGAATAAGAGTTATAAAGATTTTGACTAAACAGGAAATTAGTTGAAAATTATCGGTAAATACGTAATTATGAATGATCATCAGGTAAAACTGTAGTACGTGAATTTTTTTTCGAGTTAGACATTCATTTAATGTTGACCGACAGGGGAAACGAAGTTTATGTTATTAGCTTTGTTTTGGTTCGGAATTCAGGATTAGTAACAGAACTGCGCAGAACGTAAGCGCACAACATTATAATTCCAGAATGGTTCCGAACTTTTAATAACCAAAAC
Organism: Holotrichia oblita; assembly: GCA_023690525.1. NCBI lineage: Eukaryota > Metazoa > Arthropoda > Insecta > Coleoptera > Scarabaeidae > Holotrichia > Holotrichia oblita. The sequence goes on from CM043018.1 coordinate 100,258,533, forward strand.
ACATTTTAAGAGCCTGTTACTGCCATCTTTTAAATATAGACTAAAATACAAACCAACAAAATATCAATAGCGAATGTTCTGCGCTAAGTCTTTCAAATCCTGTCTCTGTCTTAGGATACCACTCAAATTCCATAAATTTTATTCCCAGGACAGTAATTAAAAAAACTCAAATACAAACGGAAGAAAATCTCAAACTTTAAAAGACAACGTAAATATCAATGTCATTGATGACGAACATATCGAAATAAATGGAATTTCTGAACACATGCACCGATGACGTAATTTCGAACTAATAATTCAGAATCGGTACTCATGAAGTGCAAGAACTGTTTGAACGGTTCCAGAATCATTCTGAATCGATTCTGTCAGTAACCAAAACATCGGACTAAAAATTCGGTTCGCGTTCTTAAATAACCAAAACGTTAAACTGTAAATGCGCGTGCGCAACAACTCTAGAACCAATCTGAATTCTGAACCAAAACAAAGCTATTATAAGAGAAGTTCAGATATCAGACAACAGTGTTAAAGATGTTACATATATCAAGGTTGAGAGCTGAGAAAGTATTCGTGAGAACCTCCTCAAATTAAAATAAAATCCTGCCCAAAAATTTTCATTTGATGTGCACCTTGCAATATTTCCCCGAAAACAAAAGGAAACGATCTACGTAACTAAAAATTATAAAAATTAAATATTGAGGAAAATTGTTTCTTGGGAATGTCAAAGATGGGTCAGTTTTTATTGCTTCCCTTGGGTTTTAATAAAATACACTGAAATAAAACGACACGCTGTCGGAGGACTTTTTTATCTTCACCACAACTTCTAAAACCGCTTTAGAAGTATGTCTTTTTAGATTTAAAAGGACAATGCGCCGTACATATATGTAGCAACAATGTTGCCTATATTACATTATTGGTTGAACTGGAATAATACCGGAGTATTATTTGCTGTGCAAGGAAAGGTTGTATTTGTATTGAGGTTACGTACGTCTTGTTTACTGCAACTACATACATGTTTATGAATATTCCAAGCTTTGATACGACTCCCAATGTCGCAGTAATGAAATTAAACTTAAATTTTAAAACACAATCATATGTGGCCTTATCATATTGGTAAAAGAGCAACCGATTAATGGAGAAGATACTGTTACTTATTGTTACTCGCCACCGCGTACGCAATATATAGATAACTTTTTAGACGGAATTTTGCGGAGTGATGAATGTGTGTTTTTAACATGCATAACATGCTTTATTAGGCGGTAAAATCCGAAATTAATTCAGGCATTTGAACATCAGCGAAAAATATTTATTAATGTGAGCTTTATTAATCATTCTGTTTCCGGGACGGCGTTTTTTCCCAAACAGGTTAATTGCAGAAGCATATTTGAATATTTTAGGAAAATTTTCGGGCAATTTAAAAGCGAAACAATCTTTAAACATCGATTTATACTTTTTTGAATAAAAGTTGCTTAAATATGGAATTTATTGTTATCCATACTCTTTTATGTTGTTATATCTAACAATTTTAGTCTATCGATTGTTTCGTCATAGGCTCATCAAATAAGTGATACGTGCGAGTTTATGTCAAGTGGTAAAAGTATTGGGGGTGAGGGTCATTACATTAGCGCATGTCCGCAGTACTACACAAAATCCACACTAAAATATCTAAATGAAAATATCGAATATGAAGGATTTGTTCGACAGTAAAACTGGCTGATTCAGTGTTTTATGAAAACTGCTAGCGCGGAATATTAAGCAGTTGACACACCGACCAAGGAATAAATGATGTGAAATGAATTTGGGAAATCTTGTTTCAAAGTTTAAAAATGGCTTGGATGTGATGTAGGGGAGAACGATGGTACTTAGCTGATTACTAGATTCTGGCGCTACCTTAGAACATTCTGGATGAATGTACCTATTTATGACCTGTATATTGCTGGAGCTATAGCCATTCTGTAGTAGAGCAGTTTTTACATGTTTCAAGTCTTTGTGGATGTTGTCGGGCTGGAAAATTGAGATAGCGTGATGTACAAGAGTGCCGATGACTGATTGCTTTTGTGCTGGGTGATGATGTGAGCTGGGGTGAAGGTATCGATCGGTATGTGTGGGTTTCCTGTACACGAAGTGACCTGAACGACCATTTGGTAGACGAGTAACTAATACATTAAGGAAAGGTAGGGAACTGTTTGTCTCGATTTCCATGGTGAACTTGATGTCGGGGTGTTGGCTATTGATTCGAAATCCTAGAAAGTAGGTAGAGTGTTTTTATCATGTGGCCAGATAATGAACGTGTCATCCACGTATCTTAACCACGTTTTGGGCTTTAAATTCGCATGTTCCATAGCAGTGGTCCCAAATGCTTCCATGAAGATATTAGCTACAACCGGAGAAAATGGGGATTCCATAGCGGCGCCGGAGATTTGATGATAGTATTTTCCCTGGAAAGTAAAATACGTTGAAGTAAGATATTTCTCCACTAATTTGGCGAAGTCTGGCGATTGGTTGTCCTGGCTCAATAATTGGTGGCAGTTTTGTGAAGAGTGAGATAACATCAAAACTAACAAGAAGATCTTCGGGTTCCATAGAGATTTTAGATATGGGTCTAACAAAGTACGAGAAATTTAAAATGTGAGAAGGAGATGTGTATTTCTTAAGGGTATGAGCGTAAGTGGGCGATTCTATAGAGTTAACTATGGGTCGGAAAGGCAGGTTCTGTTTATGGATTTTTGGAAGACCGTACAATCTAGGTGGCTTGGATTTCTTGGGCAGTATCCGTTCCTGCATGTCAGAAGGAAAGTCAGAGGATTTAATTAATGAAAAGATTTGCCGTTCAAATTTCGATGTGGGATCACGTAACAAAGAAGTGTAGTTACCGTCTTGTAAGAGATCTGATATTTTGTCCACGTACTGTTTAGAATGAACTTTTTGAATTCTTAATTAAAAGAATGGTTTATAAATTTTCACGGATTCTTACTTTCCTGACTTACAGAACAAAATGAACTAATGAACTAATGAAGTTAGCAAATTTTGATGTAGATAATAGAGAGTGATTTCAAGGACTGTGGGCTCGTAATAACAATAAATAATATTGTTATGTAGATAATAGTTCGAAAATGTTTACATCGAAGTATTGCAAGTGTAAATATAGGTATCACCGCAACCTAAATAATGGAAACACCATTTTTAAGCTATTCTAAATTAAGTTACATCAACATTACTGATTTCATACTGTCTAATACAGTTGCTGCCAAAAATAAGTAAAAGAAGGCAAGAATTATTTCAAGATTGAAAGAAGGGTAGTCAAGAGATTTGTACGTAAGCCATATCTTTATTTCAAGCATTAAGAAAAAGTAGGACCAATCTCATACTGTTGGTCAAGCAGAGGATTAGGCTGTCAGGAAGTATCGACCAAAAAGATGCAAAGGATTTCTACCGCAGCTAAAATGCAAGATGTTTCAAAAATCCCAGAATCAGTTAAAACTGCATGTCGGTGTATAAAAGAAACTTAGCTAAGAGATACTGGTTATCTTAGCTTCGTTCATTGTGAGCTTATTCTTACGCGTCCATGTACTTATTTTGTCTAAGGTAAACTGCATTTACTGTACGATTTTGAGAACGTGTTGCTACTTATGATGACGCTAATATCTTCAGCATAGTTTATTATTTTACTAGAGTTGGTATTCATACGAAAAGGTAGGTATTTTATGAATATTAAAAAAAAGAGTGGGCAAATGTTTCCATTAAAGATTTTTATTTGATTTTCAAACTTTGAATCGACTGTCTAAACACCTTATGTAACATTGCGACAACTTCTTATGTTTAAATTTGAGCCATTGAACATTTTGTTAATAAACTTCTACTTCCACATCGGCAAAAAAAAATTATACTTCTCCGGACACATCCATTTGGTAAAAATCACAAAGAAGAGTAAATATTACAAAGCATGATGGCCGAAGGTGCGACAGGCGGAGGCGGCCAGAACGCTGGGTGGCGTACAAAGACTAGCTTGTCTGTGCGCCACAGGGGCAATGTGATCGACCACCACAGCCGCAATGGAAGTCATTCTAAACCTGCCACCGCTACAAGTCTTTATACAAGGAAGCGCTAGATCTGCAGCTTACAGACTCATGCACAGTCAGGCACCGATAAGTAAATCGCACAGTGCCGAACATCAAAAACTACTGGATGAACTCAAGGCGGCGCCCCTAACGGGGACGCCAAGCGACGCCATGGTTCAGAAATTTAACCTGGACAGGAAATATCAGGTTATAATACCAGATAAGAAGGACTGGGAATATGGCCCCCCAGTAAAAGCGGACTCAAGCTGGTATACCGACGGCTCTAAAACGGACCACGGCGTAGGAGCTGGCACTTACAGAAAGAAGCCGTGCAAGGCCCTTTCATTGAGCTTAAGCAAGGACTCGACGATTTTCCAGGCTGAGGTTGCTGCAATTCGTCACTGTGTCAGAGAAGTAGACAGATGGACCGAACCAGGAAAAAGCGTCGCTATCTACTCTGACAGTCAAGCAGCACTTAAAGCGATCAGTTCCGCAAGTGCTGACTCAAAACTGGTTTGGGACTGCCACACGGGAGTGAAGGGAAACGAGGCGGCAGATGAGCTGGCCAGACGAGGTTCGTGAAGGCCTTTCATAGGAGCCTTCCTGCGGCATTACCAAATCACAAATTAAAAGTCTATCTAGGAATGGTCACAAAATAAGTCCAAGGAATGGTGGGAAAGATCACTCGGACAAAGACAGGCTAAAGAGTTCCTAAGGGAACATAGGCCTAAGTTTACTGAAGACCTACTGAGTAAAGACAGGAAAACTGTTAAAATGATAGTAAGTCTGATGACCGGTCATTGCAGACTGAATAGGCATATGTTTAACATAGGCCTGGCAGATAATGCTCTCTGCAGATTCTGTCAAGAGGATGAAGAAACCCCAGTTCATGTTTTGTGCCACTGTGAGGGCCTAGCGAGGACAAGGTTTCTAGCAATGGGTGTAGAGAACCCCACAGCTAACGGCTACATAAAAGAGCCGCTCTCAAAAATGATAAGTCTGATTAAAAAGGCGAAACTAGAGAGCGTCCTCTAAGGTAAAGGGGATCACAATAGACCTGCAAAGGTCGCGGTGAAACAGGCTCGTATGCCACCCCACTCCTAACCTAACCTAAATATTACAAAAAAATGGTGCAAGATAGAAGCATAATTGCGTACACAAAGGAACACACAGTTTCCGTAATAACACAAACGACATCTATATTAAAAATATATTTTAATGATAGCTTGAGGAAAAACTAAGAAGCTCTTACTTGAACATTTTTTTCAAAATTGATGTGGTCTCACAAATATTAAGGTGTTGCATTACATTTGAATAACTCTACATATGTCCTTACACATTTTGTGCTTGTAGATCAGTAAGAGTATATTTATTTAAAACAATTGGTTGTAAAAATTAACCCACAGGTATATATATCCTACATAGATATAGAAAAATATTTAAAAACTACAGTTTCAAACGTTACCTTGTTTATTTTTCAAAATACATACTATCATTCGAATTTGTTATTGATAATTTTTGCATAAAGTTTTTACATAACAATATCGTAAATGTCAAATAATGTTTGAATGTACGCTATTTGCATTTTTTGTGTATATCGTTAATAGAGAAAAACCAGCGACTACTTGTACAATATTTTAAAGTATACAAGTTCAACATTGTAACGTTTACACACACTCTGTAATAGGTAGGTAATAGGAACTTGTACCGTTTTAATTACGAAACATAAAAAATTCCAGATACTGTAAGCGTCGAAGTCATTTCTCTTCGCGTGTGCTATATGTGGGGGAAAAATCGCCCGGAAGAGAATTACTTTGAAAAATATAGACCTTAAGCTGAAACATCAATCAAACAAGCTGTTCTCTGTGGGCGTATAACAACCTACTTGAATATCAAGGACAACGCCACATTTTCCCCCATTTTCCTCCGTAATAACTCTTTTTTCCCCTGCTGCTTGCTATATCAGGGCGACTACACGCGAAAGTATATGAGTTATCTTCTCTTCTAGTAGTAGCTAAAGAGATACCAAACGATATACTGTGGCTATCAAGAAAATAATTTCTTAATAACAAAATATAGTTGTTTCTGAATAAAGCGATACCGCAGTGTAGTATATTTCGAACTACGATTATACTGGCAAATACATCTTGCTCGTGAAATAAAATTATTTAATTAATATCCCAAAAATCACTAATTTATTCATAACAGAAGAGGTATTTACATTTAATATACCTTAACACGTTGTATGAGCAAAAGATTTGACATCGTCACACACCGCGAATGATAAACACGAGAAAAATACAGCTTTTGACAGTATATACAACCAGGTCTTGAAAAAAACGATACTATAATGCATTTAGTATTATATACAAGACCCAACCACAAAGAAATTCACATTAAGCCACTGGTTTAGGTTTTAAGGCTAAAGATTTTTCCAGGGGAATATGTACTTATGCTTTAAAGCGAATTTAATTAGTATGAAGAATTTTACCAATGCTGTACTCTTCTTGAGAGAAACAAACTTTGTTTTAAAGCAAAGTCTTTATTTAGTAAATGAAAATGTGTTTAATAATCCATAACTAGAATGCAGAAAAATTAAGGAGGTATCGACAAAACCGTCCCATTTTATATATTTGTTTTATAATAGGTAATGGGCGGCTCTGGCTCCGGTAATTTGCTGAAAGAGCTCTCAGTCTGAGGCTTAAGTTAATGATCTACACGGTGTTTCTCCGGCTATAGCGCCCTCACCTGGTCCAGCGCTTATAACTCGCAGGTCAAAAGACTCAACGTTCTGCAGAACAGGATGCTGCGCATCATAGTCGCAGCACTCTGGTTCATTACTAATGTGCAGATTCATAGAGATGTAGAAGTACCATCTTTGTATGATCACGCGCTGGCGCTGGCCAGGAAGACCGTCGAGAAGGTTACTCGGCCAGAGAACCCGTTGGTCCAGCATCTCGGGAGCTGGATCCCGACAGGCCGCCATCTCGTGTCGAGACGAGAGGGATCCTACAGCTGATGAATTGACCAACCACCATGAAAGGGCCACCACGCTGCAGACCTCTGCAGCTAAAAATTGTAAAAACTCCGTAGCTAGATAAAGGGCCGCATATCAGCGACAAACAGGTTAATGGACAAACAGCCCAACCTTAGAGAAAAAGAAGATCTCAATAATAGGTAATTCTAATATTTTCCTTAGAGTCTGTATGTCTTATGGTAGTACTCGTATATACAGATACAAAGCCATACATTGCACTTGAAATTGATGTAAATTACTGCACGTTTTCCTTTATTTCCTTTTGTAGATATTATTGTGAAAACTGGTATGCACTTAATTTTTTTATATTTATTAGTGTGTAGGTTTGTAATTAATCTCTTTTCAACGGTTATCCCTACTGTAGGTTTGTAATTAATCTCTTTTCAACGGTTATCCCTACTGATTTATAAATTTTCCCTATTATTTTTCTTGCTCTCAGGCGTCTCTTTGTCTCTGTCTGTAATAATACGGTATTTTCTATAGTCTACGTGACGGTAAACCCTATGACGTTCCACTTACAGTTTTTCTGATACCCAAAGACTTTTAATAAGAAAATTTTTCTCAAGGAAAAGTAAACAGGCATTTATTAAACTTAACATAATCAAATGCAAATATAAAATGAACTAGCAGTATATGTATTACACAAACAACACTTATCTTTCATTACTTCACTCTTGTAGACAATTACTGGCTGTCCAGTACGAACACCTGAATTTGGATCAACAACATTTCCAAATAAAAATACGATCTCGTAAGATCTAATACACCAAATTGACTTTACCACGCCGCAGGGAAGTTTCATCTCCTGAAAAGTCGGCGTGGTGACTCTCAAAGAACCTACTACTATCCAGTCATGTGGTATTACAAGAAGTTTATCTTCTAATACGTGACCAGGATAACCAAACGACAGATATTCAAGAGGAGATACCCTCATTCGTTTTACTACACGGTTTCTAGAAATTCCGTCTATTCGAGATCACTATTTTTGTACTAAAAGGTAAATACTTTCTGTGCTATGTAGAATGGATGTTTTCATGCAATGTACAAAAATACGATATTTATTACTTTTTAAAGGGTTTCTATTTCGATCGATTTATATAGAAATTACAGTAAAATATGGCGCAATATAATCAAAATTGGTTTTATAAAAGATTGAATGATGATTTCCAGACAAAAATTCTTATCATTTTTTATTTTATCAAACTGAAAACGACATAGATATATCCAGTTGACCTTTTTTTGATACATATAACCATCATTTGTCAGGGATAATCTAACTTGAAGCAATTTTCTACAGCTTAGAGATAATATAAGGATAAGAGGGTCTTTAGATCGAAGATAACGGTTTAAACTTGATCTATTTGTTTTACATCATTTTGCTGTAGGAATAAACTGTACAAAATAATAAACAATTCAAATTAAGTAACAGGTATTGTATTTTAACATGCATTAATAGCAAGTAGTAATAGAAAATATGAAATGCGGTTTAAATTTAAAATGCGCCATCTATCTCTCAAAATAAAATTCTTCAATTGGCTGTAGCAACTTTGAAAACAACGACAATCAAATTGTAAGCTCAATCTAAAACTTTTAACTATCTGCGACACTATAGGGTACTTTCATTGTTTATTGATTTACAATTTACAAATCTCACCGATAAAAACGTAATCATCTTTACTTTCTGTACCTATATATCCATGAGTTACGTGGCCATCTTTTACACTCGATATATGATATCTAGTCTTCATTTAAGGTAGAATAGACTTTCTTACAACAAAAACAGTCTTTTTCCTTTTCTTGACAATTTGGGTTAGTTCTGGTTGCGACTCAGCTCTATTGCTCCAGAAGTTTTACCTCGCCGCAAACATGAATTCTTGCCCAAACTTAGACAACACTTAACACAAATTGACGACTGTCGCAGAGGTTGTCCTCAAGCATTTTCTTAGTTCATCGTCATAATACAAACTCCAAGGCTTCGTGAAAACAGCGCGAAATGATTGGAGTTTATAAGAACAGCGAAAGAGAGCGGAAGAGCCTATTATCTCAGAGTAGATCAATGACATCCAAACTTTATGTATGAGAAGTACGCCCATCTAGAACTAATAGGACTGACCAATTTTTCTTGATATTACAGAGTTCAATAAACCTCTCCAACAACTTAAGGAAGAGTTTTGCTAACATCCATTCAACTCAGCAGGAAAGCATAAAATTTCCACAGACATAGCAATCTTGCTGATCAGCTTAAAAGGTATAAATTTTTAATTCTGGAATGCTGATTGGGTATTATGGTCATACCCATATCATCTCAATTATAAAAGTGTGCCTTTGTTCGTTTATTCTCATCAATATCACGGGCTAAGAGTTCTAAAAACAGATTAACTGCAACTCTGTCAAAACTTTCTGTTTGTAAAGTTAAATCAGGATGACTGGTTATAAATTTCGAATCCCAGTCTTCTACTACCATGCCTATGCTAAATGATGAATGATGTTTACAAACATTTATCTGTGCTGTGGTGGAACAGACTAAGCAATTGTCATCCCAACTAATCTTTTCTGCATCTCCTTAATCAAAAAACAAGTTTAAGTTAAAGTTGGTTTGCAGTAAATACAAACTGGTATATTTTTCAGAAATTTAGTTGACCTATGAAATGGGGTTTTATCTCTTCTCATTCACATAGCAGCCTAAAATTGTTGAAGGTTCTAAACTATTTGGACACTCCATCCTAATCCATTTTCCATCAATCATCATTCTAAATTTTCTTGTTATAATTTAGTACTATTTGCATGGTATAAAATAGGTCACTATAAAGAGAAGTAGTTGTAACATACGAAGGACAACCTACAATTATTGAGAATAGAAAGATTGATATAAGTTTATAGAATTTTTGTTTTAAATATGTTAAGTAATTGCCATTTACAATAATAGACTTAACCATTCTCTCCTTCCATAATTTAAAAGCGTTCAACCAGCTGTCTTGAGGGATACTATAAAAAAAACGGCGATGTCAATCTCTTCTTCTGTCTGGAACCTTTTCCCTCTCAAATCTTTCTTGAGTTTAAAAAATAGCCAGAAGTCTCACATCGCCAAATCCGGTGAGTAAGAAGGATGTTCTATAATTTTGAATTTGTTTTCCGCTAAATACTGAATAGTTATCTCTGCTGTATGGGCCGACGCGTTATCATGATGTAACAGGATTTCCTCTCTTGGCAGTTTACTGAGCATAGTAGGCAAACAATTTTCAACATACCATTTAGCCGTAAGCGTCTTCTAATCTTCTAATTTAATTGCGACCACCAAACCCGTACTTCTAAAAAATACTGCGTACATAACTTTGTTCATTGCTCGTTGTTTTTTCACCAACGTAGGGGTTTTCTTATCTTCATGTATTCGGCTTTCTTGGCGAGTAGGAACATCAAAAAACGGTATGTACGTTTCATCGCCAGTTACAATTTTAGAAATAATTTGATGGCCTGCAACATTCAACATATCTAAAGTCTGTTGGCAAATTCTAACACGTTCTTTTAATATTGATCTCACTTGCGAGGATCCAATCTTTAGATTGGACTTTATCATTGCATAGGTAATGCGGTTGTCCTCTTTTACCATCTTCTTCACCGCAACAATAGTTTCGGGGTTAACAGCAATTAAAAAAGGACCAGCCTCTTTTATGTGTACCATCGACTTGCATCCTCGTTCAAATTCTTTATACAATCTATAAACAGTTGTCAATGCTGGTGCGAGTTCCCCAAATGCCGATTTTTAACTTTCCCCACACTCATACGCGCTCAAGCCTTTCTTGAAATCTCAGTAAATCATTATCCGAAAGTTTTCTCATGATAATTCCATTTTTTCGATAACAGAAGCTTATTCTATGGACTATTTCTCGGACACTATTCAATCGAATTGAACAAACTAAACTGCAATTGACAGATAAAATAATACACTATTTAATAAACAACAACTTGTTTTGCACGGGTAACTAGATTTTTCAGTTCTCAGTAATCGTAGCTTATCCCTCGTACTTAAATCTTAGGAAACGTCGATTTCAATTATGTTACGGCACACCCACATACTTTAGATATTGTATGAATACCACACGCGACGATTTCCAAAAAATGAAAGTAATCTTAATCTCAATCTGGCTTATCTTGCCTCGTAAGTTTACAAAACTAATTCCAAAATCGATTGAAACTGTCAAAACACCCTGCAGTAGTGTACTAATAAGTTTTAGTAACTTCACAAGCAGCTGCAACGCCCTTGGCGGCTAATAAACGCTAATAAGCTCCGCTCCGACTTCGGGTTTTCTACTGAGGTAGTATAAAAGTTCCTCGCTGTATATATCTATTCATATATTTATTATTTTTATCATGCCCTTGAGGATTTAAGGATAAGACCATGCTGCTGAGTGACCATGTAAGAGTAATTACTCGGCATGTGCACAAGCTGTCATGTAATGAGACCATTGCACTCACGGCATTGTAAAAATCTCGATCATAGCAGCCACAAACTTCCAAAAATGATAGTTATGATAGATATATTACATATACTGGTATGAAAGCATTTTTTCTCCAAAAATCTCAAAGCGGGGGTACACTTACTTACACGTTTCAATAGTAACTTGTATATAGGTAAACCCGTTTCTTAATATATCCACTATACTGTCGCAGCTCTAAAGGTGCCCACAGACGTCGTTCTTTTCTGTCAGTTTTATCTGCACGGGTAAAACGATTTCGTCCGCACACGAAGCGATTATTTTGTTCAGTTTTTCTCACATTACCGCGTGATCAACTGTGATGGATACCACAACCATGTTGGCAATAAGACATGTACAGCCTGCACATGTTCTATTTCATTTATTAAAGACATTTTTGTATTGTAACATTTCCTAGTGCTGCTTCAAGGGAATACCGGAAATAAATTCGTCCGCAATCAATGCAGCTTCTGGAAACAAATTTCTTAATTTATGGGCAACACTTTTACCGAAAACGTCAAACAGACAAATATTATGCTTGATTATACGATGTGTCATCCCCTACATTGTCTAGGTATCTCTTGGTCTACAAGAAATAGTAGTTGTTCATAATACCGCAAAAACTTGTACACCTCGTCTGTCCCGGAACCTGACATTTTAGATCCCTCTACTTTTTTTAATTCCTTGGGAAAGCAACCACGGAGAGAGTCTTGTTGACTGATTCTTTTGTAACAGATTTCTCTACTTCCTTTAATTTAATAGCCATGTGTTCGCAAGTTTTTTTTTTCCTCTATTCTGCGGACTTAATTTTCCAAAGACATGGGTGACTTCTATAGAGTGCTATGAACTCGATAATAAATTGTTTATTAAAATTTAAAATTCCTTACATCAATCATCATCTATTACTTGTTATCATAAAAGACGCTTAACAAAAGTCACGACAGCAATGATTAAAACTGTCCTTCTTAACCGTGTTAACACACACACGTACTGACCTGTACAAGCACGTTTAAAACGGACGGAGAAAATCAAGCCGCGGCAGATATTTTTGAACGCCAGTAAGAAGGACGGTTTTTGGCCACACACGCACCATTTCACTCGTACAGTTATGCCCGTACAGAGAAAAGAACGACGTCTGTCGAGACCTTAATTGCAGCACAACCTCAAAACGTTTTACTTTGTTACATGAGCATACGGAACGAAAACTGATTTTTGAATATATTAGCCGCTTTGAAAGAAATATATGTGAACAGGTATACTTTCTGCAAAAAATATGAATTCAAAAGTTTTGACGTGGTTTTCAGCTGCTGTTAGATTCTTATTATTTATAATATTTTTAAAAACAAAATTTTAGTACTTATTTAAATTCATAGACTTAAAACTAATGCTATCCTTATTGTTTTAGAATTTTTTCATAGTAAAATGTTGCTTCTATATTATATTAAAACAAGAAAAGTTAATATTGATGTTTAATTAGCTTTCCCTGTTTTTGTTTACTTTATTTTCAGTTTAACAACATGTTGTCATGTTTCCCTTTTTGTTGATGAAAGAAAACCAAATATTAATGTTGATTCTGTATAATCTACAACAATAAACCTTCTAAAAATCAATCCAGGGTTAAATTCCCAAATTCATTGATTTTATGCGGATATATTGAAATAAAAAAAGGTCTGTGTTTGCGTATTACTGAAATATCTGCGCTGAGGCTTTGGAAAATTAGAGGCGACGTGACCTAATAGATGTCGCCTGTTGCATTTTCATTCATTGTTTCTTCTATCAATTTAATGTAGCGTTCAAACGCTTGATGATGACCCTTGATTGCTTTGTATAATAAGTCATTTTTTCTGGTTTAAATGCATGCTGCTTAAATTGCATTTTTACGGTATTATTTTGTTAAGATATTTTTGAAATAAAATCGGAAATAAAAAACAAATAATAACAGACATACAAGGTTTGTTAAAAGCAAACTGAGTAACATTAGAAACCTTATTTTCTTGTAATGTTGCATTAGAAAATGTGATTAGTGTAGATCTAAAAGGTTAGTTAATACAATTTCTTGAATAAAGTAATTCAGTTATGCAATTTTGAAATGATTGTGGAAAACCTTTTCTTCTGGATTCTTGGATTTATTTAAGTACCTATTTTTTTTTTAGTTACGCACACTACATTTGTACTTTTAAGACAGTGGTAAAATTTAATATGATTTACTGCAAATTTACAAGTTTGCACATATTGCATCTGTATGTATGAATTCTGTGGAAGACTGATATTTTTCTAAATATGCACATGTGGTTAACGATTAAAAATTAAATGATTAACTAAAGTAACAAGAAACATACCTTCCTACCATTCCTTCATCAAGAAACAGGCAACTAAAGTCCAATAATATTATCTCTTTTCTTCCTGGCAGTGTTTATGTTTAGCTATATCTTATGTCAATATGAGAAAGACAAAATTCTGAACAGACCCAGATGACAGTTGTTTCTTATAGGCTGAAAGCAAGGCAAAATCACATTATGCAACGTTCTGTTATTATTGTCCATTGTCAAATATTCTGACGTTGCTTATACCACAGCTGTATTTAAAGTTTTACTGTAATAGACAACCTAGATTTCTCAACAACTAACATGAATTAAACATTTTATAAAGGATTGAGATTGCCGGTAAATGAAACAGAAATTATTTTTTTTCAAAGACTTGTGGTTTTCGAGATTTCTTGTGTTGAAAATGCCCGAGGAAGTCACGTGACCAAAACGCAAGGTGACGTAGAAAACAGTATAAAACTTGTAAGTCAGATTATAAGGTTATGACATTACTAATATGATAACACAAATGTAAGATCCTTTTTTAACCATTAACACATAGAATTAATACTTTGTGTACATGCATGATAATTATTGTAACGTAAGTACATACTTGTAGAATATCACTAATTTTAATACCATACTAGTCGTAAAAGAGATTTATCGGTTAGGTACTTGTACTTACATCGAAATGATCAGAACAACAATATCCTGTAGTGTTCTCTGCCAAAGGTACATCTCTCCTCATGGCAGTGAACCAGTTTTTTTTTAAGTAAAAAGGAATCGTCCGAATACAAGGCACAAGTAGTCAATCCATTGATTTCGATAACATAAACCAGACATAAACACTGTATCATACGTCACGCATGTAGTTCATGTAAACGCAGCGTTTTGGGAGAGCGCTGTAATCGTGCTTCTTTCTTCCTCGATTTCTAGGTGAAGAAATATATTTTATCGTCTGGGAATAAAAGAAATGGCTTTTTCTCATGACTATCTTTAAATTTAAAGAATAATTACAAAGTACATAGGTTGTCTATTATAACATTAGTTCATCTATTTTTCGGTATAGATTAATTCTCTTTTACCTTACTTACCAGAGAATGTCACATAAAATTTATTTTGCAAATTACATGTTACATTACTTTGGGCTGGGGGTCTGTTCAGAATGTTGTCTCTCTCTTTTTGAAATAAGGTAGGTATAGTAACTTTAACATCGTTTTTTTTGCAATAGATGGTATTACTCACAATTGTCTACTATGCAGTGATGGGCACAAACGTTCTTTCATCCGTTCATTTCTTCTTTACTAAATCAATGGTATAAACTGTTTTTTTTTGACATTTATATCTTTTCTATGTACTGTTAAAAAAGGCAAGTGAAGACAACGGTGCCAATTGAGATATGTATACATCTATTAAAAAATGTGTAGTTTTCTTTACTGTAGTTGTTGACGTAGAGACTTCTAAGTATACCATTGATTAAAGCTAGATATAGAATCTTAACCACCCTGATCTGATCTTGATCGGAATGTGTAAGTAGAGCCATGAGCTTAGTAGGACTAGTGACTCCAGAGTAAAAAAACTAAAGCAACACCAAGATAGACACAGTTTTGATGCCATAACTGAAAGATATTTAAGAAGCTATACAAGATATTATATAGAGACCTTCCAATATATAACAATAATTACCGTTGCATCAGCCAATCTTGGTACTGCTGAAAATACTTGCAAAAGACCCTTTTCATTATGTAGGAAATCAGTAGACGTATAATCTTTTGCTATACCAAATCACTGGTAAAGAAAGCTATTACTATAAATATGAAGTGATGATAAATGATCTTTTTGTCATTCTGAGATCAGCAACTTTGTCCGTGATCAAATCTCTGATTCAACTTTACATATTGCACCACATGAATGTATTTCTCACAATAATTATGTGAAACTTTAAATGGTTTGTACACAGAATCTTCAGAACAATACTGTTATAAATATCTTTTGTACTTTTCTCACTATTTCTGGCTACCATTTTTGTCTGTCCACTCTTCTGCCTCTCTTAATTAGAGAAAGCTAACCAGAAGTTGCAGGTTTGGTTGATGTGTCAGGATCGAAGTAGTGGAGTAGTCTGGTATTTTCTGCTACGGCTTCTGTAAGTAGTGGACTATCATATTAAATAAATTAGGTAATGAATGAACGTCAGGTAGGCATCATACATCACCGACATATCTGCGGCCCAATACGAGTTCCAAGAATCAAAATTCCATACCTCCAGTGATATAATAGTTAGCACAATAACACGGCTTCCAAAAAGTATAGGTTAGATTTCTACCTACAGTGCATCAGAATGACATTTAAGTTAACAGTAATTTCCCCGAAATACTATACAGTTGTTTATTGAGGCGTAACATGTTGCCATTCAACAATCATATGCTTTTGTAAAAACATGCAATCTTCTATCGCAACCATCCGTCTAAGGGGCCATCATTTCGGTGTCATATATTTGACTAATTTGTTCCCATTTTAGTTGAACATTGACATCAATTATTGCCTGCAAATTAAACTATAATTTAACTTACTTTGATGTTCAATGTTAAGCTCCATTTATCAGTCTCAGAAATCTCGTCATGCACTCTTGCGTAATATCCTAAAAGAGGATTATTAGGAATTATTAAACAGATTGTCTCCATTATAGAGAAAGTTAAATCAATACAATATTTATTTAAGAGTAAATTATTTGACACCAAAACGGAAGCTCTTTAAACGCATTTTTATCTGCATAAAATTTTGCTGAAAATCCGTTTATTTACAATGAAAGCCTTTTTATCTGAATCGAACAAATTAAATCCAGTTTTTAATGTAATACTTATTAAAAAAGCTAACTAAGAATATATTTATATTTAATTGCACAAATTTCAACTCCAACTTTGCTTAAGATATAACAGTCAACAATTTTTTTCATCTGACGTCTATCTTAATAATTCTATATCCAAGTCTCTATCAATTTTCTTTTAGAAATTGTTCCTTCAAGCGACTTATTTCCTATTATTTTAAATTGCTGTGTTCAACCTTCAATAGATACATCATTCTAACATCGATGTCTTCCCTGTTATTAAATTGCAAAGATTTTTACGACTTGCCATACCATCAAACTAATAAAAGGAACACATAAATAACTGATATTATGCTGCCAAATTCATTTCAATCTTCAGTGTTGTCGAATAGTGTCGGAAACGACTGCTAAGCATATCCGCGAAATGGGCAGGACATCTAATACAGGCTAGCCGCGACGGCAAAAATCGATAGAAGTCTGACGTCACGGTCCCACCCATGACGTCAGAGTCGCTCTAAAAACGGAGAAGTGTAGATAAACAGTAGGCCACTTTCGGGCAATGCTCTCCGTCGATTCGGTAATGCTGACTGCTGGTGCTGCTGCTGCTAGCTGTTACTTGCAGAAAGAAAAAGGAGTAGGAGAGCTTTTCTTTTCTTCCTTCGCATATACCGCATATCTATTGAAAGACACACAAACACATTAAATATGAGTCCGCGTACGTACCTAAATAAGTGTCAGGACCGGAGCTAGATATTTCTTCGTTTTGGCAAATCCTATTCGTAGTAACGGTTTAGATATTTCATATTAAACGAAATGGGGATGTATCTCAAAAATAATGGTAACAAACGGAGTATATAACGGTTATATTTATATTAAGAGAAATAACCAAAGAATCATTATATGGTCATATTCAGTATTATGGGAATACCATCACAGAATAATTATTATATTATTTATTAAATAAAGAAAAATACCAAAATTGACTTAATTTTGGTATCTCGTGTGCTGAGAAATCTAAGATTGTGTAGTTACTAACTATATGGGTTTCATTTTACTACTGAATATTTGGAACAATTTTTTTTTGCGCTGCAATGCAGAAGTAACAACTTTAAAAGGAACAACCTTGTCTCATGCCTTAACAGCAGCATAGTTATGCGTTTTAAAACTTGAATCAATGTTAGACTAAATGATAGTAGTTCGAAATTTTTTGTACAAAAAGCCAGGTTTTTGGTGGACAAATAATAACTGTAATTTGGCGTTAGGCATTTACAAAAGCTTATTAAGTTCAGTAATTGTATATTCGCTTATCTTGGAAACCATTTTACGCGCTTCAATTTTCTTAATTGCATATTTTGGATCATGTAAGATTGCGTTTTTATTTTGTGGTCATTACCATACAATCTACTGTGTGTTCTTCTTCAGAAGTAAGAATAATGTTTTCACGATATTTAATACCATTAACATGAGGTCGCCAGTCTTCATAATTTTAACATCTATTTTTGATTCTTGATCGAAATTTGGAGTAACAGGGTCATCAATTTTACTCTAGAGCAGGAAACGTTTCCCTTAGTTAATTCAATTTTAACTAAAATTTATCGAACGAGTTATCAGAAGGACTTGATGCAGAAACTAGCCGTTGTACTTTATTCCTCCTTTGTTTAGGAATAAAATCCAACCAATCAAATTATTTGGTAGACGATTAAATAACATTTACCTATTTAAAAGATATATTCCACATTCCGGAGATTAAATTTTGTTCTCCTCTAATTTATTTACCTATTACCCAAAACCAATAGTTAATAACATTTAAAAACATCAAGAAACTCTTAAACAATAAGACAATATATAATAAAAATAGTTTACCAAGCTTCGAAACCTTTCCAACTCTCAAATCTCAGCAAATGTTCCCACATGTCAATAAACATTGAATTGCACAGGTGTCTGTTTACAGGCTACTACACGAGAGGCTGGAATATCAACAGCAGCTAACTCTGTTAAGTTCTAGTGTTCCACGATTACTACCTACCGATCGAACACCCATTTATATTATTATAATTGTTTTGGCGGTAATTATTTTAAAACCAATATTCATTGCATATGCGGACAGTGTCCACGAAAACAAAAAACATCAAAGTAAAATTACGTGATTTATAGAATATGGTACTTTATTGATTAAACACTGAGAGACTTTCTTTTTTCTTTTCACTTTGTGACTGAAGAGTATGCAGAAAATTGAATAAATTGAAGTCAACAGTCAATCTCCCAGAATTTTCCGTAACGAACAACCAATGCAGCTGTTAGTCCTTGTTTTAGCGCCGACCCTGGCAAATATATCGCCTACTATATATTGTTGCAGTCAATATACAGGTAGCTTTACTCAAATCTGTTGCAATGCGAAGGTTGGTATTATTAGTGAAGTAGGGAGAACTGAAGCACATGTGCGAGAATTGGAGAAATGGTATACTAAACAATGGGGAAAAATTCTATCTGATCTTATGCAGGATTACAACGTAGCGGATCGCTACCTTTTTTCGAAATGCCACTGCGCGAAACAGGTTCTTGTTATCTGTATTTTCAGATATTTGCGTATGTACGGACATTTGTACAGAGATTACGTAGGTGTACTACATGGATAATACCCGTGAAAAAGTGTACGTGAGCAGGGAGAACTCGTACAGGCATGTGTCCTGATTTGCCAGATCTGAACAATGCCTGCTGTGTTCTTTTTATTTAGGAGATGGCAGGTTAACGTTTTCAATTTTATTTTGACTAGGTTAGCGGCACCATTGTTTGTGGGATTTCATATTTCTGACTTTCGTTAGGACGATTTTTTAACAATACATTTCCGTGTGCTCTACATTGTATAATACTTTTTAATAATCTCCTTGTATTTTAATGATAACGATACTGAGTAGTAATGACAATAACAGTTATCTTTAATAGAAATGTATGGTTTAATATATTCTGGTCCTAGAATAGTAATAATTCTTAAGCGACAAAATATTTCATATATATAATAAAACTGATATAATTCACCGAGAAATAATGTGTGTGTCACAAGATATTAATGGTAGTTATAAAGTTAGAATGAAGTTGAAAGAATAAAGATAACATAAGCCGATGATGGGCAAACTTTTTGAACAAATGATTTTGAATGAGTTGAGTATAACGACAAAATTTCCATAACACTTTTTTCGCAATTTTTTGAACGGTACTATAAAAAACAATATTCAGCGCGTCAGTTGATGCTCCTTCATAGAGATGTTAAACTATCAATAGGTGTGTGGAAACTTTTCTGACAGTTTTGTTATATTAAGCGTGTTCCTGATTCAAAATCACCCAGGAAATATTAGAGAAATCGTTAAAAAAACTACTTATCATGTTTTGGAATTCAATTTGCAAGTCTTGGGTACCACATACGGTATGTTGTGAATATGCACAAAATAGTAAAAAACGAGAGAAAACCTTCAGATTTGCTACTCAAACGACAAAGAAATAAAAAGCTACTGCTCCTGCTATTATGTACTCACACAAAGTGTTTGTCAACAAGTTAAATAAGTAAAAAGTCGTTATGATTTTTATTTTTTTAGCATTGACGTTAATGTTTACACAACTAATATAAGAAAGTATAAGGTGTCCTAAATTTGGCCAATAAACCATTATTCAAAACTATCTCTCCTTTAACCACCAGATCCTCTAGATATTTTGGATGAGTTTCAATGCATAAAGATTTAGAATCTAAGATGTTTACTCAAACCGAGTTAAATTATTTGGGCTTAACGAAGTAAAAGTTTGAGCTGCTAAGCTCCAGATTCAAAGAAGGGAACTTGTTGGGAGTCGAAACAAACGTTTGCGTATAGAAAAAGAAGGAATACATTTTCTTAACCAACATAAAGAACCCACATTACAGTTTCATCGTAGCCAACGTGTGGAAAAAGGATGTTTGATGAGCCTGAAGATCCAGCCTTTAAACACTTACCCTAACATTTTTCAAGACTATTTACATGATGCCAGTTTGGAGCAATGTGCCAACGAACACATAAAAAACCATGTAATTATTTCATTATTATATTAATCTCGTCCAACTGATTTATAAACTTTTTGTTTATCATTGTTTATTATTTATATAAATTTATTAAATTATGCAAATCGAAGGGAAGGAAACATTTCGAAGCCTGCGCTATGAATTGAATTGTTCCTGCGGACAGAGGCGTTGTCCTGATGAAACAGCACACCACGTCTGAGTTTTTCCCTCGTTTTTCTTTCATGGAATCACGCAGTTTTGAAATTAAAGCAGCATAATATTGACCAGTTATAGTCTGACCACGTGATAAAAAGTCCTATATGGTTAATTCCTTTGGCATCTCAAAAAAACGTGTGGCCATGATTTTCCCCGCAGATGGTGTTGCACGACACTTTCGAGGGGGTGGTAAATCCTTGTGCCTTGATTCCATGTTCTGCCTTTCATCAGCATCCTAATGGTGAATCGAGGTTTCATCGACAGTAACAAATTTTGCTAGGAAGTATTCTCGTTTAGTGTTGACCAACTTTGTCTCGGAAATCACTCTACTACTTTGTGCTCATTTTCGTAGTGCAATATCAATGTACGAGTAGATGTAAAATAATTTCTACAAAATGTTATTAAAAATGATAAATTTCAAACCTTAATTCGATGCTTTTTTTTTAATTGGCGTTTGGGAAAATTGCATTATATACATACATGTACTTACATACGCCAAGAAAATAAATACACTTTGGCATCCTAGGTCATTACAACATCTCGTTCGCATCATATATTTGTAAAGATTATTAGTGCTGTCGAAGCCGCCCGGTGGCACAACGGTGTTGCGGTAGGCCGTGATAGCCATACCTGGTGGTTCGACTCCACTTCCGGACGGCATATTTTTAAATAAATATGTTTAATTTAATTGGCGTTTGGGAAAATTGCATTATATACATGTACTTAATTCGATGGTTCTTCGAAAGTATTGGAATTAGACAGCTTATTAACAATTGATAATAATATACAGGGTGTTCCATTTGAAAAATTTGAGAAAAATGAGTATTCGCGAATGGTGAACACCCTATATAACAGATCGATGAAGCTTAAAATTAATACCTCGGAATAAGCCAATCCACATCCTGCTAGATTATAGCATTTTTTCCAATTGATGCGTCCACAACTCCCAAACCCTAATATTTTTCAATTGCAATCCCAATCAATCCCAATATTTTTAATTGCGAATTCAAAAATCCGGGTGTTCCGTTAAAAAAATACAACATTGACATCACTCTCTTTTCCTGAACATCCTGTATGATTAGCAATAAATTATTTTCTGCTCCTACTAGTCCGCTACCACCTACATTACATAACTTTTCGAATTTTGCAATATTAAAGCCATAATATGACAATCCCAGACGGATGGCAAACCCTGTATGTATATGATATACAGGGTGGGTCTGTTAAAATGATGCATTGAAATTATGGCAAAACTAAATAAGAAATTTAAAATCGGACCAGGTAAAGTTATAGAGTTCTAAGGGAAGCACTTTTTAATAAAAATGTACATTTTATACCACTCATCATAACGTCATTCCGAAATCAATTTGCATTTTTTTAAATAGGATGTGGTATTTTTTTTGTGAAATTCTTAATCAACTAATTTTTTAACGTATAGTTGTACAAAATATGACCAATTTTAATAAGAAATGAAATCAATCAACTTCTTGAAATTGCCGCCAATATTTCAAATTTTGAAGCGCGCAAATATTATTATGTACCTGATGCATGTTTACATAAAACGCAAAATTTGAATTGGGCTCTAGATATATGTGATTAAATGTCACTTGGTAACTGACAAACGTTCAAAATTAATTATTTTAATATTTAACTAGAAACAATAATTTGGTGTTGAGTGTTAGATAAGCAAATGGTATAATATGTAGTAATTTAAGTCAAATCTATGAAATGTCATACACATTAACATGCGTTACGTAAAGTTTCGGTAAACTAAGCTTGAAACTTCGAACCCGTGAAATTTAAATAATCAAATTTCATTCTTTGTTGTTGCAAACACAGTTGGATAAAATATTTAATAAGTAATTGTGATGTGTTAGAAATACCATCTTCTTGCAATACAGTGACAGAAAACATAAATGTGCTATTTAATAAAATGCAAATTGATTTCGGCGTGACATCATCGTGAATATTATAAAATTTAAATTGTTATTAATATGTGCTATAATAAACTTATATTAGAGTAGTGAGCTATCCAAACAATCGAAGTACTAATTTAAGTCATACACATTACAACCAGTACAATTTCCCTAGAAAACAATTTACAAAGCCAGTACACAAGACAGCGTATTTTTTTTAATTTAATTTTAAAAACAGTACGTACACATGTTAAAACCACGGGGAAATAATCTGTGTGGAAATCAGAGAGATTATAATTTAAGGGAAAAATTGTCGCAGTATACAATTTACTGGAGATATTATTAAGTTGAAATTATTAAACTAAACGGTAGAATATTTAAATTCGAAATTTAAGCGTGATCAGTCAGAATCTATAATGATAGTAGAATTCACGGCCAAAGATTGAGTACCATTTAACTTAAACACTTAACACTTAAATCACTTTTTTGTATCCTGTCGAAGTATTCAAAGTCGTTAATATGACCGACATGGGAGTACAGACAAGATATGTTATGTTATTGAATTTACGTGAACAATCGATTATGTGTTGCTACAGGTGGATTTTGAATTACTAGATAGTAATCCTAATGAACTATGAGAATTTCGTATAAAGATTATCTTTTGGAAAATTCGAGTATTCAACTCGTGCAGGATTGTAGAGGAGCCTGAAATATAATAGAATAATAATAGATTAATTTTACAAAAAAAGATCAATAGATTGAACTGATTGAAACAGAAATGAATATCTCTGAAATCGATCTGGATTTGATGCAATATATTAATATGATTTACAATAACTAAGAATTTGGTGTTTGAAAAAAAGAATGAGAATAATATATGTATATATACATATATAACGGAGCAAAATAATTCTTAAACGGCAACTACAATTTGTTAGAAATTCAATAACAACCAACCTTTCTTATTAAAATAAATCTAATTCAATTAGAAATAAATATTGAAATACGCGGGCTATTACAAACTTAAAATGAACAAGACTACGGATTTTGCATTTTATGTTTAAGAGTGTTAACGTTCAGTTTATAATCTAGAAAAGGTGGTTTCGTGTATCAATCGAAAATAGTCATTTATACAATTTTATAGCTCTATTATTTTCCTTCTCCATTGTAAATTGGATGTGATGATTGTAGCTATTGAACCACTCCAAAGTAATGTCCTCATTATTAAAACAGATAGTGTAAACAACATCATCCACGTTATTTGTAGATGAAAGGCACTTGGACGAGAAATGTAGGTAACACTTTTTCGTGTAGGTGGAACATATGTAGAAGTATGGGTCTGAGATATTTCCCATTGCTATACCAAACGTATGCTTAAAAAAAACATTAAAGGAAAAAATACAGCTGTTAAACTGTATCAATTTGATAAAATTACTACAAGGAATGTCAGCGTGGTTGAGAATGTGTTGTCTTTCAACTTCCACAATATTTGGAACTAACTATCTAGATATGTAAAGAGATTATATGAGATATGTATGTAGAAA
The DNA here is from genome assembly GCA_023690525.1 of Holotrichia oblita. Lineage (NCBI taxonomy): Eukaryota > Metazoa > Arthropoda > Insecta > Coleoptera > Scarabaeidae > Holotrichia > Holotrichia oblita. Next base: position 100,282,924 of record CM043018.1, read on the forward strand.
TACAATGAAAGGCAGGTATCCTAATGAGCTGTTATTTTTGTGGATCTTTGATAGATAATTAATCAAATTTGGAGCACACTCTCTTGGCCCCATCTGTTTACTTGTCTCTTCATTAATATATCCGTTCCTTTTCAGTTCTTGACAAAGTTTATTAGAAGAAATTAACGAGTCTCATTTGTTTATTTAAATAAGCACCACAGGTTGCTATCCCCAGTATATTAGGATCATCTAGTTCTAATTACATTGGACCAAATTATATAGCAAACAATTGAAAATTTCGACGAAAATGTACCTATGTATGAAATTGACTAACAAACATGCGAGTTTGATATAACATTCATATTATAATACTGCGAGACCCAAACCAACAGTATTTTGAAAATATACAATGCGGTTATAGCAATCATTGCTACAATAATTCAGACACATTCTAATAAGAAAAAATACCAAGCAATTTTAACCCTGTATGTATAAGTTAAATATAGTTATATTATAACCTCTAAGATCTTATCTTTTAAACGCAGATATCTTTCCATTCTAAGATCAAGCAAAATAGAAATTAATTAAAAACCAATTTATTCCAGGACATAAATTATCTTAAGCTTTCGTCGACATATAAAATTATGTTTTCATTCTCAAGCAACATTAAAGCACTTATTAATGTAAATTTAATAACTATAATAATAAAAATTATTTGAATTCTTAGAGTATCGATGTATTCTTCTGGGAAGCTCTAACAATTCTGTCCAAGGACTAGGGAAAACATGGTAAAAAACGTAGTCAGCTTAAATTAATAAAATTCAGATGTCAATTAAATTGTTATAAATGACTCTATCGGTTCTAAAATTGATCACATCGTTTTCTTTGTTTGATGCCTAAACTCTCCATTAATTAAACAATAAAAATAAACAAATAAAATACATTGACAAATACATGTAACAACAATAAAAGTTAATATTAATTTAGGTTGTGAAATTGTTTAGACTAACGATACATAGAATACCGATTCAAATCTAATTCTAAAAGTCTCATCTCGTACAAGCTTCCAATTGAATTTCTGAATGCACGATTCAATGTTTTCAATTACTTACATTGTATGGTACCCTATCGTACGTACACCTTTTAATATACCATCACATTTGAAGGAGGCGCCGAAGTTAAAATTAAATTGTTCATTATGCCGACCTGAAGTAAATACATTACATCTACACCGTTAAAACGGGCAGGTAATAGGGATAGTTTGATTTCCCGTGCGGCAGTAATGTACGTTGCATTCCGCCTGACATACTATCTCGAGGGAATCCCCGAGATTTCGACTTCTGAACTTTTTGAAACAATTCTTCTTGTGCATCACGTACCTACCGGAGGAAGGTAATACTGCTTCCAACTATTACGGGAAGTAGGAAATATCTGAGATTTTGTTGGAAATTACAATGACACTGGAACTAGGACTGCAGAATCCGAGATGATTTTCTTCTGTATTTTTATACTTATTTAAGATCCTAGATTTGCTTGAAGTAAAGCCTTTGTATCTAAGTAAACCTAACAGATATTTTTTGAGATAAATAATATACAGTACGTGACTCACAAGAAGATTACGTAGTTTTAGAGTAATTACTTTTTAATTCTATTTTCAAAGTGTTCGTTTCATAAATCAGAAAGTAATAATCAACTTACCGAGAACCGTTTGATGAATCTGCTTCGCTCTGGGCAAGTTGGCTCAACTTGTTAATCTAAACGAGAGGACAAACTCAGGAAGGCACATTAACGCGTTTGAGCGCTTTGACCGCTCCAAATTGATACATTTTCTGGACAATTTTTTCAATATATAACCTAATATTAGCTAGCTCGATAACCGTTTGAAATTTAAGTAGGTTTACCTTGTTAATCTAAACGAGAAAACCCCAGTTTGATGAATTTTCTCGAGAACTTTGATGAATCTCTTCGGCCAGATGGTTCATCTTGTTAATCTAAACGAGAGGACAAACCCCCAGGAAGGCACATTAACGCGTTTGAGCGCTGTGACCGTTCAAATTTTCATAAATTTTCTGGACAACTTTTTCATCATATAAATATTACCTAGCTCGATAACCGTTTGATGGATCTGCTTCCTCCTCGGCAAGTAGGTTCACCTTGTTAATCTAAACGAGAGGCCAAACTCCCAGCAAGGCACATTAACGCGTTATAGATGTAGATTTTCTCGAGAACCGTTTGATGAATCTGCTTCGCTCTGGGCAAGTTGGTTCATCTTGTTAATCTAAACGAAAGGACAAACTACCAGGAAGGCACATTAACGCGTTTGAGCGCTGTGACCGCTCCAAATTGATAAATTTTCTGGACCATTTTTCCATCATATACATTACCTAATATGACCTAGCTCGATAACCGTTTGATGAATCTGCTTCCCCTTCGGCAAGTAGGTTGACCTTGTTAATCTAAACGAGATGCCAAACTCCCAGCAGGGCACATTAACGCCTTATAGGGCTAAAATTTTATCGATATTTTCTCGAGAACCGTTTGATGAATCTACTTCGCTCTCGGCCAGATGGTTCATCTTGTTAATCTAAACGAGAGGACAAACCCCCAGGAAGGCACATTAACGCGTTTGAGCGCTGTGACCGTTCAAACTTTCATAAATAAACTGTTGTATTATAAGAGCTGATAAATAAACATGGAAAATTCGGTACACATCCCAACAGCGCCAGCGTACGCATGCAATTAACTATACTGCTCAGTCCTGAAGTATTCATACTTTTTGTGCACACCGGCATACTCGTAATCAGATAACAATCCATTGATGTGTCATTGCCACAACACCAGCTGACAACATATTTCTTGCAGATGAGGAATGAAATTGAATTACATTCGGCTCACTCTTGTTGTCAAACTGGTCTTCGATTAGTTTGCCTCTGAAAAATCTATTAAATTTATTAATGCAAAGTTGATGAGTTATCTGGATTACTATGATTACTTCGGTGTTATTAATTTAATTTTAAAAGTTTATTGATCCTAATTAAGATTACACGGCCGCTGAAAGACTGCAGAAATTTTCTCCATAGATATACGACAAATTTTTGAAAATTCGTCTACAATTTTTTTTAATTGTATACATAGATGAAAACTGTAAATTTTTGATAAAAGGAAATTAATAGTAGCAACTGTCAGCCCGTTTCCAAGATGCTGATATTTGTAAAAAGTAAGAGAAACTAATACAAAAAGAAAACTTAATTCAACTAAAAACTTAAACCACTTAAAAAAATAAAGAAATGAACGTCTTTATTTGGTTAACTCTAGACTCTAGATCAATGTTGTTTCTAAAAAATACTATAACTGGAAAACCAAAATTTTACCCAAGATACAACGTTCTATATTAAATTAAAGGCAAAGTTAAATAACAAACGGAACATAAAGGTTTTGAGTTAAACCTATTACTAACCTCAAGCACCATGCAGATAAATATCAACTACTCGTTGTCGTCATTGTTTTCGTTTACATACATACTGCAGCTGCAAAACTTTTTCCTGTATATCTGTAATTCGATTATACTCTCCAAACGTAAACTTCTGCATCTGGTTTTGACCAGTCTCTCTGTTCTTGTTCATTATTTTTATTTTCGCGATTTGCTTTGTGTTATTCCGACACTTTCGGGCATTTTATTTGTACTGCTAGCTAGCTTGTTGGCTCCATAAAAATGCCTCAAAATTGTTCCCCAAAGCAATTATTTCATTGACAGAATTACCCAGAAACGCGCAGATTTTTTTTATATCAAACCGCATTATCGATTTTTCATAAATTGCCCGCTAGAGATTATAGGTATCCTACCATTGGGAAACGTAATAAATTATTTAGGATGGAAACAAATTTTTATAACCCGTAAAATTCCAAACGAAAATATACAGCCACACTGAGGACCCAATTGCAAAATCGGACAACCGAGAGCGAAATAGTTTTATCTATTTTCCGAACAATAAAAAATAAATTGGGTGCGTTTGTAAATATTACTTTAAACGATAGATTTAAGCTGTACGCCGCTACTATTTATTTTTATTTAAAAACGAAATGCACGATCAATGTTCGTTATCACCGGAAAGTAAACAAAAAAAAATATTCGAATTGATTTCAATTCGAAACATTCGACGATCATTTCGTAAATGTTCCCTATTTCATGTTCGAATATTAAGTTCGTTTCGTTCAATCAATATTTGCATTGTGAAAATTGAGTGTATGGAATGAATATATGATTAATTCTGACGGAAAAAGGAGTGTGGCATTACGAATACAAATCAATTTTTTTAAAACTTCTACAATAAAAATAGAATTTAAGTTTATTACCTAAGCTGTAGAGCTGTAAGCACTTAAAATTTGTATTCCTAGGTTTATGTAAAAGTTGGGCAATTTAGCATGTTTATCTCTCAATTACAAAACAATCCAGGCGCAAAAATTAAAGAAAATTTTTGTTACTAAAATAGAAATAGGTGTATTTGTATTAGCAAGTGAACCGATACTTTCAGTGTACAAACGACTCAACCAAGTAACTATAGCTGAAGAAGTATTGATTGTTATAACTCTTCAGGTCGCTTACGCTAACATTTACTATAATGCAAATTAAAATTGTAGCAAAACTTACAGTATATTTGTGTCAGCAAAATGAATAAGAAGTATGTACTGTAATAATTAACTTCGACATGAATAACATTATTTTAGATACAATAGATTTGTATCCTGCATTTCCAAATCGCGCTGTTAAGAAGTAGTAGAAACATTTGATTACAAGTCAATTACTTTAGATACGTTGACTATAGTTTGTTTCAAAGATTTATTAATACAATTGAATTTTGATAAAAATAATCAGTGTTCTCTGAGTGATGTGGATGAAAATTAAGATTATCGTCAAACTACAAGATGAAGTAGCAAATTTCCGAATATGTATATGGAATTCAAAAGTCAATTGTTTCAACAAAGTCAGACTTGGAATAACTTTTAATGAAGTGGTTTTCTTTGAGAAATATGAGAGATTATTCTCACTTCAAACGTACTTCTTCAATTTAGAGGAAGTGAGTTTGACATTACTGGGAATCCAAACAGCGAACGTGGATAAGCATCTGGCACTTCAATCCTTGAATTTGTCTATTTAGAAAATTGCGGAGGTTGTATAGGTTTTAATAAATGCATTTCAACTGTTTATTCTTCTTTAAGAAAAAGGACTATGACATCTTCAAAGCAGTGACTTCTTTAAAGTGAATCAGGAACGAACACTCACATATAAAGGAGGTAAACTTGTAGAAGATCATATCACCGAGTTCGTTTCTGCATATTATTATATGAACGGCTTTGAAGCTTTGAAAACGTCTATTAATCTTTTTGGGGTACGTGTGAATTTTTCAGAACAATGTTGTAAAATAGAATAGAAAATATTCAGAAAAAGTTCATTAAATGTGCCAATCGTCGCGGTAGTACAGATATTGCTAATGAGTCTTACCTTCAATCTTGTATGCGATTGAATATGCATTTATTATCAGAAAGACGGCTTGTTAACGATATTTTATTCGAAATTCAAATTGTAGTATCTGGGCTGGTTGATAGTCCGTATCTACTAAATCTTATACCAATTCATGTTCCTCAGCGAACGGTAAGCTTTCCTCCTTTTCTTCATATACCCTTTAGAAATACAATCTATGCTATCGCGCAAATATGTTTCACTATCGATCGATTTAATATCGATTGTTTCGCTCATAGTTATGTTTATTGTCATCACCGTCGTTTCGTGTGTCCGTGTGATTCTGAAAATTAAGTTTTTTGCATTGTTGCATAATCGTTTCTTTTTGTATGCCTATACTTTAAATACACGAATACGTGCATGTAATCTATTAATTGCTACCCATACTCTGTTTGAGTGTCAAATTGGAAATAAATATTTAAGAGTGCATCAGAAAAACGTCCAACTCATGGCAAGATGAATAACTGCAGATTTATTATACTGATGTTATGCCCACCAAACGTTACTCAAGTAGTACAATCTTAAGGAGTCACACGTAGTCTTACATCGTATTATTGCGACATGTCATAAACAGTCAAACAAGTCCAAAACAGAAATAGTACAGAAACAGTGTTCCAGAATAAAAATTTTACCAGCTATCATCTTTTCCAAATTAAATTCGAATATTTCAGCGGGCAATGTGTATTTAATAAATAAAAACTTTGGTTTGAAACGAATTTAATTACTTTGAAGAAGTTCAAAAAAGCAGTAATCTTTTTAGAGAAATGATGTACGTTTTAAGGAAAACCTTTTTATTTACTAATCTTTCAATTCTTGAAATATTTCCACTTGTAGGTCAATAAAACAACAATTGACAAGAAAAAAATACGAATAATTCAAATCATTTTAATTTTTATAGTTATATTAAACCAATCTATCCTTCATTATTAGTTGAGAATGTAATTAAAATTCGATATATCAATGAATTCTTTGTTTTTTTAAATATTTTTGTGGATAGGCATGGCCATTTATATTATTAGTATTTTGACACGTATTAAATGTCAATTTCTTCCACTGAAGAAATCTTATTAACGAAAACATAATATTATATGTTCTATAATAAATTGGTATTTAATTAATTGTTATTTTATTGACGTACCAGTTTTTCAGGAATTGAAAGATAAGTACTAAAGTTAGATATATTAATTTATTTGCTAAGTGGAAATTCTCAAAAGAAAATTCAACATTTAATTTGAAAACATTTTTTATTCCAAAGTTAAAAATAACAGATAGATCAGGTAGTTGAAATTCAAAACTTAATTTAAAACATTTCAATTCAATCTTATCTTAGAGAGGATGTTTCATAATGTTTTCCTTAATTAATCTATTATTCATTTTTAAATATTTCTTAACTGAGAAAAAAAATATAATTAATAATATATGCTATTCCGATATGTTTCTCTTGCAGCTAATTTTGTTCAACCACTAGTAATGGTGTTCTAACTCTTAATTTAATGAAATAGCAAGTTTAGAAATGAAGCAAAGTTTATTAACTAAATTGGTTGTATAAGATTTTATAAAAGTGAGAGAGGTTTTAAAAAGAAGATCAACATTTTGAAAATTTTTTTAATGTTAAAATAAGATACTTAGGTAGTGAAATTAAAACTAATTGGCATCTCAAGGACAATGATAGTTGTAGGAGTTTAGTAGTTTAGAATGCCGCAACTATTTTTCACTTTTTGCCCCCAATAAAGAAAAGAATTTTGTGTGGTAAGTGCGATTGCGGATTTTCTGTAACGCTTCTCGGAAAAACTCTCATCCTGTAGTTTTTGTGTGTGTCTAATTGTGTTCTAATGACTTTGTATCAGCATCAAATCGCCTTTTATAATGCCGAAAGTTATTCACTTTGCCCCCAATAGCGAATGGTAAGTCCCGTTTAAATATACAATATATGTTATGTATATAATAAATATATAATACAGGAACAAAAATATATTCTGTGATAAGCTGAAAATATATTAAACGATTAATCTTCTTACGAATTTCGTCGTGTGATCGTCGATGCTTACCGACTATGCTGCAAATTGTTTCAGAATTTGAAACAGATTTAGAAACGAGTCTGTAATACCAGGACTTCAAATGTTATAACCTGTTGCTCATCGTTGTTATTGTTTCATTATGACTTAGTGCAGTTCTTTTTCATTTACCTAATTCTAGCTATTATAATGTGGATGCAAATCTGTTTACATTTTAACATCTTTCCATTAACTACTTTCATCAAAAGTTTCTGTTAAAAGTGCCTGTACGTTGACGTCGTAGATGTTTCTTATTTTATTACACTTAATTATCTGCGAATACTTCCTCTAAAATTGCCATGAAATAACTTTTAATTAAATTACGAATTTCAACGTAAGAAAAGATAATTTTATCCGCAAACTTTGAACTATTATGATTTCAACGAAATTACCTTGGGAGTTCGCCGCGAATTTTAAAGAGGAAAAGTTTTATCATGAATATGACTAAAGAGTCCCGTGTTATTTCGTTTTGTGTTTTCAAAAATTTCCTCCTTTTAGATATATGCGGCCGGCGTAAAGGCTCATCTTTTTATTTCAATTTGTAAACTCCATGGAAAATGTAAACGAGATCTTCCTCGTCGCTTTTGCCGTGTACATCTTTCATGCTTGCATAAGTGTATACACTACCGTATTCAGTGTATTAAGAAAGGCGGTTTTCAATTTTCCAGATTTTAATAGAATCCATTCATTTTTACTGTGACGCATGTAAAAGATGTAAACAAACTTCGATCATATAATATGTAAGTATGACAGTAGCAATTAATAACTATGGATTCGTTGGGCTTCTACCGGATTTTAGTATTTTAAGATAACATACAGTGACAAAAAAGCAATCCAAACAGTGAGTAAGCGTAGATGAAAGTATGCCTGCCAATGAAATGGTTCCATCCGCCGAAAAGTCATCGCTGCAAGTTTATGAGATTTTCCTGGTATAGTAGTTATAGATTACATCACAGGATCACCACCGGAAGCTATTATGCTTTACTACCAGACCAATTAAGAAGACATATGGCTAAATGTCAAAACATGGCCAAAAGGATAATGAAAATTCATCTACGTATGCAAATCAAATTATTCCTGCACAACTCTCTATGCTTCGAACTTGCTTCACATACAGCACATTCGCCTGATTTAACGATTAATTCCTTTGAGTTATGCAAGTCTTATTACTCTGGGAACATTAAAATTTGGAAAGTCATCGGATTGCAAGGTGGTTGGGTGCGTAACTAAATTACTTGTGTGGCTATCACTGATTCCTTTGTGAAATCATATCGCCTTGTATTTTTAATCACTTTGCTCCCAACAGCGAATTCGAACATTAAACTCTCTGAAAAAATTCACCGTCCCTCCAGAGAATTTATCGTCCTCTCAAACAATAGTCAGCCGCCTAACCACTGCGGCCATCGACCCGTTGAGGGTTGCGTAATAAAAAACGAGATTCCTAAAACTCATATTTTTCTGACAAATTTCAGAAAATTCTTATTTATCAGAAAAAAATGTCAGTAGTCAATTGTAAAAAGCATTTCGTCTCTAAGCTGCTTGTTATAACTAGCTTTTATTATTGCTTAATCGCCCTGAAAAAGCATTAAAATAATTCAGTATATCAAAATCCTAAATGCTAAGAAATTTACTTCCAAACAATAAGTAAATAGTAACTTTTCCTTTGTGTGACCACCTTGCAAACTAAAAGCCATTTAATACTCTAGATAAAGTTAATATTCCCATGAATGGATACTTGATTACGAGTTTCCAGTCCATTATCAATAATACATCCTATAGTTTACTGCTAGGGCCGTGATTATAAAATTCCTTTTAACCTTTCTTTCTGTATTACACAACGAAACACTTTTTTATCGTTTGCGTCATCGAAGATGAAGCAGCGCTAAACTTTTTAGTATTAATACCATCGTGAAGTGTGTAGAGCAAAGTCTATCGGGAATTCAACGTCGCAGTGTTATAGTCGATCGTGTAATAAATTTATCAATTAATAAAGCGCTACTGACATGTAATTGTTTTCTACACAGCTGTGAACGTTACCTGTGCGTAAAGTTCCGAACAGTACGGACGAGACATGATATTATCGGTCGTAATTATCATTAATTAAGTAAATACTGTCGTTCACACGATCATTGCTGTTTATGATTCACCCTCCGAAAATGCCAAAACTTTACAAATTCGCAGAAGATTTTCTGAATTCCGAAGAATACGGTAATGAAGATCAATACAGTCATTTTTATATTACTTTGTGAGCTTTATAATCTCTGTATATTCTGATATTTGAGAGATGATTTTATATGCATTTGAAAGAGGACCAAGTATCTAAGTTTGACATTAAGCTGGGATCCTTTAACAATTTTCGTACTTGTCGCACAAAATAAATGTACCTTTTTTCACCTTCGTTCCACTCAATTTGGAAAACTTTAGTTTCAAATGACTAAAGGCTTGGCAAAGGGTTTTGCTTTATCCAGAGCTTTTATCAAGTCTTTTTAAGGCCCAATTTGGCATGAAGCGGAGGCAAAATGTATTTATCTAGTTCAACCAATCGAATATTTTTCATATTTTCATTTCCAGTAACATGTGATTTTCTTGCAGATCATTCCTTGACTATACAGTAGGTTTTGGTATCCCACAGATACAAAAAGCAGAATTATTCCACTAATCCATCCTGCAAATCTGTAAAAAGTGTTACAACTGTCAAATAAGAGCAAAGTTGCCATTCTTGATCTTTATATTTCAAAACAGAAAACCTTGTTACAGCATTACTTCGCCATAAGTAATGTTGCTCATTCAATTGTACCTCTATAGTAAATGGCATTTTAATCGAAATGCCGATCTTCTAAGATATCCTGCAGTCGTCTCTGACTAGATACCTCTTCCCACTTGATTAATTTACAGAAACTAATAACGATTAGTCCTTATATAGTAGACCCAAAACGTCAATGAAGTAAAAAATATAAAGTCAGTGATTCTTTTTATCTTCCGTGTAGTCTGAGTGTATGGAACGTGCACTTTCTCTCTCTATCTATCTATCTCTCTCTACTAGAATATTGGCATCTTGCATTTTTAATAGAATGCATATGACTTATTCATAACCAGAGACACACAAGTATGAAATCACTCCGAAAAAACGCACTTCATTGTATTAACTTTTAGCTGAAGGAACATTCTTCAAACCGTACATCCGTACATTCTGAAGGTCACAGTAACACGATATTTTGAAACGTTTTTTGATCTACATTTTAATACTCATTACGTGATTTTTTTTGAGAGAGAGATTTCTTGTGTTATAATTTAGAACGAATTAATTTATTTTTTAGATCACATTGATAATTATTTCTTTCATTAGTGATATACAAATATTTATTTATTACATAGAAAAAATAAAATATTTATTAGTACCTAAAAATATCGTTACGATGTACAGGTCGACCAGCATGCCGTGGCAGTGATGTATTGTTAATAACAAGGGTGAATGAGTGTTCTCGACTTATATACTCCCAACGCATCACCCATTAGATCCGCCTCTTACATCAGCGTGCCAATTACAGCTGAATACTGCAACGTTATACTTTTACCCAACTTCTCTGACTTAAGCGCAACTGCCACGGGATTCTGGTTGACGTGTACTTACATTTGTATAGGAAATCAAACAGTCTTGAATGGTTCCTTAGTTTATTGGCTGAATGTAAAACTATTTCCAATTGTCAATTAATCCTATCTTGGATGAATTTTCAAGACCGCTTTTTCTTTTATTTATTTTTTTTTTCATTTATTGTAACTGTTAGAACAAACTAATCGAGAAATTAGCTTATGAATACTTTCACTAGCATACGTTACATTTCCACCTGTACAGTATAGGGAAACAATTTACGCTTATCTCATTTAAAGTTTTTAACTTGGCTGATTTTCTCATAAGAAAGAAGATACAGTCTAGCGCGGATGCCAACGATTTGCTAGATAGCATTTTATTAAATACTTTAGAAAATCATAATTTTTTTGTTGGAAATCTTGTTTTTAAATAATGTTCATTAATTTGTGGCAACGGCAATCTGCCAAGAATATCTCATCTGTGATAATAAGCGACGAATTGCATGACAATGATTCTACATACGTGGTCAACTACCCGCATTGATCCGTACTAGAGGAAGACCACTGATCTAAGCGCTCATTTTTCACATCTCTAGCTGTTTGTATATTTCGCACACTAGAATAGCAACATTGTTTTCTTCAATTTATTTGTAATCTTTTTCTATGGGATCTGTGCTAATTTTGGCTTTAAATTGGCTTCTATCTATAAAGAAGGCCACCTAAAAACGTTTTAACCTTTTCGACTTCATTACTGTCTGACCTATATATTATTATTTTCCTTACTGTAGAGCTATCATCACGGTGATATAACGAATAATAATAACAAAGTTGGCAGAGTTATTGCTCATTACAATGTACATACATATGTACATACATATGCGAGCATGCAAGTATGTGAATTTGAAGTCACTCTTTGGAATAGAACGTACACCAATAATTGGATTGTATACAGTAGCAAAGGAGTAATACAGCATCAAAGAAGACGCGAGAAGCCATAAATATAAATTCACCTTTCTTCTAATTTTATCCTTATTTCTTTTATTTGTGTAAAAATGACAAGAAAATAAAATAAAATTGAAATGCGCTATTACTTCACACATTCTATAACAGTATTACAGTACATTCAACAATGCTAACCGTTCCCGTGGGATTTTATTTTCCTCTGGGGATCTTTGATGTTTAACAATGGTATCTAGAAATGTATCTCGAAGGAGAAACGTATTTGCCGTACAGCTTACTCCAGGAAAGTTTTATTAAAATTGGAGTATCATATCCTTTCTTCTTCAATGTTATATACAGTAAAAATCTCTTCCCTATAGTCACCTATAAATACGCGTATTATATATAGGTTTGTATGTGTGCGTTCGGGAAGAGAGCAGTGGGGAGCGCGGAGTCGAGCAGCGATGCACGCCTTTCTCGAAAAACTACAGCTAGACATTAGTAACAGTTTACTTGCGAAGGTGTATGGTTTGGTCAACTGTTGCGAATAATTTTCAGTTACCTTTATTTTTCTTCTACTAGAGTTCCAGTAGTTTCCTCATTATATTTTAGGGATTAGTATTTGCTTTCTTGGTTTTACTAAATTTATGGTTATTGATTATAAGCTAGCGTATAAGCTTACTTGTTTCGGTATACGATGGATATTTTTTCCCTTGACCAAAAAAAGTTTGTTATAAAACAGTATCATCTTGGTCGCAGCATAAGAGAAACTGCACGGGTATTTCAAATTAACTTTCAACATACCATTGCGTTTGAAACAATAAGACATATAATTAAAAATTTTGAAAAATATGGCTGTTTAAATCCGTTAAAACATACAAAGGCAAAGATACCGCAAAATGAAGAACGTGATTTTTTGATTTGTGCTTCTGTAGAGGAGCAGCCACAATCGTCTAGCACGAAAATAGCCGAACATCTTAACATTGCCAGCTGCACCGTTCGTAGGGTTTTGAAAAAAATAAGTACCGTTCGTATAAATTAAGCAAAACGAATGAGATTTTCCTGATGACAAGTATAAACGTATGCAATTTTGCGAACAAGTTATGGAACGATGTAATAACGACGATAATTTTGTAAAAAACATATTGTTTACTGATGAAAGTTCATTTCCGTTATACGGTCGCCATAATCCAAGCGTTACAAGATATTGGTCAAGGGAAAATAAGCATCTTGTTTATAATGCTAGAACTCAATATCCTGAAAAATTAAATGTTTGGGCTGGCTTATTAGGCAACAACATAATTGGTCCATTTTTTATACAAGGAACCCTAAATGCAGCCAAATATTTAAGTCTTCTGCAGGATAATATAATTCCTGCTATACGAAATGTAGCAGACACAAATCTTATTTGGTTTCAGCAAGACGGCTGTCCTGCTCATAATGCCGCAATTGTCAGAGAATATTTGCGCAGTATATTTGATGATAGAGTACTAACCGGCTGGAGCGGTATTCAATGGCCTCCTAGATCACCCGATCTGTCTCCTAATGATTTTTTTTCTCTGGGGTCACCTTAAGACATCAATTTATGGGTTTGCAAATAATAGACCTAATAATCTGCAGGAATTACGGGCAAAAATTATTGAATCTATTCAAAATATTTCACCGCAAATGATTTTAAATGTTCACAGAAACTTTTATGACAGATTAGGGCATTGCTTGTTTGCATTAGGAGACCGTTTTGAGCATACAATACGTTAATTAGTTCAAGTCCGTTTAAGTTTACAGTTCTCTCTTACAATTAGTTTTGTTTTCTTATAGCAACTATGATAGGCGTTGAAACAGATTACTTTTTATTTTTTTAATTCAAGGTTTATTTATTATGTATATAAAACAGAAGTTATTATGATTTACCGCTTTATTTATTGTTATTGTTATAAGTACATATATCTGGCATTGTTTTAAACGCTAAAAATATTGAAATCTTCCACATAAGTCCACACTTATTACTGTTAATTATTACATAAAGTCCCTATTATTACCGCTAGCTCGACGTCCATCGACGTTTATGTATGTCTGCATCGCTGCTACACCATGCGTCCCCACTCCTCTCTTCCCGAACGCACACATACATAACTATATAATACACGTATGTATGTATATATTTATAGGTGACTATAGGGAAGAGATTTTTACTGTATACACATATACTCGTGTTTGGTCAGGCCGATTTAATACGCCGATCCACAGTCGGTTCTCTAAATAATTCGTCGGAATCAATACCGTACCACACAATTTCTCGGATAAACGTGTATATAGCGCATAACGTATTGTAATACCGGGGTATATGTCAACAACGTCTTGCGACATTATAATATGATGAAATCTGGAAAGTAACATTCTCATACATCTCTCGTTTTAGCTCAAGTACTCTAAACATGGGTAGGATGACAAGTACTGGCAGCGTATCAACGCAGAAATAGGGAAAAGAGAACGAAATATAAGCAAGGTTTAACATCAACAAGTTTTACATATTCGCCTCGTAAGTAGTGGATATGTTCACCACTTATTCACATTGGCAGAATGTTTCAGAGGCGGCACTACCACGTTATGTTATATTAAAAACGCTGCGATTGGTTGATTTTGTAAATATTAAATTGCAAATGTAAATTAAAAATAATATAGTTTTGTAATACCAGTAAATCAGCAGCAAATTTTCACAATGTAAATAATGTATCCCATCAGATTCACATTTGCTGTATGTAAATATAATAGTAAAAATTAAATATGAAACTGTATTTCCGCATATTTGATGCAGACATAAAACCACACACCTAACAAATAATACTTAACAAACGCTCGTTTTCATCACAAAAAGTGCAAACAAAAATTCAGCCAGCATTAAATGTACATTATTAAAAACTTTATCGTTTAATCCCTTATATCTTTCCACGTTTTGGGTCAACAAAACAACAATCAATTAAATTTCTATTTTTTTCTAGAACACAATAAATATTTGTCTAATATTATTTGATACCTTTTAAATATCTGTTTGCTCCAGTGATTCCAATTTTACGAATACGCAATTATTATGTTCTGGAATAAATTAATTTTTAGATTATTTTTGTTCATTGTTTATTATGTAGGTGGAACGGTAGCAAGGATAAAAGGTTAAATACTAAATATAAAATGCAATTTATTCATTAAAACTCAAAATGTTGTTTCTTTATCCGCAATAGTTACGAAGTTATAAAAACTACGAAAAATATGCTATCGTATCTTATGACCCCACAAGTCCTATGTAAAAATGTCCCACTCGGACGACAATCCGCGGATCTTAGAAAATCCATAACTTTGCTGTTATAGCAAATTTAGTAATGGAGGACTTAGAGCAGGTTTCACTTAACAAATTAAACTGTCATGTACAATTTTATAAGCGGTATGTAGATGATTGTATATGCTGCATACCAAATGATAAAATTGAACATGTTCTGCACACATTTAACACATAGGTTAAAATTTACTTTCGAAAGAGAAAATCAAAATTTTATAAATTTTTTTAATGTAAAGATAATACATAATATCACGCACATAACAACAAACTGGCATATTAAAGACACTAGGAGTAGTAGGCATTTAAACTATTTTTCAAACACTGGTACAAAATCAAATCATAACATATACCACACTATACCATACATAAACAATTTAAGTGACACAATAAAACACGAATTACGAAAACCAGACATTCACATAACTTTCATACCTACCAACAATAGTCACTTATTCACAAATTTAAAAACACCGATTAAACATGATAATCAAAGTAATGTCGTTTATAAATTAGATTGCAAAGATTGTAACAAATGTTATATCGGACAAACCAAACAATATTTAAAGAAACGAATTTATAATCACCAATACACTGTTACACATAATGTCACCGCAGACGACATAATTTTGATTTTTAAAACACTAAAATGCTAAAAAAGGAAAATAAGTATAAAAAAATATTAATTTACGAAATGATATACATTAAAAAAGATGAAAACACGGTAAATTTTAGAGCGTATATCGATCATTGAAGTGTTATTTATAATAATTTAATTTACGCCTGAATTTTATTAATTTTAAGCTCTTGACTAGTCCTTGAACAGAGTTGTTAGAGCTTGACAAAAAATACATTGATACAGAAATAATTCAAATCATTTTAATTTTTATAGTTGTATTAAACCAATATCGATATATCAATGAATTCTTTGATTTTTAGATATTTTTGTTGATAGGCATGGCTATATAAATTATTAGTATTTTGACACATATTAAATGTCAATTTCTTCTACTGAAGAACTCTTTTTAACGAAAACATAATATTATATGTTCTGGAATAAATTGGTATTTAATTAATTGTTGTCTTATTGACCTATAAGTGGAAATATTTCAGGAATTGAAAGATAAGTACATAAAGATCACAAAGCAGATATATTAATTAAATAAATAAACAAATCTTCGATTTTGGACGAACAAATTGCATTCTTGTTTTTCAGTCTCTGTGTGTATCAATTAAATTAGTGTCATATTTAAATTAAAACGTGACATATTTCTGAAATTTATATAACAGAAACAGAAGAAACGTCCGTTTCCGACACAGAACACAACACATAAAGATGGTCAACATTATTTATACCGTTTATGGAGAGAACCCAATAAAGGTCAGCTCAAAAAGAACATAAACAATTATTAACACTCAGAAATATTTTAGCAAAGATTTGATTGCTTAAATTCATGATAATGACCGTTCATTAACTTGGGAATTGGAACGAAAAAATGTGTGTCAACATGTGTGCCTGTTTCTAGCATGTTATCGTTAGGATCGCTAACAACATCAACAATTCTCCTACTTTGTTATTATTGATAAAAATTTGTGCCTTTATATTAACATTAAGAACACATAAAGTACTTCTAATACATAATTAACTTCCCTATTTAAGTCACGATCTACTACGAACAGCTTCTGAGAAACTTCACTAACAACCAAAAACTGGAAAGAGATTTTGCAGCATAATAAAACTTGTCATTATACTTCCATCTAAAAAAGTCACTATTCTATTTCATTTTTAAATCCGTTAATTTTTTCGCTTTCTATCAAATAACCTGAAAGAAGATTAATAACATTCTTGAGCTTCAATAGTGGTTTCAGGAATATATTCTTTATTAAATTCTGAATTTTGTTTTAAATAAAGCGAGTTGTGTAGCAACTCAATACATAGAAAATATGTATTTGTTAGTTCACTGTACAAACAAAATGCTATATCCAGTTGGTATACCAAAATGACAAGCAGAATTTCATGGTGCTTTAACAAAACGTTAGCGTTACGTCCAATAAAGCAAAGCTAAATTGTGTTGAACAAACAATATTTGAAAAACTATGAAACTTCGAAGATTCGAAATAGAAAGTAGCAATTCCCCATCGTTCAAGTGTTTGATCACAAACTTATTAAGACAAAGTGCTACAGGTAGGCGAACATATATTAGATGTTACCTTAGAAATTAGATTAATTGAGTTTTACTATAATACAATATAAAATAAATTTGAATTATAATCATTATAATAATTATGATTATAATTTTAATATTATTAAAATATGCCTGATTAAAAACAAAATAGACGAAACCACTATTACAAAAAAATGATATACATAACGTTGCTCATAAAAAATTAGTGCCTAGCCAAAAAGGATAAGGCCATCAAAGACGGTGTTGGAAGGTAAACGTAATTACATAAAAAATTACAAAAATCTCTAGCAAGGATAAATTCCATCTAACTTCGATTGAACGATGTAATGAATGTGGTGATTCTACATACTTTTGGAAAGCATGAAACATATATTAGCCACTGAAAAATTACGGTATTAGCATCGGATTAGATCAAAGAGGACCCAAACTGAGTAATCATCAGTGAATGTCGCTATATTCACGATTTTCACGTTCACCAGCCACAAATTCAGCAATAGTAGCACAGAGTTTGTGCATTCAGTTGATAAATTAAGCATGCAACAGTAGGTAAGAGCTGTTCGAGGAAGGTTTGCTCCAAATCTATACAAAGAGAATGTCGACTAATAGTACTTATTTTGATGGAGGGTCTGAAGCATTTCAGGTGTTAATTTTCAAGAAAAAGCTACTAAGATTAATCGAAGTCGCATTATATATAGCTATCTATTATTATGATCTGTAATTATCACATTTTGGTAAAAGATAAAAATATAATCGTTGCGCTCTGACTATTTCTTTCACCAGTTGATGAAAATATTGATTAAGAGTTAGCTAAAAACTTGATTTTAAATGTGATTCTCGATTCATAAGGAGGTAAAAAACCAACGCCACTGCTTTCCAATTTCTTTTTTCGTAGCACATCGTCACAGTATTAGCTTTCGTATATTAACGCATCCGTAATCGTCTCCTTCCGAGTTTCTCCGTCAAATTTCGCTAAATTTGAGTATGGCGCGCTTTACCAGGGTGGCTGGATCAATATGACAGAACTCGGAGGGCGTTGCAAGTCGACGCGAACTGACAGTTTTCTTCGATGCGAGCCAGAGTTCGGTAGTAGCGGGTTTTTCAGCGTGCGGAAAAAACTACAGGAGTGGCAACGGGGAAAATTAACCCTAGCTCTTATGTGCGGACACCATCAGGTCGCCATTGTGACCGTATTTTCGCGAAACAACGTAAAAATTTTCTCGTTCTTTAAGATGTCATTTAAACGTCGTTGATCTTTTTTCTACCCCGAAAAGTGTTCGGTTTACTTTGAGTTTTGTTTTGGAAAATCGCCTCAGCATATATTCTGTATTTACAAAACCACTTCTATGCGTACGTATATACTTTACGAATAGACATATCTGCCACTGTTATATAGGCATATAAGTCATTTCAAATACATCCCGTCTAATTTTCCGAAGGATATGTGTTCTTCGACAAAGGGTATTTAGTTATTTTAAGGTGTGTTCTGCGCATGGTTCATATATAGTTTATTTTTGCTATGATATATTCTTTAAGGTAGTGGTATGTTTTATTAGCAAAAGACTAATATGAAAATTTCGTAGATAGTGTAACCTTCACGTTTGGAAACGCCAGTCAAATTTTGTTTGTCGATATTTCCCATTGAAGGGTAATCTTGATAAGGGCGCGAATTGTTCTCTTTATGCTAAGTTTTGGACGTGGCAGCAAGTTATTATTAATAGTGCGTTGTATTCAATCATAACACTTCAAAAACATTCTACTTTAATTACCAAGCGCTCCTTAACGAGTTTGATTAATTCAAATGTTTTTGTAATTCAATGGAAAATTTGTTTTTGCGCTAGCATTCTGTTTTGGTATAAAAGAAATTAGCAAATCCCAAGAATATTCATTAGCAGTTAAATACTCAGTAGTAGGTAACACAAAAACTATGTACTTATATGTATGTGAAAATATTAAACATATGTTCAATGTATGCTTACGTACTATACATCAAATTTACTACTACATTTCGGCTGTTAATTCAGAAAGAATAACCGAAATCAATGATTGTTTCCACTGTGTCATTTTTAGGTAGTTGTAGTATTAAATAAACTAGATTTACAATTAAAACAAAGAATAGATAAGAATGATCTAACTTCCCTGTTAAATTGATATTGTGACTTCTATTACATCTTTTTACTGTTAAAATTTTGTGATGAATGAATTGTCAAAAGTTAATGACGGATATTTTAAAATAAGTCGGCACAAGCCATCAAACTCTAGAGTCACTTGCAACACACATTAAAATTGTGTATCTCTGGTGAAAACGATGAATTTTCAGAAAATCCTATAAATCTCTTAGTCAGAATTCAAATTGTCACAAAACAAATTCAATTTCAAAAACCAGACTTCTAGCATTTATAATAAAACGGATAAAGATGTTGCACATACATACATACATAAATAGACAATATTCGACAGTTAGGTTATAAGATTAACAAGTGGTGTACAATGAATCATAGCAAAGAATTGCGGTGACACGCTATCAAAGTGCAATTTTGGAGCTTTTAGTGATTTAGCTTTAAGAAATAAAATGTTTATGATAATGTGTGGTGGGTGCACAGTGACTCCGTAAGCTGTATTACTTGTCTGGCTATCACTGCAACTCTTGCGGTGTAGTTTTAGTGTGTGTAAGTTGTGTTTAAATGGCTTTGTGACAGCATCATATCGCCTTTTATGATGCCGCGCTGTTAATCACTTTGCTCCCAACAGCGAATGGCAAGTCGATCCGGGATTAAACTCTTTGTCAGTCCCTCCAGAGAATTGAACCCCGGCACCTAGTTCTCTCACAACAATAGTCAAAACTCGGCCATTTAAAATGAATATCTCTGAAATCGATCTGGATTTGATGCAATATATTAATATGATTTACAATAACTAAGAATTTGGTGATTGAAAAAAGAATGAGAATAATATATGTATATATATATAACGGAGCAAAATAATTCTTAAACGGCAACTACAATTTGTTAGAAATTCAATAACAACCAACCTTTCTTATTAAAATAAATCTAATTCAATTAGAAATAAATATTGAAATACGCGTGCTATTACAAACTTAAAATGAACAAGACTACGGATTTTGCATTTTATGTTTAAGAGTGTTAACGTTCAGTTTATAATCTAGAAAAGGTGGTTTCGTGTATCAATCGAAAATAGTCATTTATACAATTTTATAGCTCTATTATTTTCCTTCTCCATTGTAAATTGGATGTGATGATTGTAGCTATTGAACCACTCCAAAGTAATGTCCTCATTATTAAAACAGATAGTGTAAACAACATCATCCACGTTATTTGTAGATGAAAGGCACTTGGACGAGAAATGTAGGTAACACTTTTTCGTGTAGGTGGAACATATGTAGAAGTATGGGTCTGAGATATTTGCCATTGCTATACCAAACGTATGCTTAAAAAAAACATTAAAGGAAAAAATACAGCTGTTAAACTGTATCAATTTGATAAAATTACTACAAGGAATGTCAGCGTGGTTGAGAATGTGTTGTCTTTCAACTTCCACAATATTTGGAACTAACTATCTAGATATGTAAAGAGATTATATGAGATATGTATGTAGAAATACAATGAAAGGCAGGTAACCTAATGAGCTGTTATTTTTAGTTATTATTAGTAGTTATTTTTGTGGATCTTTGATAGATAATTAATCAAATTTGGAGCACACTCTCTTGGCCCCATCTGTTTACTTGTCTCTTCATTAATATATCCGTTCCTTTTCAGTTCTTGACAAAGTTTATTAGAAGAAATTAACGAGTCTCATTTGTTTATTTAAATAAGCACCACAGGTTGCTATCCCCAGTATATTAGGATCATCTGGTTCTAATTACAGTGGACCAAATTATATAGCAAACAATTGAAAATTTCGACGAAAATGTACCTATGTATGAAATTGTCTAACAAACATGCGAGTTTGATATAACATTCATATTATAATACTTCGAGACCCAAACCAACAGTATTTTGAAAATATACAATGCGGTTATAGCAATCATTGCTACAATAATTCAGACACATTCTAATAAGAAAAAATACCAAGCAATTTTAACCCTGTATGTATAAGTTAAATATAGTTATATTATAACCTCTAAGAACTTATCTCTTAAACGCAGATATCTTTCCACTCTAAGATCAAGCAAAATAGAAATTAATTAAAAACCAATTTATTCCAGGACATAAATTATGTTAGGCTTTCGTCGACATATAAAATTATGTTTTCATTCTCAAGCAACATTAAAGCACTTATTAATGTAAATTTAATAACTATAATAATAAAAATTATTTGAATTCTTAGAGTATCGATGTATTCTTCTGGGAAGCTCTAACAATTCTGTCCAAGGACTAGGGAAAACATGGTAAAAAACGTAGTCAGCTTAAATTAATAAAATTCAGATGTCAATTAAATTGTTACAAATGACTCTATCGGTTCTAAAATTGATCACATCGTTTTCTTTGTTTGATGCCTAAACTCTCCATTAATTAAACAATAAAAATAAACAAATAAAATACATTGACAAATACATGTAACAACAATAAAAGTTAATATTAATTTAGGTTGTGAAATTGTTTAGACTAACGATACATAGAATACCGATTCAAATCTAATTCTAAAAGTCTCATCTCGTACAAGCTTCCAATTGAATTTTTGAATGCACGATTCAATGTTTTCAATTACTTACATTGTATGGTACCTATCGTACGTACACCTTTTAATATACCATCACATTTGAAGAAGGCGCCGAAGTTAAAATTAAATTGTTCATTATGCCGACCTGAAGTAAATACATTACATCTACACCGTTAAAACGGGCAGGTAATAGGGATAGTTTGATTTCCCGTGCGGCAGTAATGTACGTTGCATTCCGCCTGACATACTATCTCGAGGGAATCCCGAGATTTCGACTTCTGAACTTTTTTTGAAACAATTCTTCTTGTGCATCACGTACCTACCGGAGGAAGGTAATACTGCTTCCAACTATTACGGGAAGTAGGAAATATCTGAGATTTTGTTGGAAATTACAATGACACTGGAACTAGGACTGCAGAATCCGAGATGATTTTCTTGTGTATTTTTATACTTATTTAAGATCCTAGATTTGCTTGAAGTAAAGCCTTTGTATCTAAGTAAACCTAACAGATATTTTTTGAGATAAATAATATACAGTACGTGACTCACAAGAAGATTACGTAGTTTTAGAGTAATAATCAACTTTTAATTCTATTTTCAAAGTGTTCGTTTCATAAATCAGGAAAGAATTCTGTTAATATATAAACTACTATAAATTTACCGAGAACCGTTTGATGAATCTGCTTCGCTCTGGGCAAGTTGGCTCAACTTGTTAATCTAAACGAGAGGACAAACTACCAGGAAGGCACATTAACGCGTTTGAGCGCTTTGACCGCTCCAAATTGATACATTTTCTGGACAATTTTTTCATCATATATATTACCTAATATTAGCTAGCTCGATAACCGTTTGATGAATCTGCTTCCCCCTCGGCAAGTAGGTTTACCTTGTTAATCTAAACGAGACGCCAAACTCCCAGCAGGGCACAATAACGCCTTATAGGGCTAAAATTTCATCGAAATTTTCTCGAGAACCGTTTGATGAATCTACTTCGCTCTCGGCCAGATGGTTCATCTTGTTAATCTAAACGAGAGGACAAACCCCCAGGAAGGCACATTAACGCATTTGAGCGCTGTGACCATTCAAACTTTCATAAATTTTCTGGACAACTTTTTCATCATATAAATATTACCTAGCTCGATAACCGTTTGATGGATCTGCTTCCTCCTCGGCAAGTAGGGTTCACCTTTGTTAATCTAAACGAGAGGCCAAACTCCCAGCAAGGCACATTAACGCGTTATAGATGTAGATTTTCTCGAGAACCGTTTGATGAATCTGCTTCGAAGTTGGTTCATCTTGTTAATCTAAACGAAAGGACAAACTACCAGGAAGGCACATTAACGCGTTTGAGCGCTGTGACCGCTCCAAATTGATAAATTTTCTGGACAATTTTTCCATCATATACATTACCTAATATGACCTAGCTCGATAACCGTTTGATGAATCTGCTTCCCCTTCGGCAAGTAGGTTCACCTTGTTAATCTAAACGAGATGCCAAACTCCCAGCAGGGCACATTAACGCCTTATAGGGCTAAAATTTCATCGATATTTTCTCGAGAACCGTTTGATGAATCTACTTCGCTCTCGGCCAGATGGTTCATCTTGTTAATCTAAACGAGAGGACAAACCCCCAGGAAGGCACATTAACGCCTTTGAGCGCTGTGACCGTTCAAACTTTCATAAATAAACTGTTGTATTATAAGAGCTGATAAATAAACATGGAAAATTCGGTACACATCCCAACAGCGCCAGCGTACGCATGCAATTAACTATACTGCTCAGTCCTGAAGTATTCATACTTTTTGTGCACACCGGCATACTCGTAATCAGATAACAATCCATTGATGTGTCATTGCCACAACACCAGCTGACAACATATTTCTTGCAGATGAGGAATGAAATTGAATTACATTCGCTCACTCTTGTTGTCAAACTGGTCTTCGATTAGTTTGCCTCTGAAAAATCTATTAAATTCATTAATGCAAAGTTGATGAGTTATCTGGATTACTATGATTACTTCGGTGTTATTAATTTAATTTTAAAAGTTTATTGATCCTAATTAAGA
The DNA here is from genome assembly GCA_023690525.1 of Holotrichia oblita. Lineage (NCBI taxonomy): Eukaryota > Metazoa > Arthropoda > Insecta > Coleoptera > Scarabaeidae > Holotrichia > Holotrichia oblita. The sequence goes on from CM043018.1 coordinate 100,307,258, forward strand.
TTACACGGCCGCTGAAAGACTGCAGAAATTTTCTCCATAGATATACGACAAATTTTTGAAAATTCGTCTACAATTTTTTTTTAATTGTACATAGATGAAAACTGTAAATTTTTGATAAAAGGAAATTAATAGTAGCAACTGTCAGCCCGTTTCCAAGATGCTGATATTTGTAAAAAGTAAGAGAAACTAATACAAAAAGAAAACTTAATTCAACTAAAAACTTAAACCACTTAAAAAATAAAGAAATGAACGTCTTTATTTGGTTAACTCTAGACTCTAGATCAATGTTGTTTCTAAAAATGCTATAACTGGAAAACCAAAATTTTACCCAAGATACAACGTTCTATATTAAATTAAAGGCAAAGTTAAATAACAAACGGAACATAAAGGTTTTGAGTTAAACCTATTACTAACCTCAAGCACCATGCAGATAAATATCAACTACTCGTTGTCGTCATTGTTTTCGTTTACATACATACTGCAGCTGCAAAACTTTTTCCTGTATATCTGTAATTCGATTATACTCTCCAAACGTAAACTTCTGCATCTGGTTTTGACCAGTCTCTCTGTTCTTGTTCATTATTTTTATTTTCGCGATTTGCTTTGTGTTATTCCGACACTTTCGGGCATTTTATTTGTACTGCTAGCTAGCTTGTTGGCTCCATAAAAATGCCTCAAAATTGTTCCCCAAAGCAATTATTTCATTGACAGAATTACCCAGAAACGCGCAGATTTTTTTTATATCAAACCGCATTATCGATTTTTCATAAATTGCCCGCTAGAGATTATAGGTATCCTACCATTGGGAAACGTAATAAATTATTTAGGATGGAAACAAATTTTTATAACCCGTAAAATTCCAAACGAAAAATATACAGCCACACTGAGGACCCAATTGCAAAATCGGACAACCGAGAGCGAAATAGTTTTATCTATTTTCCGAACAATAAAAAATAAATTGGGTGCGTTTGTAAATATTACTTTAAACGATAGATTTAAGCTGTACGCCGCTACTATTTATTTTTATTTAAAAACGAAATGCACGATCAATGTTCGTTATCACCGGAAAGTAAACAAAAAATATTCGAATTGATTTCAATTCGAAACATTCGACGATCATTTCGTAAATGTTCCCTATTTCATGTTCGAATATTAAGTTCGTTTCGTTCAATCAATATTTGCATTGTGAAAATTGAGTGTATGGAATGAATATATGATTAATTCTGACGGAAAAAGGAGTGTGGCATTACGAATACAAATCAATTTTTTTTAAACTTCTACAATAAAAATAGAATTTAAGTTTATTACCTAAGCTGTAGAGCTGTAAGCACTTAAAATTTGTATTCCTAGGTCTATGTAAAAGTTGGGCAATTTAGCATGTTTATCTCTCAATTACAAAACAATCGAGGCGCAAAAATTAAAGAAAATTTTTGTTACTAAAATAGAAATAGGTGTATTTGTATTAGCAAGTGAACCGATATTTTCAGTGTACAAACGACTCAACCAAGTTACTATAGCTGAAGAAGTATTGATTGTTATAACTCTTCAGGTCGCTTACGCTAACATTTACTATAATGCAAATTAAAATTGTAGCAAAACTTACAGTATATTTGTGTCAGCAAAATGAATAAGAAGTATGTACTGTAATAATTAACTTCGACATGAATAACATTATTTTAGATACAATAGATTTGTATCCTGCATTTCAAATCGCGCTGTTAAGAAGTAGTAGAAACATTTGATTACAAGTCAATTACTTCAGATACGTTGACTATAGTTTGTTTCAAAGATTTATTAATACAATTGAATTTTGATAAAAATAATCAGTGTTCTCTGAGTGATGTGGATGAAAATTAAGATTATCGTCAAACTACAAGATGAAGTAGCAAATTGCCGAATATGTATATGGAATTCAAAAGTCAATTGTTTCAACAAAGTCAGACTTGGACTAACTTTTAATGAAGTGGTTTTCTTTGAGAAATAAGAGAGATTATTCTCACTTCAAACGTACTTCTTCAATTTAGAGGAAGTGAGTTTGACATTACTGGGAAACCAAACAGCGAACGTGGATAAGCATCTGGCACTTCAATCCTTGAATTTGTCTATTTAGAAAATTGCGGAGGTTGTATAGGTTTTAATAAATGCATTTCAACTGTTTATTCTTCCTTAAGAAAAAGGACTATGACATCTTCAAAGCAGTGACTTCTTTAAAGTGAATCAGGAACGAACACTCACATATAAAGGAGGTAAACTTGTAGAAGATCATATCACCGAGTTCGTTTCTGCATATTATTATATGAACGGCTTTGAAGCTTTGAAAACGTCTATTAATCTTTTTGGGGTACGTGAATTTTTCAGAACAATGTTGCAAAATAGAATAGAAAATATTCAGAAAAAGTTCATTAAATGTGCCAATCGTCGCGGTAGTACAGATATTGCTAATGAGTCTTACCTTCAATCTTGTATGCGATTGAATATGCATTTATTATCAGAAAGACGGCTTGTTAACGATATTTTATTCGAAATTCAAATTGTAGTATCTGGGCTGGTTGATAGTCCGTATCTACTACATCTTATACCAATTCATGTTCCTCAGCGAACGGTAAGCTTTCCTCCTTTTCTTCATATACCCTTTAGAAATACAATCTATGCTATCGCGCAAATATGTTTCACTATCGATCGATTTAATATCGATTGTTTCGCTCATAGTTATGTTTATTGTCATCACCGTCGTTTCGTGTGTCCGTGTGATTCTGAAAATTAAGTTTTTTGCATTGTTGCATAATCGTTTCTTTTGTATACCTATACTTTAAATACACGAATATGTGCATGTAATCTATTAATTGCTACCCATACTCTGTTTGAGTGTCAAATTGGAAATAAATATTTAAGAGTGCATCAGAAAAACGTCCCACTCATGGCAAGATGAATAACTGCAGATTTATTATACTGATGTTATGCCCACCAAACGTTACTCAAGTAGTACAATCTTAAGGAGTCACACGAAGTCTTACATCGTATTATTGCGACATGTCATAAACAGTCAAACAAGTCCAAAACAGAAATAGTACAGAAACAGTGTTCCAGAATAAAAATTTTACCAGCTATCATCTTTTCCAAATTAAATTCGAATATTTCAGCGGGCAATGTGTATTTAATAAATAAAAACTTTGGTTTGAAACGACTTTAATTACTTTGAAGAAGTTCAAAAAAGCATAGAAATGATGTACGTTTTTTAAGGAAAACCTTTTTATTTACTAATCTTTCAATTCTTGAAATATTTCCACTTTGTAGGTCAATAAAACAACAATTGACAAGAAAAAAATACGAATAATTCAAATCATTTTAATTTTTATAGTTGTATTAAACCAATCTATCCTTCATTATTAGTTGAGAATGTAATTAAAATTCGATATATCAATGAATTCTTTTGTTTTTTTAAATATTTTTGTGGATAGGCATGGCCATTTATATTATTAGTATTTTGACACGTATTAAATGTCAATTTCTTCCACTGAAGAAATCTTATTAACGAAAACATAATATTATATGTTCTATAATAAATTGGTATTTAATTAATTGTTGTTTTATTGACGTACCAGTGGAAATATTTCAGGAATTGAAAGATAAGTACATAAAGGCCACAAAATAGATATATTAATTTATTTGCTAAGTGGAAATTCTCAGCAAGAAAATTCACATTTAATTTGAAAACATGGTACATTTTATTCCAAAGTTATATTAAATAACAGATAGATCATAAAGTTGATTATCATTCACTAAACTTAAAGTTTAAAACAAAAATTTTCTTAATTCAATCTTATCTTAGAGAGAGCTTATGTTTCATAATGCATTTTCCTTAATTAATCTATTATTCATTTTTAAATATTTCTAGAGTAACTGAGTAAAACAAACATATAATAATAATAATATATGCTATTCCGATATGAATTTCTCTTTGCTAAGCTCCAACAATTTTGTTCAACCACTAGTGAGAAAGGTGGTAAAAAGATTCTAGACAATAGCTTAATTTAATGAAATAGCAAGTTTAGAAATGAAGCAAAGTTTATTAACTAAATTGGATTGGCATATAAGATTTTATAAAAGGTAGAGAGAGGTTTTAAAAAGAAGATCAACATTTTGAAAATTTTTTTAATGTTAAAATAAGATACTTAGGTAGTGAAATTAAAACTAATTGGCATCTCAAGGACAATGATAGTTGTAGGAGTTTAGTAGTTTAGAATGAAAGCAACTATTTTTACACAATTTTTGGAAAAATAATAAAGAAAAGAATTTTGTGTGTGTAGTGAGTGCTTAGTTGCAGTGATTCCGTAAGCTGTAACGCTTGTCTGGCTATCACACAACTCTAATGGTGTAGTTTTTGTGTGTGTCTAATTGTGTTCTAATGACTTTGTGACAGCATCAAATCGCCTTTTATAATGCCGCGCTGTTATTCACTTTGCCCCCAATAGCGAATGGTAAGTCGATCCGGTTAAATATACAATATATGTTATGTATATAATAAATATATAATACAGGAACAAAAATATATTCTGTGATAAGCTGAAAATATATTAAACGATTAATCTTCTTACGAATTTCGTCGTGTGATCGTCGATGCTTACCGACTATGCTGCAAATTGTTTCAGAATTTGAAACAGATTTAGAATCGAGTCTGCAATACCAGGACTTCAAATGTTATAACCTGTTGCTCATCGTTGTTATTGTTTCATTATGACTTAGTGCAGTTCTTTTTCATTTACCTAATTCTAGCTATTATAATGTGGATGCAAATCTGTTTACATTTTAACATCTTTCCATTAACTACTTTCATCAAAAGTTTCGGTTAAAAGTGCCTGTACGTTGACGTCGTAGATGTTTCTTATTTTATTACACTTAATTATCTGCGAATACTTCCTCTAAAATTGCCATGAAATAACTTTTAATTAAATTACGAATTTCATCGTAAGAAAAGATAATTTTATCCGCAAACTTTGAACTATTATGATTTCAACGAAATTACCTTTGGGAGTTCGCCGCGAATTTTAAAGAGGAAAAGTTTTATCATGAATATGACTAAAGAGTCCCGTGTTATTTCGTTTTGTGTTTTCAAAAATTTCCTCCTTTTAGATATATGCGGCCGGCGTAAAGGCTCATCTTTTTATTTCAATTTGTAAACTCCATGGAAAATGTAAACGAGATCTTCCTCGTCGCTTTTGCCGTGTACATCTTTCATGCTTGCATAAGTGTATACACTACCGTATTCAGTGTATTAAGAAAGGCGGTTTTCAATTTTCCAGATTTTAATAGAATCCATTCATTTTTACAGTGACGCAAGTAAAAGATGTAAACAAACTTCGATCATATAACATGTAGGTACGACAGTAGCAATTAATAACTATGGATTCGTTGGGCTTCTACCGGATTTTAGTATTTTAAGATAACATACAGTGACAAAAAAGCAATCCAAACAGTGAGTAAGCGAAGATGAAAGTATGCCTGAAATGGTTCCATCCGCCGAAAAGTCATGGCTGCAAGTTTATGAGATTTTCCTGGTATAGTAGTTACAGATTACATCACAGGATCACCACCGGAAGCTATTATGCTTTACTACCAGACCAATTAAGAAGACATATGGCTAAATATCGAAACATGGCCAAAAGGATAATGAAAATTCACCTACGTATGCATATCAAATTGTTCCTGCACAACTCTCTATGCTTCGAACTTGCTTCACATACAGCACATTCGCCTGATTTAACGATTAATTCCTTTGAGTTATGCAAGTCTTATTACTCTGGGAACATTAAAATTTGGAAAGTCATCGGATTGCAAGGTGGTTTTTTTTTTTTTTTTTTTTTTTTAATGTGTGGTGGGTGCTTAGTTGCAGTGACTCCGTAAGCTGTATTACTTGTGTGGCTATCACTGCAACTCTTGCGGTGTATTTTAGTGTATGTAAGTTGTGTTTAAATGGCTTTGTGACAGCATCATATCGCCTTGTATGATGCCGCGCTGTTAATCACTTTGCTCCCAACAGCGAATGGCAAGTCGAACCGGGATTAAACTCTCTGAAAAAATGTCACCGTCCCTCCAGAGAATTGAACCCCGGCACCTATCGTCCTCTCACAACAATAGTCAGCCGCCTAACCACTGCGGCCATCGACCCGTTGAGGGTTGCGTAAAAAAAAACGAGATTCCTAAAACTCATATTTTTCTGACAAATTTCAGAAAATTCTTATTTATCAGAAAAAAATGTCAGTAGTCAATTGTAAAAAGCATTTCGTCTCTAAGCTGCTTGCGGTTATAACTAGCTTTTATTATTGCTTAATCGCCCTGAAAAAGCATTAAAATAATTCAGTATATCAAAATCCTAAATGCTAAGAAATTTACTTCCAAACAATAAGTAAATAGTAACTTTTCCTTTGTGTGACCACCTTGCAAACTAAAAGCCATTTAATACTCTAGATAAAGTTAATATTCCCATGAATGGATACTTGATTACGAGTTTCCAGTCCATTATCAATAATACATCCTATAGTTTACTGCTAGGGCCGTGATTATAAAATTCCTTTTAACCTTTCTTTCTGTATTACACAACGAAACACTTTTTTATCGTTTGCGTCATCGAAGATGAAGCAGCGCTAAACTTTTTAGTATTAATACCATCGTGAAGTGTGTAGAGCAAAGTCTATCGGGAATTCAGCGTCGCAGTGTTATAGTCGATCGTGTAATAAATTTATCAATTAATAAAGCGCTACTGACATGTAATTGTTTTCTACACAGCTGTGAACGTTACCTGTGCGTAAAGTTCCGAACAGTACGGACGAGACATGATATTATCGGTCGTAATTATCATTAATTAAGTAAATACTGTCGTTCACACGATCATTGCTGTTTATGATTCACCCTCCGAAAATGCCAAAACTTTACAAATTCGCAGAAGATTTTCTGAATTCCGAAGAATACGGTAATGAAGATCAATACAGTCATTTTTATATTACTTTGTGAGCTTTATAATCTCTGTATATTCTGATATTTGAGAGATGATTTTATATGCATTTGAAAGAGGACCAAGTATCTAAGTTTGACATTAAGCTGGGATCCTTTAACAATTTTCGTACTTGTCGCACAAAATAAATGTACCTTTTTTCACCTTCGTTCCACTCAATTTGGAAAACTTTAGTTTCAAATGACTAAAGGCTTGGCAAAGGGTTTTGCTTTATCCAGAGCTTTTATCAAGTCTTTTTTAAGGCCCAATTTGGCATGAAGCGGAGGCAAATGTATTTATCTAGTTCAACCAATCGAATATTTTTCATATTTTCATTTCCAGTAACATGTGATTTTCTTGCAGATCATTCCTTGACTATACAGTAGGTTTTGGTATCCCACAGATACAAAAAGCAGAATTATTCCACTAATCCATCCTGCAAATCTGTAAAAAGTGTTACAACTGTCAAATAAGAGCAAAGTTGCCATTCTTGATCTTTATATTTCAAAACAGAAAACCTTGTTACAGCATTACTTCGCCATAAGTAATGTTGCTCATTCAATTGTACCTCTATAGTAAATGGCATTTTAATCGAAATGCCGATCTTCTAAGATATCCTGCAGTCGTCTCTGACTAGATACCTCTTCCCACTTGATTAATTTACAGAAACTAATAACGATTAGTCCTTATATAGTAGACCCAAAACGTCAATGAAGTAAAAAATATAAAGTCAGTGATTCTTTTTATCTTCCGTGTAGTCTGAGTGTATGGAACGTGCACTTTCTCTCTATCTATCTATCTCTCTCTACTAGAATATTGGCATCTTGCATTTTTAATAGAATGCATATGACTTATTCATAACCAGAGACACACAAGTATGAAATCACTCCGAAAAAACGCACTTCATTGTATTAACTTTTAGCTGAAGGAACATTCTTCAAACCGTACATCCGTACATTCTGAAGGTCACAGTAACACGATATTTTGAAACGTTTTTTGATCTACATTTTAATACTCATTACGTGATTTTTTTTCTTGAGAGATTTCTTGTGTTATAATTTAGAACGAATTAATTTATTTTTTAGATCACATTGATAATTATTTCTTTCATTAGTGATATACAAATATTTATTTATTACATAGAAAAAATAAAATATTTATTAGTACCTAAAAATGTCGTTATGATGTACAGGTCGACCAGCATGCCGTGGCAGTGATGTATTGTTAATAACAAGGGTGAATGAGTGTTCTCGACTTATATACTCCCAACGCATCACCCATTAGATCCGCCTCTTACATCAGCGTGCCAATTACAGCTGAATACTGCAACGTTATACTTTTACCCAACTTCTCTGACTTAAGCGCAACTGCCACGGGATTCTGGTTGACGTGTACTTACATTTGTATAGGAAATCAAACAGTCTTGAATGGTTCCTTAGTTTATTGGCTGAATGTAAAACTATTTCCAATTGTCAATTAATCCTATCTTGGATGAATTTTCAAGACCGCTTTTTCTTTTATTTATTTTTTTTTTCATTTATTGTAACTGTTAGAACAAACTAATCGAGAAATTAGCTTATGAATACTTTCACTAGCATACGTTACATTTCCACCTGTACAGTATAGGGAAACAATTTACGCTTATCTCATTTAAAGTTTTTAACTTGGCTGATTTTCTCATAAGAAAGAAGATACAGTCTAGCGCGGATGCCAACGATTTGCTAGATAGCATTTTATTAAATACTCCCGTCTCATCAGATTAAAAACTTGGAAATCTTGTTTTTAAATAATGTTCATTAATTTGTGGCAACGGCAATCTGCCAAGAATATCTCATCTGTGATAATAAGCGACGAATTGCATGACAATGATTCTACATACGTGGTCAACTACCCGCATTGATCCGTACTAGAGGAAGACCACTGATCTAAGCGCTCATTTTTCACATCTCTAGCTGTTTGTATATTTCGCACACTAGAATAGCAACATTGTTTTCTTCAATTTATTTGTAATCTTTTTCTATGGGATCTGTGCTAATTTTGGCTTTAAATTGGCTTCTATCTATAAAGAAGGCCACCTAAAAACGTTTTAACCTTTTCGACTTCATTACTGTCTGACCTATATATTATTATTTTCCTTACTGTAGAGCTATCATCACGGTGATATAACGAATAATAATAACAAAGTTGGCAGAGTTATTGCTCATTACAATGTACATACATATGTACATACATATGCGAGCATGCAAGTATGTGAATTTGAAGTCACTCTTTGGAATAGAACGTACACCAGTAATTGGATTGTATACAGTAGCAAAGGAGTAATACAGCATCAAAGAAGACGCGAGAAGCCATAAATATAAATTCACCTTTCTTCTAATTTTATCCTTATTTCTTTTATTTGTGTAAAAATGACAAGAAAATAAAATAAAATTGAAATGCGCTATTACTTCACACATTCTATAACAGTATTACAGTACATTCAACAATGCTAACCGTTCCCGTGGGATTTTATTTTCCTCTGGGGATCTTTGATGTTTAACAATGGTATCTAGAAATGTATCTCGAAGGAGAAACGTATTTGCCGTACAGCTTACTCCAGGAAAGTTTTATTAAAATTGGAGTATCATATCCTTTCTTCTTCAATGTTATATACAGTAAAAATCTCTTCCCTATAGTCACCTATAAATACGCGTATTATATATAGGTTTGTATGTGTGCGTTCGGGAAGAGAGCAGTGGGGAGCGCGGAGTCGAGCAGCGATGCACGCCTTTCTCGAAAAACTACAGCTAGACATTAGTAACAGTTTACTTGCGAAGGTGTATGGTTTGGTCAACTGTTGCGAATAATTTTCAGTTACCTTTATTTTTTCTTCTACTAGAGTTCCAGTAGTTTCCTCATTATATTTTAGGATTAGTATTTGCTTTCTTGGTTTTACTAAATTTATGGTTATTGATTATAAGCTAGCGTATAAGCTTACTTGTTTCGGTATACGATGGATATTTTTTCCCTTGACCAAAAAAAGTTTGTTATAAAACAGTATCATCTTGGTCGCAGCATAAGAGAAACTGCACGGGTATTTCAAATTAACTTTCAACATACCATTGCGTTTGAAACAATAAGACATATAATTAAAAATTTTGAAAAATATGGCTGTTTAAATCCGTTAAAACATACAAAGGCAAAGATACCGCAAAATGAAGAACGTGATTTTTTGATTTGTGCTTCTGTAGAGGAGCAGCCACAATCGTCTAGCACGAAAATAGCCGAACATCTTAACATTGCCAGCTGCACCGTTCGTAGGGTTTTGAAAAAAAAATAAGTACCGTTCGTATAAATTAAGCAAAACGAATGAGATTTTTCCTGATGACAAGTATAAACGTATGCAATTTTGCGAACAAGTTATGGAACGATGTAATAACGACGATAATTTTGTAAAAAACATATTGTTTACTGATGAAAGTTCATTTCCGTTATACGGTCGCCATAATCCAAGCGTTACAAGATATTGGTCAAGGGAAAATAAGCATCTTGTTTATAATGCTAGAACTCAATATCCTGAAAAATTAAATGTTTGGGCTGGCTTATTAGGCAACAACATAATTGGTCCATTTTTTATACAAGGAACCCTAAATGCAGCCAAATATTTAAGTCTTCTGCAGGATAATATAATTCCTGCTATACGAAATGTAGCAGACACAAATCTTATTTGGTTTCAGCAAGACGGCTGTCCTGCTCATAATGCCGCAATTGTCAGAGAATATTTGCGCAGTATATTTGATGATAGAGTACTAACCGGCTGGAGCGGTATTCAATGGCCTCCTAGATCACCCGATCTGTCTCCTAATGATTTTTTTCTCTGGGGTCACCTTAAGACATCAATTTATGGGTTTGCAAATAATAGACCTAATAATCTGCAGGAATTACGGGCAAAAATTATTGAATCTATTCAAAATATTTCACCGCAAATGATTTTAAATGTTCACAGAAACTTTTATGACAGATTAGGGCATTGCTTGTTTGCATTAGGAGACCGTTTTGAGCATACAATACGTTAATTAGTTCAAGTCCGTTTAAGTTTACAGTTCTCTCTTACAATTAGTTTTGTTTTCTTATAGCAACTATGATAGGCGTTGAAACAGATTACTTTTTATTTTTTTAATTCAAGGTTTATTTATTATGTATATAAAACAGAAGTTATTATGATTTACCGCTTTATTTATTGTTATTGTTATAAGTACATATATCTGGCATTGTTTTAAACGCTAAAAATATTGAAATCTTCCACATAAGTCCACACTTATTACTGTTAATTATTACATAAAGTCCCTATTATTACCGCTAGCTCGACGTCCATCGACGTTTATGTATGTCTGCATCGCTGCTACACCATGCGTCCCCACTCCTCTCTTCCCGAACGCACACATACATAACTATATAATACACGTATGTATGTATATATTTATAGGTGACTATAGGGAAGAGATTTTTACTGTATACACATATACTCGTGTTTGGTCAGGCCGATTTAATACGCCGATCCACAGTCGGTTCTCTAAATAATTCGTCGGAATCAATACCGTACCACACAATTTCTCGGATAAACGTGTATATAGCGCATAACGTATTGTAATACCGGGGGTATATGTCAACAACGTCTTGCGACATTATAATATGATGAAATCTGGAAAGTAACATTCTCATACATCTCTCGTTTTAGCTCAAGTACTCTAAACATGGGTAGGATGACAAGTACTGGCAGCGTATCAACGCAGAAATAGGGAAAAGAGAACGAAATATAAGCAAGGTTTAACATCAACAAGTTTTACATATTCGCCTCGTAAGTAGTGGATATGTTCACCACTTATTCACATTGGCAGAATGTTTCAGAGGCGGCACTACCACGTTATGTTATATTAAAAACGCTGCGATTGGTTGATTTTGTAAATATTAAATTGCAAATGTAAATTAAAAATAATATAGTTTTGTAATACCAGTAAATCAGCAGCAAATTTTCACAATGTAAATAATGTATCCCATCAGATTCACATTTGCTGTATGTAAATATAATAGTAAAAATTAAATATGAAACTGTATTTCCGCATATTTGATGCAGACATAAAACCACACACCTAACAAATAATACTTAACAAACGCTCGTTTTCATCACAAAAAGTGCAAACAAAAATTCAGCCAGCATTAAATGTACATTATTAAAAACTTTATCGTTTAATCCCTTATATCTTTCCACGTTTTGGGTCAACAAAACAACAATCAATTAAATTTCTATTTTTTTCTAGAACACAATAAATATTTGTCTAATATTATTTGATACCTTTTAAATATCTGTTTGCTCCAGTGATTCCAATTTTACGAATACGCAATTATTATGTTCTGGAATAAATTAATTTTTAGATTATTTTTGTTCATTGTTTATTATGTAGGTGGAACGGTAGCAAGGATAAAAGGTTAAATACTAAATATAAAATGCAATTTATTCATTAAAACTCAAAATGTTGTTTCTTTATCCGCAATAGTTACGAAGTTATAAAAACTACGAAAAATATGCTATCGTATCTTATGACTCCACAAGTCCTATGTAAAAATGTCCCACTCGGACGACAATCCGCGGATCTTAGAAAATCCATAACTTTGCTGTTATAGCAAATTTAGTAATGGAGGACTTAGAGCAGGTTTCAGTTAACAAATTAAACTGTCATGTACAATTTTATAAGCGGTATGTAGATGATTGTATATGCTGCATACCAAATGATAAAATTGAACATGTTCTGCACACATTTAACACATAGGTTAAAATTTACTTTCGAAAGAGAAAATCAAAATTTTATAAATTTTTTTAATGTAAAGATAATACATAATATCACGCACATAACAACAAACTGGCATATTAAAGACACTAGGAGTAGTAGGCATTTAAACTATTTTTCAAACACTGGTACAAAATCAAATCATAACATATACCACACTATACCATACATAAACAATTTAAGTGACACAATAAAACACGAATTACGAAAAACAGACATTCACATAACTTTCATACCTACCAACAATAGTCACTTATTCACAAATTTAAAAACACCGATTAAACATGATAATCAAAGTAATGTCGTTTATAAATTAGATTGCAAAGATTGTAACAAATGTTATATCGGACAAACCAAACAATATTTAAAGAAACGAATTTATAATCACCAATACACTGTTACACATAATGTCACCGCAGACGACATAATTTTGATTTTTAAAACACTAAAATGCTAAAAAAGGAAAATAAGTATAAAAAAATATTAATTTACGAAATGATATACATTAAAAAAGATGAAAACGCGGTAAATTTTAGAGCGTATATCGATCATTGAAGTGTTATTTATAATAATTTAATTTACGCCTGAATTTTATTAATTTTAAGCTCTTGACTAGTCCTTGAACAGAGTTGTTAGAGCTTGACAAAAAATACATTGATACAGAAATAATTCAAATCATTTTAATTTTTATAGTTGTATTAAACCAATATCGATATATCAATGAATTCTTTGATTTTTAGATATTTTTGTTGATAGGCATGGCTATATAAATTATTAGTATTTTGACACATATTAAATGTCAATTTCTTCTACTGAAGAACTCTTTTTAACGAAAACATAATATTATATGTTCTGGAATAAATTGGTATTTAATTAATTGTTGTCTTATTGACCTATAAGTGGAAATATTTCAGGAATTGAAAGATAAGTACATAAAGATCACAAAGCAGATATATTAATTAAATAAATAAACAAATCTTCGATTTTGGACGAACAAATTGCATTCTTGTTTTTCAGTCTCTGTGTGTATCAATTAAATTAGTGTCATATTTAAATTAAAACGTGACATATTTCTGAAATTTATATAACAGAAACAGAAGAAACGTCCGTTTCCGACACAGAACACAACACATAAAGATGGTCAACATTATTTATACCGTTTATGGAGAGAACCCAATAAAGGTCAGCTCAAAAAGAACATAAACAATTATTAACACTCAGAAAAATTTGGCAAAGATTTGATTGCTTAAATTCATGATAATGACCGTTCATTAACTTGGGAATTGGAACGAAAAAATGTGTGTCAACATGTGTGCCTGTTTCTAGCATGTTATCGTTAGGATCGCTAACAACATCAATAATTTTTCTCCTACTTTGTTATTATTGATAAAAATTTGTGCCTTTATATTAACATTAAGAACACATAAAGTACTTCTAATACATAATTAACTTCCCTATTTAAGTCACGATCTACTACGAACAGCTTCTGAGAAACTTCACTAACAACCAAAAACTGGAAAGAGATTTTGCAGCATAATAAAACTTGTCATTATACTTCCATCTAAAAAAGTCACTATTCTATTTCATTTTTAAATCCGTTAATTTTTTCGCTTTCTATCAAATAACCTGAAAGAAGATTAATAACATTCTTGAGCTTCAATAGTGGTTTCAGGAATATATTCTTTATTAAATTCTGAATTTTGTTTTAAATAAAGCGAGTTGTGTAGCAACTCAATACATAGAAAATATGTATTTGTTAGTTCACTGTACAAACAAAAATGCTATATCCAGTTGGTATACCAAAATGACAAGCAGAATTTCATGGTGCTTTAACAAAAACGTTAGCGTTACGTCCAATAAAGCAAAGCTAAATTGTGTTGAACAAACAATATTTGAAAAACTATGAAACTTCGAAGATTCGAAATAGAAAGTAGCAATTCCCCATCGTTCAAGTGTTTGATCACAAACTTATTAAGACAAAGTGCTACAGGTAGGCGAACATATATTAGATGTTACCTTAGAAATTAGATTAATTGAGTTTTACTATAATACAATATAAAATAAATTTGAATTATAATCATTATAATAATTATGATTATAATTTTAATATTATTAAAATATGCCTGATTAAAACAAATAGACGAAACCACTATTACAAAAAAATGATATACATAACGTTGCTCATAAAAAATTAGTGCCTAGCCAAAAAGGATAAGGCCATCAAAGACGGTGTTGGAAGGTAAACGTAATTACATAAAAAATTACAAAAATCTCTAGCAAGGATAAATTCCATCTAACTTCGATTGAACGATGTAATGAATGTGGTGATTCTACATACTTTTGGAAAGCATGAAACATATATTGTGGCCACTGAAAAATTACGGTATTAGCATCGGATTAGATCAAAGAGGACCCAAACTGAGTAATCATCAGTGAATGTCGCTATATTCACGATTTTCACGTTCACCAGCCACAAATTCAGCAATAGTAGCACAGAGTTTGTGCATTCAGTTGATAAATTAAGCATGCAACAGTAGGTAAGAGCTGTTCGAGGAAGGTTTGCTCCAAATCTATACAAAGAGAATGTCGACTAATAGTACTTATTTTGATGGAGGGTCTGAAGCATTTCAGGTGTTAATTTTCAAGAAAAGCTACTAAGATTAATCGAAGTCGCATTATATATAGCTATCTATTATTATGATCTGTAATTATCACATTTTGGTAAAAGATAAAAATATAATCGTTGCGCTCTGACTATTTCTTTCACCAGTTGATGAAAATATTGATTAAGAGTTAGCTAAAAACTTGATTTTAAATGTGATTCTCGATTCATAAGGAGGTAAAAAACCAACGCCACTGCTTTCCAATTTCTTTTTTCGTAGCACATCGTCACAGTATTAGCTTTCGTATATTAACGCATCCGTAATCGTCTCCTTCCGAGTTTCTCCGTCAAATTTCGCTAAATTTGAGTATGGCGCGCTTTACCAGGGTGGCTGGATCAATATGACAGAACTCGGAGGGCGTTGCAAGTCGACGCGAACTGACAGTTTTCTTCGATGCGAGCCAGAGTTCGGTAGTAGCGGGTTTTTCAGCGTGCGGAAAAACTACAGAGTGGCAACGGGGAAAATTAACCTAGCTCTTATGTGCGGACACCATCAGGTCGTACATTGTGACCGTATTTTTTCGCGAAACAACGTAAAAATTTTCTCGTTCTTTAAGATGTCATTTAAACGTCGTTAGTCTTTTTCTACCCCGAAAAGTGTTCGGTTTACTTTGAGTTTTGTTTTGGAAGAGAATCGCCTCAGCATATATTCTGTATTTACAAAGCCACTTCTATGCGTACGTATATACTTTACGAATAGACATATCTGCCACTGTTATATAGGCATATAAGTCATTTCAAATACATCCCGTCTAATTTTCCGAAGGATATGTGTTCTTCGACAAAGGGTATTTAGTTATTTTAAGGTGTGTTCTGCGCATGGTTCATATATAGTTTATTTTTGCTATGATATATTCTTTAAGGTAGTGGTATGTTTTATTAGCAAAAGACTAATATGAAAATTTCGTAGATAGTGTAACCTTCACGTTTGGAAACGCCAGTCAAATTTTGTTTGTCGATATTTCCCATTGAAGGGTAATCTTGATAAGGGCGCGAATTGTTCTCTTTATGCTAAGTTTTGGACGTGGCAGCAAGTTATTATTAATAGTGCGTTGTATTCAATCATAACACTTCAAAAACATTCTACTTTAATTACCAAGCGCTCCTTAACGAGTTTGATTAATTCAAATGTTTTTGTAATTCAATGGAAAATTTGTTTTTGCGCTAGCATTCTGTTTTGGTATAAAAGAAATTAGCAAATCCCAAGAATATTCATTAGCAGTTAAATACTCAGTAGTAGGTAACACAAAAACTATGTACTTATATGTATGTGAAAATATTAAACATATGTTCAATGTATGCTTACGTACTATACATCAAATTTACTACTACATTTCGGCTGTTAATTCAGAAAGAATAACCGAAATCAATGATTGTTTCCACTGTGTCATTTTTAGGTAGTTGTAGTATTAAATAAACTAGATTTACAATTAAAACAAAGAATAGATAAGAATGATCTAACTTCCCTGTTAAATTGATATTGTGACTTCTATTACATCTTTTTACTGTTAAAATTTTGTGATGAATGAATTGTCAAAAGTTAATGACGGATATTTTAAAATAAGTCGGCACAAGCCATCAAACTCTAGAGTCACTTTTAACATTAAAATTTACATCTAAAAACGATGAATTTTCAGAAAATCCTATAAATCTCTTAGTCAGAATTCAAATTGTCAAAAACAAATTCAATTTCAAAAACCAGACTTCTAGCATTTATAATAAAACGGATAAAGATGTTGCACATACATACATACATAAATAGACAATATTCGACAGTTAGGTTATAAGATTAACAAGTGGTGTACAATGAATCATAGCAAAGAATTGCGGTGACACGCTATCAAAGAAATAAAATGTGTCAATGTTGGGTTTCTTTTCTAGCATTTATTGTAAAACTCTTGCGATAAAGATGTTGCACAGCATCATATAAATAGACAATATTCGACAGTTAATGGTTATCAGATTAACAAGTGGTGAAAAATGAATCCCTCCAGAGAATTGAACCCCGGTAACTACGCTATCAAAACAATTTTCAGCTTTTAACCACTTAGCCATCGAAATAAAAATGTTAATAACAGTAACAGTTGAAAATATACTTAACTACTTTTAAACTGCAAATGGTTTAAAGGAAAATGAATCATGGAACTGAACCAAGAGCATTATTGCATGATTTTTATAATCTGAAAGTTAGTTTAAAATCTAAAGAACTTTCATAAGCAGCATATAGAAACATAAAAATATTTAGTGACTACATAACGACGAGTTCCCATTTCATAAACGGCTGTGACCAAAATAAATATGGATCTTATTTGAAATACGATTGCTAAAGAACGACGTTATGTGAGTATAAGAAATTTGAAACAACTTTAAACATTATCGTGAAAGCAATTATCACAATTTTATACAAACAATAGTGCTCCTATGATTCTGAAAAAAAAACTAGAATTGAGATGATGCATCATATTACTAGTATAGACTACTACCCTGCATCTAATTTGGCTCGATTTGTCCAAAGTCTCTGCAAACGATTAAATATTTATGCGGTTTGTGCAAAATTTTATTTTCCTATGGTGAACTTCAACCTCATCCACTACCTACCAGACTAGACACAATTTTTAACGCTACCAATGAGCTAAGATAATTAGATTTTGGCTGGTAACGAATCTAGGACTGCATTTTCTAGGTAACAATTATATCTACATCATAAAGTTTTGCAGATCTTTTTTTACGAGCAAACGTAAAGTGTGATTATAATATGAAGTTGGAAGAAGTAATTAGAACTTCTTTCAGAAGATATCAAAGTCAAACTGAGCAAGTGCAGTAATTCACCTTCCCATACGTCATTAGACAGTGCCTGCGCCAATCTATTCCATTGATCAATTAATACAAATCGTACTTCTTCCCTGTTTTAAACAGCAGGAATTCCTGACCTAAATCTTTTGCCTCCACACACATTCAATAGCCTTGAGGACACAGGCCATTCATTGTCATTTTAATCATTTGTTTTAAAGTAACCAACGTTTTACAACAAAGAGTACTACATAGTCTTCGAAAATATCTCGAATGTATCTATTTGCAATTAATGCTCTGTCATCAAACACCACTAACTTTACGGATGCTTCCAAATATATACCACACCCCACCATAACGGAACCTCCACGAGAAGATACAGTAGTAGTCTTTGGCTTCGACATAATCTTTTCCTACTGTCAATTGAATTTGTACAGAAACAGCTTTCGACCTTTATTGCCATTTCGATTATTAGGACTGAATCCTAGTTGCGATAACATCTTTGTAATCTTGAGATTTTTATTAACTTTACGTACTGTTACGATATCTTACACCATGTTCAATCTAATGTTGATTTTCATTTTCTATTCATATACCAGTACGTTGACGACATACTTCTGTCTCTTCCCGAAACAGAGCTTGATAATGTACTTAACATCTTTAACAACTTTAACGTAAATCTTAAATTCACCATCCGAGAAAGATCGCATTTTACCCTTTTTAGATACCTCTGTGATAAGGGATAATAATAATATAGTCAAACTTGACTGGTACTGCAAACCTACTAGTTCTGGAAGATTCCTTCATTTTATGTCAAACCATCCTTTAAAATACAAAATTAACTTGATCCTTGCTCTTAAATACAGAATTCCCAATATTTCACACCCCAATTTTCACTCAAACAACCTTAACCGTCTAAAACAGATACTCAAATCTAATTCATATCCTAAATGTTTCCTTGACAAAGTTCTCTTTCGGGTCAAGCTGGGCAGAGACTTTTTAGTCGTATCTCCACCCACAAAAGCGACCTCAGACTTAATCGTGCATCCACCAGGGCGGTGTATGCACGATTATGTCTGAGGCCGCAGAGGGCCTGCGTACATACTGAAGAGATGGGCCACACTTTTGATTTTGACAATGTTGAGGTCTTGGATTTTGAACGTAATAAATTAAAACATAATTTCTTGGAAATGTGTTTTATACAGAAGACTAGTTCAGTTAATTTTAGGAAAGATGTTGAGAACCAGAAGTGCCATTTATTCTGATCTAATTACTTAATTCTTAATTGGCTTTGTTTTCTTTAATTTTTTCTTTTTCTTTTTTTCTTTTTTTTTAATTTCTTTCATTTAAAAATTTCCATTCTCTTTTGATACTGGACTGTATTTATAACTGAATTTTTCGTTTTACAAATGACTGTAACTTGTTTCGTTTTATATCTTTACACGGAACTGTTTTTTGGGTGTTATTGAATCTTGTTTTTAATATCTTTACTCTGGTAAAACCTCGACACAACGTCTTTGCACTTAAGCATGGCTTTAGAATTTACACAGCTGTGTTTTAATAATTTTATAATGTATTTTCTCTTCAAAATTACAACGTCGAATAATTTTAATTATTTAATATTATAGTTCTATTGTTGTAAGTAGGCTCACTTATAATTTTATTCTATATTTCTTAATTTCTATTGTTATTTAACAGTTGTCCTGAGGAAGTTCGTACTCACGAACAAAAATTCGACATTTTCAATAAAGAACTTTATCGATAACTGGGCCTTTTCATCTTGCCTAGGATTATTTGGAGTATCAAGCGTTAATACTATTGTAGTTACCAGTACTCTGTTACTGTCTTCCATTTTTTATTAACACATACGATTTGAAACCAAGTCTTCTTCTTATGGTGCACTTGAAAGGCCGTTTGATGCCTATTTCGCAGTATTTGCAACATTATAAAATTATTATTTGCCGATGTGGTTCAGCGTTCTCTATTTTGCCCACTCCTTCTGATATACTCTCTTGATTTTGATTTACTAAACCTTTAGATAACATCACGATATCTTCGACCGTGTTCAATCATTATTGTGACTGTAGCAATATCAGTTGGTACTAAGTTGCTTATTATTATCTTTTCTTAGAATAGAAACAAACTGGCGG
This sequence comes from Holotrichia oblita, assembly GCA_023690525.1. Classification (NCBI taxonomy): domain Eukaryota; kingdom Metazoa; phylum Arthropoda; class Insecta; order Coleoptera; family Scarabaeidae; genus Holotrichia; species Holotrichia oblita. The sequence goes on from CM043018.1 coordinate 100,327,673, forward strand.
CCATAAATGAGGACAAGAAGAAATTTCGACAAACCCATGTAAATTAAATTGATTACAAGAATTCAATTATTATAATTGAAGATAATTTAAGACGTTTGAAATTTTTGCATGAAAAACTAGGTTCTAAAATAATAAAATTAAAAAATAAACTAAATTTATAATCTGTTCCTTTAAAGTTACCGAGGTGTGTACCTTTTAAGATTTTCTTTTGCACCTTTTTCATTTGTTGCATGCCATACTCGCGCATGTCTTCATACTTCACGTCTACAGCATATTTAATTTTGCTTTTTTTACTCGCAATACGTCAACTTTACAAAGTAATCTGAACTGTTATTTCTGGATATTACGCTGGTAAGTGCAAGTTAAGCTGCTTGTAGATGCTTGATGCTTTTTGTAAAGTGAATTACTTACAAAAGCGTTTACAAATATAATATTCATTGTTGGGTGTGTAAGAAGTAAGAAATAATTTTCTTATTTTTTAAATCAAAAATATTTTTAGAAACCTGTCACACGATATTTTTCAAATTTATTGTTCATTTCGTATGTTTTTAATAAATATAATAAACTAATAAACAATGATAATAAAATCGAACTAAAAATGTCTTCTAATCTCAGTATTTCTAGATGTATTTTGTGTTTATTTTTAGTAAAAAAATGCAGATACTTCTAAAAGGGAATTGAAATTCTCATTATGATTAACTAAAATTATACAGCTTTTTTTTCAAATATCAAATTATATGTTTTATTAGCTAGGTTGGTGACATTGACAAACTAATTTTGATAATTAGAAGCGAAGCTAACATTTCTCAAAAAAATTATTGATAAAGTCCAACAAGAGTTTATAAACCGTTTAGATTAGTATGAAACTGCATCGCAAAAAATAATGCCAATATTGGCAATCCATCACATTTCAAAGTGACCAAAATATGGTCTTGGTGAAAATTCTCATACGTAACTCTTAAAATTTTCAACACGTTTCATTATCGGATTCGCTCATTTTAGTTAACCTTGAACCAGAACTTTTCTGGTCAGGAGATACCTATACAGTTACTAATATGTAATAATACCAGTTCGCAATACATATTTTATATACAAATTGATGACAATTATATCTATTATACTGTTTCGGCAAATTATGCAGACCCTAATAAATTATCCGGTAAATCACAGTCCCCCTAGAGCTACGTATTAAATTTCTTCGCATATACAGCTAGAACTAAACCTAGTTATAGTATACAATGCCTATATTAAATGTATGAAGTACCTAATACTTCTCTACCTATTACCTTGTAGCTGTCAGCCTACCATTACCGCCGCCTCACTATTAATGTAGTACGGTTGGCGACGGTAGAGCATTATTCATGCGAAACTTGAGTTACTGCCGTAAATGCAACTAAATTTACCTAACTGAATAAGTAGGTGGTCCGACGGTGTTCAATTACTACTAAAAAAATAATTTATAGCGATTACGCCTTTCGAATATAGTTTGACTCTGCTATTTGAGTTTACCGTTATCCGATATAAACTCCTTGTACTGTATTGGTATTTCTGCATTAATTTAATTCAAGTGAAATATATATACATATATAATATAGGTATATAAGTCTTAGCACGTTAACTTTTGTTCTTTCGTTAGAACTTAATTATATTCCAATGTAGTTCGGTATTTCTCTTTCTACGGCCAGCATTGGTCTCATTACAAATTTTTAATTAAAGACTTGACCGTGAAATTGAATCACGCTATTGAGAACTTCATTGGAAAAAGAAGCATCACAGACGTAATTTGAAAAAAATTATCGACAACTTGTAGTGACAATGGTGGTTTTTAACAGCTTGACAATCATTATCGTACTAAAGATATGCAGCAACGTCTCTGAAGATCGGTATTCGCTCATACTACCATTCGCTGTTGAGTTACATTTAATAACACAACATTACTTTTGGCGAGATAATGCTGTAACAAAGCAATGAAAACATTTATATTTACACGCACTAAAATTACACATTAAAGCTTGTAGCGATAGTCTTGATAAGCAATACACATTTAGAGAATAAAGCAAGTCCCGGAAAATATACACTAATTGATTAAACAGAAGAGTTGTTTCCCAAAGAAGCACGGAATGTCTCATTTAGGCTTAGATAAAAAACTTTTTATGAAAGATATTCAATATTGAATACCGTTTCGGGATTTAAAACTGAGGACAAGACCACAAAATTTATACTGTAATTAGCAGTTTTCTAACTCATTTTAGTGCAATACTAAAGTCCGTTAGTCCACTATTCAGTCTAGATCTAATCAATCCCATATACTACTGGCACTCATGTCAGTGTTTTATAATAATTGCAATGTTTCCATTTATTATGTTCATTTTTGGATATATCTTCAGTAGCGCAATGATCAGGTCTACTATGCAGGGTTGAATCCTGTCTGCCGTGCAATTTTCCTAATTGGTATCAGGGCCATCATTTTAAAATGATATATTTTTCAGCTAAATATCGAACCAAAAGACTATGGTGTTCAAAAATTAGTTGGCTCTCCTTCAAGATCTAACAGACATGATTGATTGACATTTTTTAATCGCCGTTGCTTGCTAATTGTATAGGTTCATCCAGAATACCTGAATATATTGATATATACAATTGTTTCTCCATATTGATACCTTTGATTTTTCGAGATAACTTTCCCTAAATTTTTCTCATTTTTTCTTCTCAAAACTCAATTAAAATATTTTCCACGTCAGTAATTTTAGCATATCTTTGTGCTCGTTATTGTCTGAAGGTACATTAAACCTGAAGCAGGAATATGACATATAACGATATCTACGATTATACCTATACATATTCATAATGGATTTTAGAAAAATTCTTCGGGAACAATTCTTTCGTAAAAATACTTATCTTTTAATCGAAGATATCTTTCTACTTGTAGATCAATTGAGCAGGAATGAATTAAAATCACTTTATTCCAAAATACTAATTATGTTTTTGTTAAAATACTTTAGTGGAAGTAATTCACATTAAATGTGTCGAATAATATTAAAACATACAGCCATGCCTATCAACAAGAATATCTAAATACAAAGAAATCATTGAAATACGGAATTACATACTCGAATAATATTATAAATAATTATGCTCCCAATGTAAATTTAATATACCTAACTATAAAAGTGATGTGAATCATCCGTATATGAATGTATTTTTTTGTCAAGCTCTAAGAATTCTATTCATGGACTAAGGAAAAACAGTTCAAAAAAACCCAGTCAAGAGCTTAAATTAATAAAATTCAGACGTGAATTAAATTATAAATAAATGACGCTTGAATTATAAATATTGGTTCTAAAATTGAGCTTTTTTAAAATTGTAGTTTTTTCGGAATCAAAATTACACCGTCTATCTTTAAAGTGCTTAGATAAAATTATTTCAGTGGTTATGTTGTGTGAAACTGTATTTGTAATTAAAAAGTCGTTCCTTAAAATTTAATTTGACTGATAAATACTGTCCTGCATCAATTAGGCTGCGATGCCTGTAAGAAATGCTATGTTGGTTAAACTAAACAATATTTAAATAAAGCTGAAACTAAACACTAAATATAAACAACATACATAATTTTTATTTAGAAAATATTAATATTTTAAAAAAGAAAAATGGTTATGAAGATTAATTTATAAAATGATGTATGAGGTGTGTTCAGAAAATAACGGGAATTTTATTATTTTTTTAATATTTATTTATTTGTCTACATTAATGTTGTCGCCTTCAAAATAGTCCCCATTAGATATTATGCACTTGTGCCAGCGCTTCTTCCAATCCTCGAAACACTTCTATCTACGCTCACTCTATGCTTGTAAAGCGACGTCCCTTTAAGGTTTCCTTTATTTTCTCAAATAGGAAAAAGTCAGACAGAGCTATGTCTGGCGAATATGGAGGCTGGGGCATCGTTACAGTATTGTTTCTGGCCAAAAATTCACGAACACGCAACGAAGTATACGCAAGTGCGTTATCGTGGCGCAAAAGCCATGAATTGTTTCTCCACAAATCCGGCCGTTTTTTTTTCGAATTGCTTCACGCAAACGACGTTGAACTTGTAGATAGTATTCCTTGTTGATCGTTTGACCTCGTGGCAAAAATTCATGATACACTATTCTATCTATGGCTATTACTAAGTTTACATTGGCACATGTTTTAATATTGTTCGAGAATGTAAACATAATTCCATATAACAATGATTCCTTTGCTTTTCGACATTTTTGTTGATAGGCATGGCTATATGTTTTAAAATTTTTAATTCATTCCTATTTTATTGACCTACAATTGATAAACATATTTTTAAAGGGTCGAGTTACAATCCTACAAGGAAGAACAACATATATTTATTTATTTCTCATATTTTTAAAGAACGAAAAATATGAAACCATTACGAAATTATAAATTTAGATATTAGTCTTTAGATCTTTTTTTAAGCTTCTGGCTGCAATTGACATAAATATTATCCCATTAGCTTTTTACTTTTTGACACAAGACAATAATTGTAACAGAACTGCGATTGAATTCAACATGCTGCTGTTACAACTGGTTTGCTCTGATATCTATATTTGATATTTAGGTGCAAGAGTCATCCTACGTATTGTCGGTATCAGAGTGGTTTACTAGTAGTGAGATTAACTAAGAATTATAATAAACTAAGGACACCATCTTAAGATATAAATATGTTGTATTTAAATTTTTAGACTATATTAGGAAGTTTAGACAAAAGAATCGTATAGATTATTTTGATGCACTGAAGAATTTTTCCACACGAAGAATTATTAGCTGAAATGCGGTGGCATAGTACTACCTTCTGAAAACATGTTCACGAAGACTTACTGTCGAAAAGTTTGCCAGATCCTCAATATTATACAACATTATTTTTTTGAAGTAATTACGTTAATGCATGATGATAATCTTGTTACTCAAGAAGACTATTACAAAAATGACAGAACTATTAAATTATAGGTTATTAACAAAAAGAATAATGATTTGGGACCACCATCGACTATCCAAATGCTAAATATTTAGATAATCTGTTACGGGAGCGTTATAATATCAAAAACGAAAGAGATTTCTTTAATTTTTCAGTTTCTTACTCTATTTTATGTATTTAGCTAGTCAGTAACCAGTCCTAATAATTATTTCATGAAACTTTGCAGATTTTCATTTGCTAATACTATAAAGGTTTTGCATTGGTTACGAGTACAAGTCCTTATAAAAAGATTGGAATGTATTATATATAATATTGTCTGCGTATAGTGTTATTGTTATTCTTTGTCAGCAGGTCCTTAGGCAAGACAAGAGATTTGCGAAGCACTTTACAGGGTTTCTGAAGGCAGTCGTTTTCTGCTTTCAAAATCAAGTCCAATCCGGCTGAAAATTAGCTCAGAAGCAGATACTCAGGTTTTAAGAAAAAGTAAAAACCAACACAAATAAACCAAGTACATAGTGTCAAAACTAGACTGAAACCACCACAAAATTAGATACCTTGGTTTTAAAACTATGTACTCGGTTTATTTGAGCTGGTTTAGATTTTTTGACCTAGTTGTCACCCGATTTTTACCTGGGTTCTAGCTGGTTTTGACCTGCATTTAAAACAAGGATATTTATTTATTACCTGGGTTTGAAACCAAAGGACATATACGCTAACAACAACAACAAAGTGAGGTGCGAATTTGACGCCCCACGGGGGGGGGGAGGGCACCTGTGAAATGGCCACTGTGCCTTGGCGCCTTGGACCTGAGATTTTGTTTATCTTCGTTAAAGTAGCATCATCTTTATTTTTTCCTTATATTATTTCCTTCCATTGCACTTATTCAAATAATATCTACTTATGTTACATATGACTCTTCTTTCATGCGATCGAGCATTTTTTATTCTTGGAAGCTGATAGTCTTTCGCATAACTTGATTATTTACTCTCAACCATTAGTCGAATACTATAAAGTTTCATCTATCGTTCATAGGTTCCGAGAAGAACTAATACGTTCGATTACCTTCCAGTCTCAACAATTCCATGAAAACTTGGGAAAATATACCGCGCACAACAAGTTAACTAAACAAAACTTTATCTATATAGCAATAACAAGTATTTCAACAGGAACATACGTAGTTTTCATGTATTTTTGGTAGATAAAACAACTTTAAAGGTAAAGTCACCATTCACAGAACACAGAAGAAAGAAGATAAACATAGAGATTAACCAGAAAATGTAGTTCAAGTTGTAAAGACGCCAACTAGCACTAAGGGAGAGCGTAATATAGCTGCGAGTTTTCATCGTGGGTAGAAGGATAATAAAGGTTTCGAGAAATAATGAGGAACTAGATAAAAAGTTATTAAAAAATTATTTTAATTTTGCTATACATAAATCGTGTAATTAAGTAGACAATGCAAAAAGAATCTACATTCAGAACATCGTTAAAAGTAAAAACAATGGTGAAATTAGAGAATAGATAGTGTGTATACGACATTCCAATGCAAGTGCAACATAACATAGTATACATTTGTGTAAAGGGATAGCGTATAATCTCGGTGTAAACCTGAACTTCCGAGACAGCGAAATTGTACTTACTAGATTTAGTACGCGCACTGTAATTTGTTCCTAATTTCACTGATATCAACTATCCGTAATTAATAGTAGGAAATTATATATGCGACGACATCGTCTCACGGTCTATGCAGAAAGCAATGTGTGAAGTTTACAGGTTGATGATTTATCCCATCAACGAGAGAGAAGCTTTTTAGAAGTGCCGATCCGTGCAGTACACCGCGATGATCGAAAGAGATAAGAGCAATGGAGTAGCATGGAGGATGATATGTTTATAATCATCTGCAAGTATTAATTATAAATTCTTATGACGATTAGAATGATATTCATTATGTCTACCCAATCACTTATTCATATCAGTTGATTGAATTTGATATACAATATCTACTAAATACATATGTACATACGTGTATGATTATTTGGCTTTATAGTTATATAAATAGAGCTGTTTGGCTTATCATTAAATTTATTTAACCAATTCATAAAAAAAGTAAACATTTTGGTTTCAGGAATCTTTTTTTATATAATGAATTAGAATATCAGGAAAGTGTTAGCCTGTCCTTCGGATTTTTACCATCCATATACTGGAATCGAACGATAAAACAAAACTGTCTCACGGGCATTATCAATCTTCTTAAACCCACCTTTAATACCAGCGATACAACTAATCCAATCAATAACTTGTTATCACTTGCGCCAGCTATCTCACCTGAAATATAATATCATTGCTAAGACAGGAACTTTGTAACAAACCATTTGCTTGTTTCTTAAAGTGCACCTTTAGAACTTTTATTTGCAGGATGCGCAGTATTCCTACGTCATAGATGCATACATTACTATCAGAATCTGTATTAACCTTGTATTTGAATGTGAGAAATTTGAGAAGTTGCTTAGCTTGGGTTCACTAAGCGTTCAACCCCGAATCAGATTAACCTTTCTTCTTAAGAGCATCTTAGAACCAAATTTAACAGCCTACAATGCCCTAAGTGCTGCTTGGCTGTCAGGGAAAATTTTCGCCAACCTCCTCATAACTCTGGATTTGTGTTAAAAAATTAGAACCCTTATTTGATGTAATGCTATTGTATACATTTATAAGCAGCTAGCATTTTCATCTCTTTCGTAAATTAGACGAAACTGAGTGCGATTTTGGATCATATAGAACTATGACCTCGCAATTAAATTATAAAATTATAAATGAGTCCTTCCTTAGGCAGGCTTAAACGTATCTTTAACAAGAATAATTTCTCCAAGTTGTAGGTGTGCCCACAAGAAATAATTCACGTCTCTAGTCTCATAATCATGTATTACCTAGTAGTTTTTACTTTTAATGCTTGATTTTCTTTTGTGCCACTTTACATATTCCTTGACAACAACTTTGGACTCGGAAATTCGAATCCCATATAGTTCATACATACGGTTTATCATCCTAGTAGACAGAGGTGTTCGCGATTGTGTTCAACCTTCGACATTTTTATCGTATCAGTTAATATATGTCCAGGTTTCAGCAAAAAAAGACACTTCTCATACCAGCACATTTTGAATTATTTCTTGTACAACAAGTGGAAATAAATCAGGAATTAAAAGATAAGTACATAAAGGTCAGAAAATATATACAGGGTCCGGCAGAATAATCTCCCACATTTTGCACCGCCACTGTGCCCGCGCCAATTAAGCGATTGGGAGCTTAGTGTTTTTTTTTCAGTTGTCATCATGATTTGGACGGGCGAACATCGTGCTGTCATTATCGAAACATTTTTGAAAAATGAATCTGTGATTACAACGCAACGAACTCTTCGTACTCACTTCGCACTGGATAGACATGCTCCGGTTCCAGATCGCGAAACAATACTGCTTTGGGTTTCGAATTTTAGAGCCACAGGTTCAGCCTTAAAAAGAAAACCAACCGGTAGATCCAGAAGTGTTCGGACACCTGCAAATGTTGCAGCTGTTGGAGAAGCTGTGGAACGATCTCCTACTCGTTCAGCTGCTAAAAATGCCGTTGCTTTGCGTTTATCAGATCGTTCACTGCGTAGAATTTTACACGCAGACCTACACTTCCACCCATACAAAATGATGATCGCACAAGAGCTGAGTGAACGAGACTGCGAAAATCGTAGAGCATGTTGCAACGACATTCTTCAAAACATCCCACAAAATGGGCTTTTAATAACCAGTGACGAAGCCCATTTCCAAGAAGAGGGAGGCGTTACGGTTACCGTAACCGCCGATCGCTATATCGACATGCTATGTAATTTTTGGACCCAAGACTTAGAGAACTTAACCATGCGAATGTGTGGTTTCAACAGGATGGAGTTACGGCTCATACGGTCAGAAAGTCCATGAACGTTTTAAGGGAGATGTTTCCAGGACACGTAATCTCATTACGTGGAGACGTTGGGTGACCTGCGCGTTCACTCGATCTTGCCCCATGCGACTTTTTCCTTTGGAGCTACCTGAAAGCGAAGGTCTTTGAACACCATCCTCGAACCATTGACGAATTAAAAGCAGCAATAAATTGCAGGAATATCGCTTCAAATGACTGCTCGAGTAATGGAACGTTCAAAAATCACCTTCGAATGTGTATCGAAAACAATGGTTGCCACTTGAAGTCTGTAATTTTCAAAACTTAATGAAAAACAATAGCAAACTATACATTTCCATTTAATAAAAAAAAATTTAAACAACATTTACAATGGCGTTTTTATTAACGATTAAAATGTGGGAGGTTATTTTGCCGGACCCTGTATATTAATTATATCTACTGCTACCCTCCTACTCCTACAGCATTTCTGAATTCTTTGATGTTTAATCTTAGGCAGTCTCCAATTCTAACTTGAACATGATTCTTATGAAGCTTTAACGAATGAAAAACAAAATATTTTTTTGTGGTAGGTGCAGCTGCAGCGGTTTCCTAAGCTGTATTGCTTGCCAAAACTACCACTGCAGCTCTTTCTGTGTAAATTGCGTGTAAATGTGTTAACATGGCTTTTTTTCCGACATTAGCTCGCCATAAATAATGTTGCGCTGTTAATTATATCATAATAGCAATAGTAACTTAACGGGAGTACCGATCTAAAGAGACGTAACACACACCGTATGCATTGCCTACCCATAACCAGGCCGACTATCGAGCTATTAGATTGTAAGATGGTTCCATGATGTCATAGTAATCTCCAATTATCATCGAATTGGAATGTCGCTCACTAGAAAACTTGTTACTCTTGATTTTCTGCTTTGAAGTCGTCTTAAAGACGTGCAAGCATTTTCAACAACAAATACAAGACTTCTTACTAATAAAACTGAAAGAGCGCTAGAAGGAATGGTCTCTTCCTATGGTGTATGGGCCTATGCCCAATTTTGCTAATAAATTCAAAAATTTGCGACATAATAAACAATTATAAGTTTCACAGGAAGTTTGCCATAACAATCCTTTTATAGCAACAAAAACCGCCAACCAAAAACCTAATAAATACGGTCCGATAGCAATGCCATTTATTACACTGCAAATTATCTAAATCAACATTTTACATTCATGCTGAGAGATGTCGTTAGTGCTTTTGCTCTTTTAAAAATGGGTCCATAGTAAAATAGCTGTAGAGTATCGACGGTTCACAATCTACCCAATGAACATATTATGTGAATGTTGATAATTAACTTAATGACTTTTTGACAGTTTAACTGAAAGCAGGTTTCGCCGAAAAAGCGACGAAAGTGAAACTTGTTAAACCATTATAAAATATATGACACCTTAACTCTGGAAAGAATAAATTATATAAAAGAAATTACTTAAATATATAAGTATGTACGTATACGCAAATTTCAAATCGGATAGGCCTTGTAAAGTTCAAGTAAATAATAAAAGCACAACGTGCAGGGCATACTAGATAGAATATATGTATGTGTACATACAACCTAGTAAGGTATTTAAATTTTTTCACTAAAGCTGTAAAACGTCGGGCTACTTAGCGGTAATATCACATTTTCACGATACACTTAACGGGCTTATTTCTTTGTTCCCTATATGCTTATTTGATGTCGTTAGGGTAACTTTACCTTCTTTATTACCACCTAGGAACTTGATGGTATTCTTATCGAGTATATTACGTATACGACGTATATTACCGCGATAATCTAATGAAAGTTAGTAAGCAATATAGTTGGGCACTCTGTTTTAATGTTCCTGCCAACAAGAAACTGGGAAAACAATAATTACCAGCAAATAGTTATTATTTGTCCCGTAAGGGATTAGGAAAATCTTTTCTGACGTAATTATACTTTAGAAAAAAACCGTTAACAACCAAATAGAGCCATGGGACTTGACTTAAACATAATATAATTATATCCATTTTTATCAAAAATTAATAAGCACTTACTCATCGCAACAACGTGATTATTTTATACATGCAGCTATACTGTAATACAAATCCATAAAGTCAAATAATTGTGACTAATAACCATGTAATTGCGTATATTGTTTACTAAACATACATTATTTCAAACCAATTTCTGCCCATTATTATAGTCATAATATCGTCGAAAATCCAATCTCTTTAATGTACTCCTGTAATTAGATTATTAATGAAAATCGAACTTGTTTTGTTTTTCCTATAACACGATACATTTTTTCAAACTTATCTGATAAAATATATGTCAATTTTTGTATAAACGAAAAAATATGGTCTTTACAAATTAATATAACTTGCTTTTTACTTCATTTTGATTAAAATATTTTAGGTATTAATCTTAAATGTCCACAAGCCTTCATTCATAAGACTATTATTAATGAAACAACAGAAAATCAATACGTTGTCACGTATTCTAAATATAATACTTTCTTAGAACTTTTATCTGATCCCTGTGAAATAATATAGTAGCACTATGTTCCATTATACATATGTATATACCATACAGAAATAAATAGTATCGATCAATTGTCTAAGTCCACAAATAGGTCGATTTCGAATGGATTCAACATTAGTTGCTGTTGTGGTGGAGTACTAGCTTCTCATCAAGTAGTGTGTTAATAGGAATTCTGTTCGTTATTGGCTGCATAGACGCTTTGAACTACATGTATGTATATATGTTATGCATCGAATGCTTCAAAGTAATTATCTACAATGGATTTATCAATATTATGTGAACATACTTATTATCAATTGTTCCTGAAATTGATTTGTAATTACTAAGAGGTGCCAGAGATAAATATGAAAGTAGAACAACAACAGAATTGCTTTCTACGTACTAACGCCAAATAATTGCTCGTTTAACCGCACCCACGATTGGCTACGCGCTTTGTGTTCTACCGTATAGAAATGTATTGGTTCTCGAAGCAATTCCAAATTTTGTAATTTTGATTCTGCTCTTGAGATGATAGGTGTGCTAATTGTGCTGGGAAACACTGACATGTAATTGTGCCTACAGGTACTAAATTCATCTACCCCAACTATGGTAACAAACAAAGGATGTATCGTAGTTAAGGAGCTGCAAAAAAGAAAGAATCAAACAGCAAAGCCAGATGCTTCTCAAACGAAAGAATGCAATATTATGACAAGAGTAATCTTAATATTGTAGTTTTAATTCGCGCCTAAATTTTATTAAATTCAGTTCTTAACTGACTTTTTTCTTTGTTTTTTCGCCTAGTCAATCAAATTAAAGACCACTTTCAGGTTAATGAGACTTGAGTAACTAAAGTCTAGTCTCTACTGAGCCATTAACGTCGTATGCTCATGCAAGTCAAGCAGTCTTTACTAATACGGCTAATAATGTTTTTTCGTTATAAATGCCTGATAAACACGGACATTGTCAGAGTTATATAAGTATGTATGTACTTATAGGAGAAATACATAAATCTATCATAGATTACTTTATAAGCAAAGGTAATTGGAAAAAGGTAAAAGATGTACAAGTGAAAATGCATTGCGACCACTAGCTAGTGAAGTTAGAATTAATGGCAAATATACCAGCCGAACAGGAAAGAAAGAAGAATAGAAAAAAGACACAATAAAATGTTATAACTTAAAAGACAATGACGTACAATAAACCTACCTCGAACAGATCAATAAAGAAATAGTTAACAGGATAAATACTACAAAAGAAATAGACCACAAATGAATGCAACTTAAAGAAACTATTCTACACAAGTTAGCTGTAGAGTAACAAAAACTATAAATATACAAAGAAACACAGGTGGTGGACAACAGATGCTAAGCAAAAAGTAAACGACAATAAAATAAAAAAGAAAACGCTCTTAAGCCTCAGAAAAGGATTGGATATATACAAACAGCTAAAGGCGGAGATAATAGGATGGTTAGGCACGCGAAAAGACAGACAACATGGGAAAAATTAGGTAACAAGATGAAGGAAGAGTACGAAAAAGAAACACAATAACTCTAAAAAATACAAAAGACAACAGTGGAAACATTTTGGTGGAGGTAAAACTAATAATAAGAATATGGGAAGAATATTTGAACGAAGGAAGGAGAAAGTGTAGATTACTCCAAAGAATTAAATAAGCAAAATAAGAAGTAACTTGAGTTATTACCAAATTGAAAATAACGGCAGATATGATAAAATAGGTAGGGAGATAAGCACAGAATTTTGTAATCTAGTAATCGACATATTGACAAAACTAAAAACCCCAAAAAGCGGAAATATGGCTATAACATTGCCAATTTATAAAAAAATGTGACATGAGAGAATACTACTACGCAGAAATTGTATTAACCAGTATATCTGAAAAAGTACTAACTCAAATACTAGGAATGGGAGTGCGAGACCATAGTAAAACCAGCATTAAAAGAACAACAGGATGGAATTAGGACGAGCAGTTGTACCCGAGATCTAATATTCATAATCAGCTAATTGAAACAAAAGATATCAGGAAAGCTCTAGAAAAAAAAGAATACAATACAATAAGAACCCTGTATAAGGACGATAAAGACAAACTAAGAACTCATAACAAAAGATCCATAGAATTCGAAACAAAAATAAGATTTAAAAAGTTCTCACGTTTTCAGTTCTTTAGTGTTTACGATATTAATAGAGAATTTCATAAAAAGACAATATGATTTTGGTAGCAGTCAAAACAGAAACCTCGACAATAATGCTAAAGGAAAAGAAACATTAAATACCGACTCAAATAAACCTGAAGATTGAAGATTTTTAACTGCTTAATCACAATAATATAAGAAAATGAGAAGGTAGATAAGAAATAACAGCAAATAGGAAAGACAAAAAAATCACACCATGTACACATGCTCTAAGACATATCAAAGGAAAGAAAAACAGAGATATATAAAACAGCAGTAAAACTTTTGTTAGTATATAGCAGAATCTTCGGCGATTACAGATTAAACCAAAAGTAAAATAACAACAGTGGCAATGAACATCTGAAAACAATATAAGCAATTGCAAGAACGGACAGCATTAGGAATAATGTGATAATGCAAAGGGAAAACCTGAAACCAGTTAAGAAAGTTATCGAAGAGAGGGAACTGACTAGAATATTTGCACCAAATTAACGAAAATAGAGCATCTAATCAAATATGTGAGACTAGAGAGTAAAAATACAAGTATAGTGATGTGTAAGAAAGAACTCTACAGAAGAGAAACTTATGGGAAGAAAGAATAAATGTAATAGCATAGTTGATATTATAGTGTATTATATAAAAATCCGACACCTAATGGCTTAAGAATTTATAATTTAAATAAAAAATAAATAAGCAATAAATATAGATCTAGATACTATGGCAGTCAGGAAGGGCGTTGATGCAAAAATTGAGTTCTCGTGTACGCCACATTTTAAATAAATAGAGAAAGAAGAGATATTTTTATTAATAGAATCCTTTTATCTATTGCTACAAACATAACTCTTGCCATCCATTAAGAAAATCTCCAGTAACATGCCAAAAACCCCTCGTCTACCACAAGGCGAGATTCTATTCAACAAGCAATCAACTGAAGCCTGAAGACTGGGATTGGAAATTAATAAATAATACTTTTTAACCGATTCAAACTTTACTCCCCCCTGCTCCAGAAAAACTTCTTAACGCTATTTTTTGCAATTGCAAGAAAGGTTATAATGCCAAATACGGCTGTAGAAAAGTAAGGTTACAGTGTTCTCCAGCGTGTACCAATTGCCAAGGTCAGTCTTGCTCAAATGTCCAACTGAATACAACAGAGGAAGATTCATGTGATTTTGATGAAGAGACTACTGATTCATCTTCATTTGAACAATTTATGAATATCCAGCAAGAGGAAGAAGAAAAAGAAGAAGAAGAAATCGAAGAAGACATGATGACTTAGAGAAAAAATCATAAGGACCATTTTTGTAGAGAATTTTAAGATCTACAACATTGGTCTAAAGTATTTTTTTGATAAAACTTACCGTTTTCGGGAAAACCTAAAACCCTTAAATTTTGACCTTTGACCCCGAATAACTTTCTTAGCACACATGGAATTGACTTTTAAATTTTTATTTTTAATGGTAAAACCAAGGTCGCCACCAAAATTTGGCTCTGTCTTTTTGTTTTGGATCCTTTTTTATGCAAACTGAATAGTAGATCTGTGCCCAGCACATTGGAAAACTCAAATACAGTAATTGTTTCGTAAATTGAAGACCATATTTTTTCGTCTTTACTGTTTACCTTTCAGAATAGTGGTTTTTTTTTAATAATCATGAAGACATCCAAAAATACTCAACACTCAAGACTTCTCCGGTGTTGAATTTTTGGAATAATACTTTATTTTTGACAACAGGTGCTGCAGCAAAATTACTAATTTATTTTGAGTTATTTCAAATAAAACATTATTAAAATATATGTAAGTCTTTATTAAAAATGTTAACGTTTCATTCAACAAATTCACGTGTATAACTTTATACGGTCTATCAAACCTAGGATAAAATCTTTTAGATAGCTTTTATAATAGAGATATAAATTGCGAAATACCAAAAGAAACCGCCACAGAGCCATAATCTTAGTAATCCGAGGTACATGAAAGTTAACTGCATGCTACATTACTCCATGTATTATGTATAAATATATATGTCGGCGTTTTCGGCTTTGAGGATTTATCCTTCTCAGTAAAGAATAGACTAGTTTTTACTAGATTTAGAATCAGTAACAAAACTTGCAAAATAAATGAACTCAAAATTACAACACAAAAGCAAACCTTACAATTAAATACCTACACTCTTTATTAATAATAATAAAAAGTCAATATCAAGTTTTTTTAATTTAGTACTGGATTTAGATATTGGTTTAATATTGCACTTACTTGTAGTAGTTCTAAGTTTATTATTCAATTGTTAATTCTTTTATAGATACTGTGTCCTAATAACTGTCGTTCTGTAAATTTCTTGCCTTTTTTACCATATTATTTTAAATGTTACTTCTATCTAATTAGATGACGATTATTTGTGTTATAAGACAAATAATGTGGAAATAATGTTTTCATTTGCAACTTAAATTAATAAGATTAACAACAATTATATAATGTTGCCTTAAAATGTTATTTTACGTCGCCAATTAAACCAAAAAGGACAATACAAAATTCAATTACAAAGATAAGAGACGAAAGGGTGTATCCTCTTAAGGGCCAAATACTGTCGCTAACATTAACATAGCATGCGGTTATGGTACAATTAATTGCAGTTAGAATTCTCGAAAGGACTCCCAAACGCCGTCTATTATTAAAGAGGCGACACGAAGGAGCGAACGCTTCACATCGGACAGGGACCTTACCGCTGGGGTACAGGTAAAATGTTAATTTCTAATTATATCATGAGAATCGCAAGGCAAAGATGCTCCATTCTGTGGACTAATGGGCTATTGTATAAAATACGCGCGATCGTTCTGGATATTCATAGTATAAAAGATAAGGAATACCGGAAACGAGAAATGTATGATCGTGAACGTTAAATGCCACCTGGTAATGAGCAAAGTACGATAAATAAATGTATGCGTATTTATTATCAGAATGGTAGTTCAGGATTATTCAAATATATACAAGAAACCTCTTGAAAATATCGTAGTGTATAAACGCAAAGATATTCTAGAAATAAAATCCATTATTCTTTCAATCTTATTAAGAAGTGGTGCATATCTTTATTCGACAATTCAAATAATATATATCATAGATTGCAACACGTATCTTTCAATTGTGAACGTTAATATGTAATTCAATCGTACCGGTTAGTCTTATTTTACCCTACATATCACTCGAAACTTTGTCGAATTATACGGATGACATTTAATGCAATCTGTTTTTGCAGGAGAGCTGCTGGCAATGAGGGTGCGCTAGCAGGGAGTATGGAACCGCCGGGATGGGCATGCGCGCAGACCCAGGGGGCAAGTCTCGTCCGCTGACCACCGCCACGGTACCGTTACTCGCCACTGCTGCCTTCTATTTCTACGTTTTAAACACAGGTACTAACATCTTTAAACTAACTACATACTACATACTATTATCTATTGATTCTCTACTCTTTATTCAACATATCTAACTCAATCCATATATTTTCAGCAGGTTTAGGTCGCATTTAGCAAACAAGCTGTTTTTAAGCCGCAGATTTTGTGGTTAAAATAGTTTTTTTCTCTAAGATCCTAGCAAAAAAAGGCTTCTTATCTAATTTATCTAAATATAAACTTAACCATTTCGTTAGTATACCAACGGGTAATTATCAAATGGGGATTTAAGGCCGCTTACCCAATAGAGAACTGTGATCCAATAAATAAATACCCACAAATTTATTTGATCACAGTTCTCTATTGAGACACAAATAACAGTGCAACTTTGCTGACGGCGACATGGTGTATGTAACACAGATATGCAACACTTTGCACACACCTAAATTATACATCAACAGCTGCAGCGAGATAACGAATTTTGCTTATATCAAGTTTCAAAACAATTAGCGGATTACTGATGGATCTCCGCGTCCTCCCCTTTAAACTTTTTTTTTTTCATTCACGTGTTGTTTTTGACTTTCATGGGTGTGTGGTTGCTAGTTATAGGGTTCACATAGCAATATTTCGAATTATGGTCACTCACTTGACTTTTCTTGAATGTAACTGAAAAATTTACTTGATATTTAGATTTAGTTTGCACAAAAAAATCTGATCCTAAGCAAATATTCCAATATATTCATGCAAAACAAGGCACAGCTCGTATACCTAACACTCTCTACCATAACGATATAATTTTGGACACTCCTCAAGATATAGTTGAAGCTTTTGCCAGCAACTTTTCTTCTATCTATATGAGTACTTCACATTTCTCTACTGAGTTTAAACATAGCAATTGCAATCCTTTTACTCTGCAACACGTTTCTTCTGAAGAAATAATCAAGGTTTTGGCGTCCTTCCATGCTAATAAGACCGCTGGAGATTACCTTATTCCTAGTTTTCTTGTGCGGGATGGTAGATTTGTGTTTGGAAAACCTCTATCATATCTACTTAATTCATGCACTTTTCCTGCATCATGCAAATCTGCCAAAGTAGTTCCAATATTTAAAAAGGATGACAAGACCTGTACAGACAATTATAGACCCATATCTATTTTGTCCAATTTTGCAAAAGCTTTTGAAAGCATCATCTGCTCATGTTCATATTATAACACCAAAATATATCTCCTCATCAACATAGTTTTGTTCGTGGTAGGTCTACAGTTACAAATTTATTATCAATCACGCAATTAATCAGCGAGCAACTTGATGCTCAACGTCAAGTTGATGTAATATATACAGATTTCAGCAAAGCGTTTGACATCATTGATCATGGTATTCTATTGCAAAAACTATCGATGTATGGGTTAAGTTCATCGTTACGTATTTGACACAGAGAACTAATTATATCTCTTACAATGGTTATAAGTGATCTGATTATTGTCCTTCATCTGGAGTACCTCAAGGGTCGCACCTGGGGCCGTTTCTGTTTGTCTTGTTTATTAACGACTTACTTGCTTCACTAACCTGTCCAGTACTTGCCTACGTTGATGATTTAAAGATTTATCTTCCCATCAAATCGTTCAATGATGTACTTGGTCTACAACAGAACTTGGATACTATAAGACACTGGTGCTCTGAATTTAAATTACAGCTGAATGTCAATAAATGTTCCTTTGTTTGTTACACCAGGAAAGTAAATTCCATCGATTCTATATATGAAATAGACGGTAATCTTTTAACACGTTCTTATACTGTCAAAGATCTTGGTGTTTTATTCGACTCCCGCCTTTCTTTTGTGCCACGCCTTACTAATTTATCTACTTCCAGTTTAAAAACACTAGGGTTTATATTACGCTCATCTAAATTCTTTAATAACATATCTTTAATTAAAACTTTATACTTCACTTTTGTTGTCAGCAAGCTTGAGTATGCTTCCGTGGTATGGTCTCCGCACTACATCTACTTACAATTATCTATTGAAAAGGTTCAGCGCCGTTTCTTAAAATATCTTTCTTTCAAACTGGATAACTCTTACCCTGAGAGAGGAATTGATTATACCTCGCTCTTAGTAAGGCATGGCGTGATGTCACTGGAGAGCAGAAGGAGAATACACGGAGCCAGGTTCTTATGGAAGATAATTCATGGTTCATCTGATTGTCCGTCTCTTCTTTCAAAAATTAATTTCTTTGTGCCTCGCCTTTCCTCTCGTTCTTCCCACACCTTTGCATATCCATTTTCCCGAACAAATTTATTACAACATTCTCCGCTGTATACTGTGTGTCGTCTGGCCGACATATATTATGGAGATATATTTTATCAGCGACCTAGCGTTGGGTTGATTTCATTTAATTTTATTTGATTTCAATCAATCTTGGCTTTTTCCTTTCTTTTTTTCCCCTTTATATTTTCTTAAATTTCATTTCCTTGTTTGGAGTACTAGAATAGAATATTAAATAGAATAGATTCTAAAATATTGTATGTATTAGGTAATCTTGAGTTGTTACAGTTGCATATTTGTGTACATATTATTTGTATTTTTTACCCTATAGATGTAAATTGGTGGGTAATAAAGAATCTATCTATTACAAAGTAGACTCAAAATGTTCCTTAGAAATTTCCTTCCATTCTTTCATGTCCTTCTTATTACTGTCTTACAGTGTTTCAATTCTTTTATGCATTTGTTGTATGTGTTTCTGTAAACATTTTGGGTTTTAAAAAGTTTTACGGTAACTTTACAATCTGATCTAAATAGTACAATGATTTCTCCTATAAATATTTTATTATTTGATTTTGTTTTTAGAAAGAGTGAACATCTTCTTTTCTATTATTGAAAGCAACTGATACATACATCATTCGATAAGAAAGATTGTTTTTCTCTCCAAAAAAACTACACCCTCCAAGATAGACAAAACAGTCTTTGAATTTGAATACTTGATTTTGATTATTCTGCTTTACACTTTTTATTCTACCACAATTATTGATTCAAAGAAATGCTCATTCAACACAAATACAACATGCTTTAAGAAAATATCTTAAATATCTGATCCCAATACATAAATCACTAAATAATTTCGTAATACGGCTCTATTTCTTGAAATCATTCGATTTTTTTTAGCACAAATCAATTCAGAGTGATTTCAAGGACTGTGGGCTCGTAATAACAATAAACATCGGTATCACCACACACCACAACTTTGATTAATTATTCGAGACACGTGTTTCGAAAACGCATGGGTTTTCATCATCAACCGATGTTTATTGTTATTGTCACAAATCAATTATCTAGAGTTTCCTACATTCCTCGTTATCCATTGTCAATGTCTTAACAATACTTGCAAATCCCGCTTCTTCAATTCAATTACTACTTTCATTACGCGAAACGATGGTTCCATCGTAGATACCGCAATGTAGGCACCTATTATACTCCTTAGATTTTACAACTCATTAAAATGTCCTACATTACACGAGAGTCGCAGGATATTTTCTTCTTATCATCAGCATCACTTCCCGAATCAAAATGTTTGATTTGCAATACCATCGAACACTCCACAACGGGATAGTACAGGATATTCTTAGCACGTTGTATCAAATACATCCCCAAATTCTGGAAGTGGTTTATCAATTGTTAGTCACCATTTGCATGTCTCAGATTCTGCCCATTACAGTTAAATAGGCTCTAGATGGTTTACAGTCAAAGATAAGGCGCTCTCCTGCGCGATTATCCTTCACCGGATATCACAATCTTTCTGTCTCAGGTTATCTCCTGTTTGACAACATCTTGGATTATTCCACAAGTTGCTGTATTAAGGTGTATTTAACGCATATCTAGCTAGTATTTGGGCTTTCAGGTGTTACTCAAATACACAGAAAATTGGACCAGTTTAACAATGTTTCCCACAGCCACCTCTTGCGGCATAAGGAAGCATGCCAGAATTAGTTCCAAAGTGACTTTGTGAAATCTCAATTCAGAGTAGGAAAGACAGAAATAATGGCGGTCACTTCAGGATTACAAGAATTGTAATTTTTATTGTATAAAAAATCACAACCCTAACACAGTGTACTTTAATTTTTTTCTAAACACTAGTGACTTAATACTAACCATGTACGACACTGTAGTTATAATAACGCAATCAAACCAAAAAGGTATATTGTCTGTTTATATGCTAATTTATTGACACAAATTTCACACAAATACTCTTTAGAAGTGTCCCAACTAGAACAAACTGAATGTATCCATAAACTACAATACCAAAGGTCATCATCTTTTCCCACTGGCTTTCAATCATTCATCATCAATTTCTTTTTTTGGATTTTCAGCCACAGCAGATGATTTCTTCTTTTATACCGTCAATATTTTCTTTATTCTTTATTCATTTCATTTTTCTTACGCTTGTATCTTAAGATTCTCCTTCTTTTTGTTCTTTCTTATTTCTTCAAACTTGATTTTTATTATCGTCGAAGTCAAGATCTTGAAATGCCGTTTAGCTCTTGCTCCTTTTGCTGACAGATCAGTCCAAGTATAGTCCAGCATCCAAGTAGAGAAAAAAATCTTGTATAGGAATTTGAATTGCTGGGATGGGCTTGATATTAACATCTTTAAGACGCGGTAACACTTGTGCAGTATCAACCTTAATTGCTTTGTTGACATCTTTGTTGAAGTCGTCACTTAAAGGAGCTGTTACAGAAACATCAGCACACGATGTATTCTTTTAAAGGATATCTTCTACCAAACAGTCTTTATCTGTGAAAATTCACAAATTTAAAGTATGAATTCCAGTGTTTTTGAATCCACTTGTTGATATGCAATGGTAGTAATTAACAAGTAAGCTCCGTTAAAAGTTTCTGCTACATCTTAAGGGATTATTTTGACTTGAGTTCTTAAAATTCATAAATAACTCAGATTCCCTTCTATATGCAGACTTCAATAGTGATTTAAGCATTCCATCTAAAAACTTAAGCCTATGAGATGTGTGGTGGTAGGGAATCACGAGAGTCTTGCACAGTTGTGAATCTTATTTCATTAACATTCCAAAAGATTTCATGAACAAACGATTAACTTATTTGTTAAACCCTACAGCTCTTATCAACTGCCAAGATGGGAAAGTCTGGTATAGTAGTTTCAGTTATTTTCGGGAAATTATAATAACCACAATTACCTCTTGACTTCCATTACCCTAGCCTCCACTAGGCTGGTTGATAGCCCAGTACTAGATATTCTTGTACGATTTGAGATCAATGAACCGGTTCGTTTTCACAGAGAAAGTACCAAGTGGTGAAAGCTCCAACAGTTAAGTTACTATACATGCATTGTAAACAGATATTGCATATTCGATACACGTCCATCCATGTCCACAATTTTGCATTTAATTTAAATTACTTATCAGAAACAAAAATTCACATCTCGGACGGTTAAGCGAGCTCACCGATCGTTGCATATTGTGTGCATACTAATTTGGAATTCAAGCTCGCTTTCATTCGCAAGGCTAGCTGGCCAATTACAAATTCGATAACGATCGAAATATCTCCGGCCATGTATGTGGTATAAATATGTCACCATTAATTATAAAACTTCCTTCCTATAGTGATTGGTTTGTATCATCTTTCAAAAACCGTTTTTTTAAATAGCTAGGCAAGTGATTTAAGTATATCATCAAAAGCAATTGACAAAAGTTTAGCCAACAATCATAGCACAAAGATATGTGAGAGAGATCTTATAAGAGAGACGTACAAACGATAATGGAATGAAGGAAATATATAGCAAAAGGAACAGTAACTTAATAAATTTATTAGTTTTACAATTTACAACTAGCCAGACCTTTTATGGCTGTTTATGTGTGTAGCTTTAGACATTTTTCAAATGGTAGTGGACGCATTTTCTCTAGAGGATTATGCATATCCTGCGTCCATACTATTGCGGTTGTAACGAATAGCGTACATGCAACACAATACATCCGTTTATCACCAACCGTGCATGCTTAACTGATCCATATATCAGTGGGTAGGTGATCAAAACTAATTAGATACCATTACCACCTCGTGTCGTTGCATTTTACCAACCTAGCAGAACGTTTCATTGTTATCTGATGTCCGTCCCCATCTCTAACTCTAACCGAATAACCAATATGAACGATACATGCATTCATCTCAAACCAACACGTAAAAGCCATATCCGCAATACATACTATGGGATATTAATCGTACACTCCTATGTTATACAACTACAAGCGAACGTACGGAGTCGAACAGCAGAGGGCGACACATGGCGAGAAAACTGTGTACACGTATCATTTATCATTGGGGAACAGCGGGAAATTAAAAATTTTGCGCTTGTATCGTTTGTACGCTGGTACGATGTAGATGTCTGGATGGAGATATATGAAACGTTTGTTCAACAGTACGAACACATAAAAACGTATAGGACCCTACGTGTATATTTCTATTTAATTTTCGTCCGCATATAGCCGACGGGAAAAATGATTCATTAGCAGGTTTTTCCTTTTGTTTTCCTTTTTTAATGGATACAATCTTATCGTTCGGAACCTGTCAACTGTCGCGTTTTAATAATGGAAATAACCGTAGATGGCGCTCGCGAAAACTGTTTTTGTTCGTGATTAGATGCGGATGTAACACAATAATAGTGGAAATGAAATGAAATTAGTCTAGAATGTAGATGTGGAAATATTACTGGCACGTTATCGAATTAGACGTTGATATTCATTATTGTCCAAGGCCTACATAGAGCTCTTGCAAAAAAAAATTGAAGGATATAAATTAATATTAACTTGAAGCTAGGCAATTTAATAAACACAAAAATGTTGAATGTTTTCGGACATAGTATAACAAATTGTGTATCTAAAATGCAAAAATTTACGATAATATTCATGTCAGGACTATCATATTCAGGTTTTAATGAATTTCTCCACTGAAGAACTACCTTTATATACGGACAGCGCAATTTATATTTTTGTGGGGAGTTGCCCGATTTTAGATATAGAGATTTCAAAAAAAAATCCAAAAATTTAAAATAATAATTATAATTTAATTTATATTCAAAAGAAAGGTCAAAAGTCTGCTGTAGTTTCCAAGCTTTTTATTGAAATTGAAAGACTGTGGTATGCTGTTCTCACGTCAAGCTACTAGGTACTACGTTAAAATTGCGCCATATTTGTAATAGTTGCCGGAGCTCTCTGGTTAGTGATACAATAATCTTCAGATTTTCACAGCCGTCATTGGTAGCTATTCTTCGGTTTTGTAGTTCTCTGCCATGTAGAAAGTTTCAAATCTGGTGGTTTCAATCGGCACACATCATGATAAAATTGAGTTCTCCCTCCAATGCCAAAGAAATTTAATTTAGTTAAACTCGTCGGAACTCTCTTTCAGGTTCCATATTCTCATCAAATTTTCTGTTTCCTGTACACAAGTAGGCTCTTTTTTCCCTTGAAAGAGAAAGTAATACTTATCTTGCAGGCCTGTAGGCTTTTAAACTGAGTTTGTTTCGCAGTTATAAATTTGATGTATCTAGTAACAAACCTCGATGGTATCATAAAATGTCTTCCTAATCTGCGCCGCTGATTACAAATACAGGGTGGGCCACTTAAAATGATGCATTGAAATTATGGCCAACCTAAATAAGAAATTTAAAATCGGACCAGGTAAAGTTATACAGTTCTAAGGGAAGCATATTTTAATAAAAATGTGGATTTTATATCATTCATCATAACTCTCTGCTCCCAACAGCGAATGGCAAGTCGATCCGGGATTAAACTCTCTGAAAAAACGTCACCGTCCCTCCAGAGAATTGAACCCCGGCACCTATCGTCCTCCCACAACGATAGTCAGCCGCCTAACCACTGCGGCCATCGACCCGTTAAAATAAAATATAATAAATAAAATTTACATTGTTATTAAAATGTGCGACCTCTATAGGTCTACCTGGTTCGATTTTAAAATTTTTATCTAGCTTGGCCGTAATTCTAGTGCATCATTTTAGGTGGACCGCCCTTTATTTATTTACTGATAGCCAGTTTACAATTATCTCCTTTCTAACACTGAGGCTTGTTATCAATTTATAGCGAACAAAATCGCGAACTACATATACATATATGTATATAAAATCCGTTAGATTGAATGAAAAGGGTTATATTCATTTAGACCAAACTACCATTACTACCTACTTTATCACACACAAAGTTATCTCGTCTTAAGAGACCATCAACTACAGTCAGACAAAGACTTCAACAACATATCTGGGAAGTACGTATTTATCATATTACCTTTTCAGCACCTTGACACACAGCTAATGCGCACTGTTGCTTTGCCCTGCAACGAGATAAACAATGGGGTAATCACACAAATCTATCTCCGACTTTCTTTTGATATCGTTCTATTATTAGTAGTGGTTATATAAATTTTGAGATATTTGTGGTGTGCTATCAGTGAAAGCTTAGAATATGCTATTGGTTAATAATTGGGACATAACAAGTTATTCTTCACTGGATCTGGTGCACAAACCCACTAAACACCAAACAAGTTGAACTTGTTTGGTGTTTAGTGGGTTAAAGTGTTTAACAAGGGGTTATAGTGTTATAACAAGTTAGCGAAAAATGTGTTGTTTTATTTTAAATACAGGTAAATAAAAGGTTTTCTTAAATTGCTTTAGATGAATGTTAAACGTCAAAACGTCTCTGACAAATATTCAAATTGCCTAAAAATTAGTGCCATAATAGAGCAATCAATAACACAATTGAACATATGACATTAGAGGGAAGATGACGCAATCTACTCGGTGTTTTTCCGATCGATTTTGACATACGGCGCCCTGACCTGGTTCAGCGCCGCCAAGTCGCAAATCGCTTGACGTTCTTCTGAACAGGGCGCTACTTACGCTTCTCTCAGCACCCTGGTTCGTCGTTAACGCTCAGATACATAGAGATCTTAGTATTCCTAAACTAAGCCATTATACGATGGCGTTGACCAGAAGCACCCTTGATAGGATCGCACGGCCGAAGAACCCGTTGATTCGGCATCTCGGGGAGCTGGACCTAGACAGGCCACTTGGGGTATCCTGAACCCAGCCACCTAGTCACCGCCACGATTAGGACCTGGGGAAAATACACGGTTGCATAGATGGAATACCCGGAGGTCCGATGAAGTCATATCAAAGAAGAATAAAAGACTTAGGGACCCACAAGTCCATCCTTAGGGTAAAATGGAGACCTCGGAAGATAGCGTATTAGCTAAACTTTTTACGATAAGGAATTGTAGTATTACTTGCTGGTAGAGTCCTCCTTATTGATTGACTGTTGCTATCAAGGCAGGGCAGTCTCTAATTACCCCTAACACTGCGGCCCGCTGGGCTTATTATGTTATTCCTGCCTTGATTCCATTTTATTCAAACAGGTTAGTTCCCTCGATCAGGTTTAGAAGCCTTTGGTAAATCTTTCTCCACTGGTATATCAAACGCGCTTTGCAAAGCAACCCTACGTTGACTTAGTGCCACGCATTCGAAGATGATATGAAAGGCTGCTTCCTCCTCCTCATTACAAAGTCTGCATAGGGGTTCATCTTTATAGATCCCCATCTTGTGCAGATTACCTCTTACACAGCCGTGTCCTGTTAATAGACATGTTGCTCCCTTAAGCTGAGTCCTGTTTAATGCAAGTAAGTCAGCAGTTAGTCGTTGTGACGGTTGTTCCATCATCCGTTTGCTGTGCCTTTGCCCAGTTACATGGTTCCAATTTAGTTGGTGTTATTTTATAATCCACTCATTAATTGCACCGCGTACATTCTTTGTAATACCTAGACCTGGCTCCGCCCCGGTAAATTTCATTTGGGAACCTTCCCTCGCTAGCTGGTCTGCAGTTTCATTGCCTGCTATACCCCTGTGTCCCGGCACCCACACCAAGGTGACCTTGTTGTCTCTGGCCAGGACAGTTAGGTTTTGCGGACATTCCCATACTAGTTTGGAGGATATGTAATAAGATGCTAGAGCCTTTAAGGCTGCCTGATTGTCAGAGAGAATACAGATCGCCTGCCCTCGCGGTTGGCGGCGTAGACTCTCCAACGCACAGGTTTGTATAGCATATATTTCTGTTTAAAATACCGTTGTGTATCGCCCAAGTGATTCACATACTTTGTAACCCTGGTCTTCCTCATATACACCAACGCCAGAATTAGTGCCTTTGTTTGACCGATCTGTATACCAGTTTTGAGTGTGCGGTTTTCTCCCTTCACCATTTTTCCATTCATCCCAATTCAAGAAAATCTTTAAGGGTTTGTCATAGGAAATCCTGGTGATGAGTCCTCCTTATACTATTAAATGTTTTAAATGGGCCATCATTGATTGTAACAATTTTTAATGTATTGATTGTGATATTCTCTCGTCTTTAAATTTTGCCCATTTCATGCTTACAGTGCGTTCATACTGGCTTTATTATTTTAATGCAGTAATCATGTGTGTGGTCACAATCACATGATAATCGTCGATAAATACACAAAAATTTTTGTGTGCAAAATTCGAAATCATTATGAGTTGTGCTCAATTTATGGACTTATAGTAATAATGAATGGGAGTTTATACGATGAGATCGACATTTCCAAAGTGTCCACACAAATTGGCATGATGAACAACGACAGACCCACTCTTAAAACCAATGAAATTATGAGAAAAACCGAGATCTGATTGACGATTGGTTTGGATACTACGATCGGTGTTGACAACTAATTTAAATTCAAGGCGAAAAACTTTGATAGAGAAGGGTTAAAGAAACAGATGCAACGTTATGAAAAATGCTTAGCAGTGAACAGCGCGTTTATGTGGAAAAAATGAAGTGAAAAAAAGTACTGATGTGAGTAGATGTGATTTAATATTACTGTCAAGCTGCAATTATCAATGAAAGAAACGTACGAAATATACCTGATTTATAAAAAAGTCATTCTAATTTTCATTTAATGAATGTGATATAGGATAGTACGGTTATTAAGAAATCAGAACAATTTGTTACATCCGCATAGCGCAATTAAAAGGCGACAAAATAGAATCCGTAATGATGATTTTCTAAGAAATTGTATTTCAACTCCGTATTGTTATTGCAGTTCTCCAATCCGACCAAGGGATACTATTCGGATGGGTTGAGAAAAGTTTTACCCCCAAATGATACTAAACCGTACAGCAAGGATGTATATTGCCTTGTGTTTTTTTCGCTACCTGCAGTTCAAATTTTATGGATATAGGACCAACAGTTGCGTCTTAATCTGTGTTTGGAAGGGAATATTGAATGTGAAAGTTGAACAGAGTATTACGTGAAGTTTTATTAAATGAGCTGAATTAGGATAACTGTCTGTCTCATAGTCAAATATTCTAGGAAGTAGAAAAATGTTGTGAGAAGGATAAGAACACATCTAAATCAAAACGCGGTTTATGGCGATCTGTCTAGCGACACACGATTCCCATACTCACCTAACTAAATTTATCGATTAAAAAGTTATCAGACTATCAATCTGGTTTTTAATAATCACACCTCGAACAAGCAAAAACATTCCTTCGTCCAGAAATCGGACGAGTTTAGAAAGTCTCACCTTAAAATTTCTTACACTTATATTTATCTTGGCTTTGCTTTATGTACTAATAGTTTTTTTAAGTTAATTTTTCAAAATGCAGTGCCAAATAACTTGATTGGACAAAATTAAATTTTAAATTAGAGTGGAACAATTTCATATTATATATTCATAATAATCTAATAGGATAAAGCCTCGCCAAGTTTTGCACGTGATATCTATAATTAGTTGGACAAAATATTATCTGTGCAATGGATTAGACATAGACAACTATTAAACTGGCCAATTTATTCCTCAAATATGTCAGGCTGGTACTGTTATACAACCTATGCAATACTCAGCCACTAGTAGATTACGTTAATTACTCCTAAGTACATCCATTTATTTATATTTACACAAAAACGAAAAAAGGATAATTTCGTGTTAAAATTCAGTTAATTCATATACGGCTATAACTATTTAATTTCCTTCTTCTTTTCATTTTGCACATTTTACAGAATTGCACTTTGTTGAATGGTGTTGCATATTTCCTGTAGGTTTTTTCGTTCTTGTTACAGCCTTCTGTTTCCAAGATGCAGTCCACATCACCGCCATATTGGGTGAGTCGGTGGTATTCAACTGCCACGTCGAGTTTCCAGAGGGTCATCCCGTGCCCTATGTGTTACAATGGGAGAAGAAGGTAGGCGACACGGTAGGATTTTTTTTCAACCTCTGCTCTCTTTCTGTGGTGGTTGGTTGGTTGGTTACGTGATTTTTGGGTGTTCGTGGCCACATCATCGGATGATCAATGATGTGACGGGCTTCTTTGGCCCTGAAGGGTTTGCATGTTCTTGGATATGAAACGATATCATGCTTTCAAATCGAATCGTGCTTTAAATTTCTGCATTTCATTTTATACTTTTAAAGGAAAAGCTTCTGTAGTAACAAATCGATTTGAATGCAATTTTATATGCAAGAACGATAATCATTTTATTCGTTATATATTTAACCAATTGTACATCCTATGTAGTACATGATATTTATGTATAACCACTGTCTTATTTACTCTAAATGGTTGTATAATTGGTGTTGAAGCTATATACCCATATATTAATAAAAGTATCTATATACATAGTAATTTGCATTGTGATAATTTTAATTGGTACTAAATGTGTAAGATAACCACATCGTACCTTTATTTCTATAAGGTTGATGCATATTAGTGAAAAATTCAAAAGTATGCTTTCTAATTTAACTGAAACCGTATTATGTCTGTATTGTTTATGTAATATTGAATGATAGAAATAAATAATAAAATTCCAAAAGCAATTAAATAATTCAGGAAATTATTTCAAGATCATAAAGAGATAATTTTATTTTCACAGGCTATATCAGAATAAAATTATAGTTTTTTTAATCTTCACAGAGCAACAGTTAAAAATACAAACGTTGGAATATTGATTGCCATAATAATATAAAATGAAAGTCCTATAGTATCCCTACAGTCCTATAATATTCCAGTGGTTGCTTGTGCCCCATGAAATGTCATGTATTCAGGTTCCGGTTCGATAATATATCACCTGTTATAAATCTTGTTAAATATCTTATAGCTAATAAGTATTACATTGGTCACATATATGTATATGTTATCATACATGCTGTACTCCGAATTAATAGAATATTCTTGTGCAGCACCTTAGCTTGTTTCGCTTTCATAGATTGCGGTCTATAGACCTTTCTGAGAATCTAAGTTCGTTGAATAGTGGTCGTAATCAATTTTAACAAGATTTTAAAGAAAACTTTGCAATTTGTTAAATATCAGTTTATCAACTGTTTTTGTATTAGGTTATAGTGTATGGCAGTTTATAGAATCCAGTTCAAAAATCATTTCACTGAAGCATTGATTGCTATACTATAAACTATGTATATGTCATGAAATGAAAAAATGCTCGTAAAGTCTTACTGCTACGATTCAAGATCGCTTTTACACTAAATTCTGCCATGATTCAAAACAAATTCTAGCAAACGTAAGTACCAAGAAATATTAATAATGTACATTGAAAATGAAGAAATTTGTTGATTTTTTTTTGGATCAGAAAGACACAGTAGATCATCAGATTGTAGCTTTGTGCGTTTTTAGACTCCATCGGATATTACTGAACACCACCCTCCGTTACAACCAAGATGCATATCTATGGGATGTAATGTACCGTTACAGTTCAACCTAAATTTAGTTTTTTTTTCAAAATAGCTTTTCGTTAGTTAAAGACAGAGTCAAATCTCCAATGGCGGACCTACAGCATTCAGCTCAACGTGCAACGAATGCAAAGATAGCTTTTTTCTTTCATCTAACGTAGATACTTCTATGGTACTTCCTGGAAATTGATCTATATCTGTTAATAATATGGTCATAAACGATAACGAACAAAACAACTGTAACGAATTCAAAGATTTCTCTTTTATAATTATACAATTATATGTTCATAAAGTACAGAACTTAGGCATACCACATTATTTTAGCGAGATATTATTTGCGGTGTTGCATTGTATGTAAAAAAGTAACACAATATCTGAAATAGTATAGGCATAGTTTCTTTTAAATTTACATCGTCTTTAGATTGTAATAGGAATATTTGATTCATTTTTCTACACTTTTTC
The DNA here is from genome assembly GCA_023690525.1 of Holotrichia oblita. NCBI lineage: Eukaryota > Metazoa > Arthropoda > Insecta > Coleoptera > Scarabaeidae > Holotrichia > Holotrichia oblita. The sequence continues at coordinate 100,358,889 of CM043018.1, forward strand.
TAAACAATTAATATTCCAACGTCACTTTGCTGTCATTATAAAGAACATTTTAATGAAAGATAAACACAACAAAGAACGTAGGAACAAGGTGGGCAGCGTAGAAAGAACGGGCAAGATGGAAAATTAAAGCCACATTTATCAATGGAGTGATTTTCGATTTATTTTGCTTTTATACTGAACTCGAAGAAAGTATTAAATTGTTTACCTTGACATCAGAAATGATGTTTGAATGCATTGTATATAGTGCACATTTGAAAGAAGGTAATTACATTTTTTGATGAATATACAAAATGTTTTCCCTAAAATATCTCCACATAAAATTGTTAAAATTTAAATGAAATACCATGTATTTTGCTGCATATTTAAATAGAAGTAATTTCTGTTACGTTTCTACTATATTTTGTAATGTGTTTCTTTACTAAAAGTGTTAGAATTAATGTTAAAATAAAGATATTTTAGAAAAATGGATGAGTAAAATTTTATTTTAAATGAATTACTCTATATTTAATAATGAAGTTTCATATTTTGAATTAATGAAATTTAGTATTTTTGGTTCCAAATATAAATTTCTTTGAATTAACTAAAAGTAGGCATTGACGCTGCTGATAAAAAGTTTTATTTCAATAGTGGTTCCAAACCGCCAATAACTGTAATCAATGTTAGAAACTGTGAGAAATACTGTCAGCCATATCAACGCTGGTCTGATTTAAACAAAATTTTCGTTAAAAATAACCAAATGAAACATTATATTAATATTTTCTCGAAAACTTTAACATATAAATATTGCAACTTATTTTAGAGATAAACAAAAATACAATACAGAGTGTCCGAAAGCGATTATAAGTAATATAAGTACAATACAAGATCATTTATATAACAAATGGCCTCGTCTGAAATAACTATAGTCAAAAACTGTTAGTCTTCCTCCAACTTTGTCACAATCCGATAGTACATTTCCATACGGCGATCAGGATCGTCTTCTGACAAGTGGTGTAACAATTGTAATTTATAGTGATGAAACTTGTTCTTTTGCAAAATATTCCATACTGTGCATATGGCGGATTTATGTTTTGTGACTTGCAATAACCTTCAAAATCTCCTTTCACTTCTGAAGTGCTACTGTTTTTAGCATCCTTCAGGAGTTGTATGCGACATTTCGTAGGATGCTTCCTACTCTTCTACAAAAAACTCTCTTCAGCGGTCAAAATTTCCCAATTCTGGAACAAAAAATGAAAAAATTAGTGAAATCTCAATGATGCAGGATAATTGAATGCTAAGTAAGTTTGTACCCCTTATCTATAATTTCTAGAAAACGTCTTTATTTTGGCATTAATTCTCATGTTTTTAGTAAAAACAAATACAACATCCAGCGAAAATGTGTAAAACAACTACGCATCTTAAATTTTAGTGTACTCTCTCAACAATTCAAATATCTGAAGAACCGTTTGGCCGCTCGTATAAAAAGCAACAATAATTTGCCTTTAACAACTTTTTTGAGTTACTCCGCACATTTCAAAATATGAGGTTGGAGTTATACACCCGTCAAATATAGTAACACTGTTTGTTGACGCAAATGTACTAATATATGTAAAAAGATCTGGATTCACTCTAACTTGCATCAAACTGATCAACTGATGTAATTATGTACTTAAAACGCTAATTTCTTTTTTCATTTTCAAAATTTCAGGATATAACTGTTTATGTTGGACAACTCACTCATGTATAATTTCTGATTTTCCAACAATTCTTTTAGTGTTATTGTCAAATGTTCAGTACAATGAAAGAGTAAACAAAGCTTATTCGAATATATATTTATTAATTGCTAAAAAATTTTTCGTCCCTACCTATTTTCTATTCAAGTAATAGTCAAAAGTTTTAAATAATGAAGTTGATACTCAGTATGAAGCTTCATATGACAAAATAAATTAAGCTGATTTGACCTTCATGACAATAGAAAATTAAAAGATCCAGAATAGTCAGTCTATAGATCAAATCAATAAAGCAGAATTTAAACTGTTGTAGCAACCGAGTATGTGCCTCAGATAAAAGGTCCAGAGTTTATTTGATCTTGGAGTATTCCAGCAATATTTAGGTTTTGTTGCATTTCCTCTACAGACACTAAATTGCGGAATTATCAACTTGTAGCTATTACTAAAATGAATTCGTTAATTTACTATATAATTTGCATCAATCTACATAGAAGTATATACGTTTAACTAAAACGAAAATAGTCTATTACTATCGTAAAGTGTATCTTCAAAGTATGAAATAATGTCGATAAATTTGTATTTCTGAAAAAATTAACAAAAACGACTTATTTCGAGAGATACATAAGCATTGTGAATTATATTTTGTGCAGTCTTTGATTTACAAATTTTTTTGACGAAAGAAGTTAACTAATTGACTTACTATCTGGCAATTAAAATTTTAAAAAAAGCTGAATCTCTCGTTTATTTTTGTTTTTGCTAACATCAATATAAAAACAAAGTTATTGGTGTTATTCCTTACTTCAAGGATGTACTGCATTGTTATAAGAAATATGTTTGTGATTGGCCACAGTGAAGGAAAGGAAATCCACTTAAAAAAAGGGGAATAGGAGAGAGCAGATTTTTCGTCATCTTTTTCTCACATTATATGTCTTTACATCAACATTATTACATTCATCATGCTGTATAGTAAATCGTTATTACAATCAGCTAAATAAAACTAATATAAGGACCATTTGCACATTTTTTTTTCACAATTCGAAAGATACATGAAGGTGAATTTAAAACTCGAAATGCATTGTCTTGAATTGTAAAAGAATTATTCCATTTGCTGTTAATAAACTGATCTAATCTGTTGAAGTCTTAAAATTTATTTTATTTTAACTTAAATTCACCTTAAATATATCTAATCTGTTCTCACTCACTGTATTTACAGTCACAAAAATATAGTAGCTCGTCCTGTACTATTAGTTTTGCAATTAGGCAGGATGTTCCATAATAATTGAATTGAGTATCGACATTTCAAAATTTCAATTCAATTTTAATACAGAATTAGATTCATATTAGACAAACTATTTACAAATAATTATCGAGTATTGATTTTTGGTTCGTCTTGAAATATAGATACTCAATTATTTGTTTTCAAACATCCCGTTACTGCCAAATTAAATTAAATATCCGCTTAAAACTTGACGTAAGGCGGGTACTTTAATTTTGATCATTCTGTATGTGTTTTTAGTATTTGTCGTCTCTGTCTCTCTCTCTATATATCCTTGTATTTTTCAAATGTGGCTCTTCTCTATACTTAAAGCATCCTTTCTATTCGTTTAATTCAGAGTAAACAGCAAAATAAAATCAAATATAAATGTTATATATTGTGCGAATGTAGTGTAATTACCGATAGGAATAACCTCATTCTATATTTGATGCGTTTTGCTGAAAAATACAAAGGATCGTTTCAAATTCAAGTACTAAAATAAAGTAGGCAGAAGAGTTGTTGGCAACAATTCTTGTTACGTATTTTAAATATTTCAGGAACTTTATAAACGGGAGAGTCAGAAATAATTCAATAGCCATCAATCTTCCTCTCGTATTTTCAGTTGTTAATGTACAACTTTACCAGCAAGCCTTATAAATAAACTTGAAAGCTTTTCACCCTTTATGTCCGCTACGTATTCTTTATATCGTGTATATTTTGGCTACGGCACAGTTCATTTCACGAAATTAATCCCTACAAGCTTTTTCATATTTGTGAACTAGAACTGATATGTTACATATTAGCGTCTTCTACTGCTGGTTTCGTGTACGATTGCATGACTGAAATACGAAATAACTATAATCTCATGCAAATTTGCATATCATAAAACATGAAATAAGGAAGAAATACAACCTAAACAAATTTGAAACGATCCTTGTTATTTAAGGTTGCTCTACCGAATGTGTTAGATAAACGCTACGTAATTTATTATACAATGTATACAGTGTGTCCTCTATAATAATTATTAAAAATTATATCAAAACATAATTTAGAGTAATTTTAGCTCTAAACTATGGCAGGTAGTCGATAAATTATTATCCATCGAGAATTAAAACATCATTGTCATTGGCACTTTCTTAATTTAACTAACTAGATTAGAACAGAAATACAAGATTGTTACGTCACGTCTGAACAAGTCTCCTATAATCAGAACTTAGTCAATATTACCTGGCTTAGAGTAAAAACACTGTATCAAAATTATAGAATCGTACAACGATACTTTCGGCTGAATATGATAGCAGAAAACTTTCTCATAACAGTAACTGCAACAATATTTCTATTTATATCAAATACTTTGAAAATTTGGAGAGGTGAAATCCTTTATAAACGTCCTATACCTAACTCGATCGCATCATGGATGTATACGACTCCTGTGTAGTTTATGAATTCATAATGTGACCACTAAAACACCTCTGATCTTCGTAGTATATCTTCAGACAGAACAGTCAATCTTCTTGTTATCTTATTTTGTGTTTCTAACGATTTATATTGCTACTTCATCAATACCTCTCGTATCTCTTGAGTTTTCTTTCTATCCTTTTGTTATTGAACACTACTGTTATATACATCATGAAATTTATCACATTGTTAATGATCGCATTCGGTCCTAAGTCAATGGCTAAGTCATTTTTGTCTTAGTAGTAGTACGTCAGATAATAATCCGGTTTTTCTATCTTTGCCGTCGTACAATGACAGTTCAAGGATGAAAATCCTGGTTCATGTCGTTCTTCCTTCCAGGTATTCTGCAATTTGATAAGACCAGCACGTTTTTACCTCTGCTTATGTGGATTTTGTGGTAGTTCCTTTAACCGAAATATTTTCAATTATTTTTTCATCTACAAGTGGATTGGAGGTAGTGCAGTTATGATCTGTATTAAAGCAATGGAGATAGTTATATACCTACTCGCCACTCTTAAAAAAGCTTTTCTTTGTAACCCTTCCAATTGATCTGTGTTTCTAATATGTACATGTCCATGTTGTATACAGTGCGCAATACAACCCCCCTTACCTCTGCTTATCTGGATTTTGTGATAGTTCTTTTGATCAAATATTTCCAATTATTCCATCTGCAAGTGAATTGGAGCTGCTCCATTCATGATCTCTATTGCAGCGGAAGAAATAGTTGTATATCCGCTCGCCACTCTTAAAAACGCTCTTCTTTTTACCTTTTCCAATTCATCTCTGTGTTTCTAATATTAAAAACCATGCAACTATGGCGAAGTTGCGTACTTTATTTCGAAACTTACTACTCTATATAATACCTCTCTCTTTCCGCTACTGGGGGCTTCTAAATTGCCTTCCACCTTTTCTAAAACATGTTTGAGATGTAGACAAAATATCAATTTCTACAGGAAATACTTTAATCCTTGTTTAGGTACAATTTTCTTACCCAAAATACTCTCCAGGGGTTGAATTAAAAAAAAACGCTGACGAACGTGTTTCATTGTTTGTATCAAGAAGCATTAACACAACAAGTTTCAAGTAACTTTTACATAAATATTATTTCCTATACAAACTTCGCAACATTCTTTTACTCCCTTTGGGGTCCAGTTTAGAAACGTCGAAACACATGTTTCATTAATTGTGTCAAAAATGGCATTACTACCAAGTTTCAAATAAATTCAGCCATAGTAATATTATTTAAAACATAAACTTTGCCGCTTGCTTTCACCATTATACCATTTCCATTGCGTCAAAGAACGTTAATACCAAACTTCAAATAAATTGGATCATAGAAACGAGCTTCGCCACCATCAGAAAATCCCATCTTAAATAACACCTACATATAAAACCAACATTGTCTCCAAATTTCAACTTTTAACAGTTTGGAATAGGCATTGACGTCAGTCGATAAAAGCCTTTTATATGTATACATAGATTTTACAGTGTTCAGATCAGAGTTTTAAAATAGATCCCTGCAGCACATCTGCATTTATTTCCAGTTTTGTTTTACTACTTAGGATAATTGTTATTTCCCATCTTCCTTTTGACATTTTAACCCTGCTTATTAGTGATTTTATTGCGTACACAGAGGATTTACCTTTCGATGAATATGTGACTTACATTTTACATACATTTAAGGCATTAAAATGCCTTAAATGACTCTGCCTTTATCTGATCACTCAACCTGTTATAAAATTTACATCCCATATAGAGTGGATTATTCTCAAATGTGGATAAACGGTGAACAAGCAACACAAAATCGTTGGCTCTTCCCGTAGGATATACATGGATATCACTGTGCCTATTTAACTCATTGGGAGTTCTATAGACCGCCAATACTGTTTCCAATATATAAACGCACGGTAATGGTAAAATTCCTAGCTTTTGGAATAAGTCCCTGCACGAATGCCGCCTGGTCACACCCCAAATATTATGTATTGCCCACTTCTGTAATCGGACAATTCTAGAAGCCTGTCCATAGTTACCCCAGTGTCTGTGATTCTTGCTAATCTATAAATGGCGTAACATACAAGAGATAAAGCAGTCGCCAGTTGCTCAACATGGGTCGAACAACCCAAATCAGAATCATTGTGAATACCCAAGAATTTCACAGTAGATATCCGCTGAATGGTTTGATGTTGAACTCTTAATATATAACTCTCTGTCGAATCCCGTTTCTTCGGCATGAAATATTGTCTTAGTTCTATTCAAATGCAAACTATTGCGTCCAAACCAGTCCACAAAATTATTTAACATTAGCTGCGTATTCGTGAGTAGACTATCCACGTTTTCAACTCCATTGATATCAAATACTGTATCCACTTAAACTGTATATAGTATGATTTTCCAGTTACCTTCATTGATATTATCTTTAAGGAGAAAACTGTAGGGCAACTGCGGTTACAATCATATACCGCAATGAGTAATCACGTCGCGATCGGTTTATAATGGAATGTATGTTACCTGATTGTTCCAATGTGAGGGAATCCACAAACAAAAGTTTGGTATTGAAACGTCATTCTGTTCACAATTCAGGCAATTTAAGAATATATTTTCATATTACAGATGCTAATTTTATCAATGTTCAATATAATATATTCACACATTCAATTAATAATGCAAAATATATCAGAAATACCAACTCAATATACTTATTTTTGAGGCACACTGTAAATAGATGCATGACTTATTTTACGCTTACAAATTCGCTTTTCTGCAACCGCTTCTGAAGCTTTGAATAAATTTCGAATATTGTTGGTTCCGGTCATGTACTGCTAAATGCCCGCCGTCTTGCATATACGGTGGCAGAGAATTTATCTTGTATTCAGCAAGCAGCGCCGCCTAACTCCGGAATAGAAAATAAACGAGTAGCGGTTTCTGTCCAGATCAAAACTTGGCTCGTGTTGACAGCAATCACCGTCACCGTCCGTCGCCCAAGGAGCTTCGCCGCTAACTATGACAACGGCGGTGACGGTGACACATAGCTTGTCACATACATGTAATATGTAATGGGTACAGTGGAAATCAGTAGTAGCAATCGCAATATTAGAATTCGAAGCGATGTATCTAAACGTTTTATTTTCTTTTGAATACATGTGAGAGTTGGATAACTAGAAAATAAAAAACCAATGCACAGTAATTGTTTGGAGTTCTTTTTGTTAGTTTTGTTTATAATAACAATAATAAAAGTTTTAACTTTTCTAGTACCCCTTTCGAAAATATGTATTTTCTTTGTTCCTATTAGGTAAATCTTAATCAAATTTTATCTGTTTTGGGGGATTTAATAAATTAATGCTTGTTAAATATACGTTCCTTAATTATTATTTTCAAAAGATTACTATCTAAATTTCATTCAATCTGTCTTCAGTATGGAAACTTAGTAATGATTTTCAATGTGCCCTCAACATATAATCCTGCTTGCCTGACAATCAAGCGTTCCACCCTTAAGGACGTATGCATATCGCGCGTCTTTAGTTGCATGTTAAAACGTAATACTATGTGCTCGAGCTGTAGGTATTGCTGCTATGCTGGTGGTGCTATTCTGTTACTGTTGTGTATATACGTTTATATATTACTGTACATAAGTACATATACCTATGCAGTTGAAATTCGTTTCGCGGGAAGCTATTTTATGTTCCGCAACATAATTAAACTGTAATTTAGCTACTGCCGGCCGTATTTGAAATATTCACCGTCAACGGTTTCTGTTTAATTCCACAGCCAAGTGCTACGTGTACCAGTATACTATGCATACATCATCATTTCTTGTTAGTGGAGATAGGTTTTATAAAAGTCATAACAAAGGAAATGAGTTTCAGCAGAAAATAATGAAACTCAAAAATTCTTACTTTCTGATCTAACGTAACTTTCAAGTATGTAAAGTAAATAATGATGAATCTCATTAAGAATAATACATAAGAATGAACGTCAAAGCAATCTGCGAAAGCAGATAACACTATTGATGCAGTAATGAATACTAATAACTCTAATAAGAGACGTAACTCTGAAACAATGTATTGCACTTGTACTTGTTCAATATTTTCTAAGAGAATCTTTAAATAACATATAACTATGACGAATGCGTTGCTGTTGCCTGCTATTGTCCAATTGCCGGCGCATCCGCCAAAAATGTCAATAAATTATTTATGTTTTGGCTGTTTAAAATTTAATGATGCGCATACGACAAAACATAAATAAGACTTCATGCTGTTTATAAATTATACAATCAACAACAGTAAATATTCATCTCCGTATAAGTCCTTAGTAAGTTTACAAACCGAGACAAAACCGAGCTGCAACGCATCCGAGCTCTACGTAATGCCTCCCCTACAGCCGGATTGAAATGGTAGATTATTTCTACCATTTGAGTACATATGTACTCAAAAGTGTTATCAAATTATATATATGTATATACGTTAATAATTTTTCAACTAACGGTAGTTATTATTTAATCATAAATTATGTATTTCAAAGCATTTTATAAGCATTTTTATGGAAACCATAATTATTTCCATAATCATATGAGATTAGTTTACGTAACTAATGGATACAACAAGTGAAATGAATCACACATCTTTTGTAAAGTTGGCACGCAATTTTTCTTAATTTTAAATATCTGTACATACAGATTTTCTGCAAATAGGAAAACAATTATTTCTTAACTACACTAAAATAAAATTTGATTGAATAAGTCTCTCATTCACAATTAACACTTTTCCATTTGTAAATTTATAAATCTTATCATTTAATTTACTAATTATCTGCAATTACAAAAAATGATGATGTAACTAGCATCAAGTACAATAGATTTTAGACAAAGTATTAAGTTAACTTTGACTATAATGTATTCGGTAATATAAGACACAATAGCCAATACATCTTTTCATTATCTAAACTCTATAAACCTTACTGAAGATTACATTTTATGTTTTAACTAATGGATGCAACAAGTGAAATGAAAATTTTATACATAAATCATCTTTTGTAAAAGAGTTGGCACTTTGAAATTTACAAAATTGATTTTTTTTTTTCTAATTTTTCCAAATAAAATTTTATAACGTATAGATAAACCAAACTAAGACATTGAGCTTTTGGTATTTATTTCATACCTTTATTCCATATTAATAGAAAAATTCTTCTTTTCTGTTTTGAAAGGAGTTTGCACTTTTTCCAATCTATAGCTTTGCTGTCGACAGCTTATGGCATTAAAGGTACATGCTTACCATCCAAAAACATTTTTCATGAGTTATACACCTAACTATTTTATTATCCGAATCTATGAAAGGAATTGTATATCTTCTTTGCTCGTTAGTAATTATTCCTTTATTAAACCTATGATCGCTTTTCAACCTGCTATTGCAGAAAACTTAAACGTACAAATTTAATTCATTTTTGTGATCTTATGTTGCTATAAACTCAAATCGTCAACAGCAAGACGGTACTTACATCCCTTGAAGCACAAATAACTGTTATTACGTCCCTCCCTCCCTCCCCATTAATCAGGTACTACAAAGCAAATTGCAGTTACCCTCCATTTAGACCAATAGTCAATCTCCGTAACCGAAAATAAGCAGTTTTTTCTAAATTCTCAAGTTCTTACCATATTTATTCCTAAACGTCAAATTTGATAGTTATCTTAATAAATCTAAACTAGAAGTTTCCTTACTACTTTTAGACAAGAATGCTTATAATGCTTACATAAAAAAATAGTTATGACAAGACTATAATAACTAACCCCTATCTTTCATGACAATCATTGTAACATAAACGGTCTCCTGGTGTATATATACTGGTATCGTAAGTGACTAAAACTTACTAAGACTTCTAATCTTCGTAGAACACAAACTGATTACATAAAAAATTTCCAAGCGTTAAACACGAAAACCATTCACCACGAAGTAAAACGCGCTGCCCACATTCCTAAAATTAACCTATCAAGTTTTCGTAATGCCCGCGGTGTCGCGTCGCGATTAAATTAAATTAGAATCGTGCAGAAAAGAATGCTGCGGAATGCGGAATACGCGAAAATAGCTTCCCAACAACGCCCCTACCCTAGTCACGGTCAACGGTTCAAACCTATATTGGTGTCTGTGTGTTTCCAAGGGACAGGATATTCCCATCTACATCTGGTATGAAAGCTATCCGACACACAGCGGCGAGGGGTACGAGGGACGTGTCTCTCGCGTATCACCGGACTCACCCTACGGAGCCGCCTCACTCAACCTGACAAATATACGCGAGTCGGATCAAGGCTGGTAAGTTCATTGATCAACTTTATTTTTCTTATAGCCTGCTGTTCCCAAACTTTCTTCATGTAAGGGAAAGTTGGGGGGTAAAATTTAATAACGAATAAAGCTTTTATGTTTTCGAAGAAAAAATAATTTTCTGTTTATCCAATTTTGATAACGTTGTGCAACAATGAAAATGTTTACCTTCTATACTAATGGAGCTGTTTTTACTTAAGCTTTCGTTACAATAAAAGTGTTGTTAGAAACTTTTTACCACATCATTAATTATCATTATTACTCTATTTTTGTTGTCTGAAATATTTACAATTTGAAAAAAGTTCATTCCTTGAAAACTAAACTTAAATAAATTACAGAATATCAGCGGTTTTGCACGGAAACTATTCTTGTGTTGATTTTCAGCACCTAAAATATGGGGATGTTGTAGAATAAAAATTAATTGCACTTATGATAATATAGCAATCGTCATTATTTCTTAGTGGATTAGTGATAGGAACAAGGACATAATTGATTTTGGCAAGACAAGCATCATATCACGACACAAATTACCATAACGGAGATTTATTGGTTTTTTTTAAAACTGCCAATTATTTTTCTTAATATATTTCTGCCTCCATTTCTCGGAATACTCAATAAAAACTTTGGAATGAATTTTCTAGAAGGAGAATCATCAATAGCATCTTATGTTGTCTTTGGAATATTTGATCCTGTTATCAGCAAATTGAAAAATGGCCACCATAGCAATAGACTTCTCAGTAAATAATCCCAAACTGTGGTGGATCCAATACAACTCTATTTTTTCAGTACAAGCCTGAATTTCATGGTCGCATTGCTACAATTTGTCCATAGACTTGAAAAACCAGACAAGACAGGTACTGCTGTGTGATTTTGGTAACTAATCGTAATGCAGAATGTGAGCTTGGTCTTGCCAAGAAATCTAACAAGTTTATTATTTAAAACGCAAACCAATTTCAGGTTCTTGAGATGTGGTGATCATCGTAATCGTCACGTTTGTAACAAAGCCTGTTTAATCGACCAGTAGTAGTCTACTTCTAGTTAATTATAACTAGCATGCATTCTCATAAGCTTGTTTCTTTTAAATCAAAACAATGTCAACTATGTGTTTTAAGACAATAAAAACAGACTTATTGAAGAGAAAACAACAATTGTGAGAGTAGTCAAACAGTTTGCAGGTGGAAAACCCAGAGAATTATTAGCGGGTTAGTGTAATAACTGTAAATACTTCAGAAACACCAATTAATAGAAATATAGATGTACAAATTAAAAAGAAATTACTTTCTTGAAATCCTAATAAAAGCTATGAAGACACCAAGGCATGTTTAGAGTTTGGAAAAATACATTCAAAGTAGTGGAGGAAGAAGAAAACATCTACCTAAAAGCATTCCACCATAAAATTGTTTCAAATCGCAAGATTTCAGCCGCTTCTTAATGCTAAATCTGCAGCATCAAGCTAAATATTTACACCCAGATTCAGAATGATAATGAATGGAGCTGTAAAAATAATAAATTTTCAGTTCACCACTGAATTATCAAATTCTTGAACTTCCCTATCCAAAATGGACAGGAACCAGATATGATTACTTGTATATGCCCAGATAAATGAGTTATCACCCGATAACCTGTTAATCTCATTAAAACAGAATTTACCTCACAGAAATGAGTATTGAAAGTAGAACGATGGCCAAAAGTTATATATGAAGGCTAATACTAAGTATGAACTATCGAATGTGGTAGTGTTAAAAGATTAAAAATATGGATTTGTGGAAACATTCATTAAACAAAATTATGAGATCATAACAAAATGATTGACAAGGTTACAAAACATTAGGTTACAGTATAAGACTAGAACTAGAACAAGCCCCATTATTACAAAATACATTTAACCTTCAGGATTGCAAAGTTCTATTACAGGTAATGTAATAAACTTGGATTATTTTCAGAACCTAATACCCGGAAATTTCGTTACTTTTAAAGAAAATCGACAACTATACGCAAGTTAAAATGAAATGAGAACTCGACGAAATGCATAGAATCAAGTCGCTGTCTGAAATATGAATATGCTCTTATTATCGTGAATGCAGTCACGATACACCGTTAATATAATGCAATTTATGCAACCCAATTTGCAAATGTCACGCATCCTGAAATCCATATTCTAGATGGTATGCTGAAATTGTAGAATATGCAATAACTGAAGTGTAATATTTGTTTTAGATGTTTTCTGTAAGCAACTCGTTTCGTAATGAAAACTGTTACAGTACTATTTGATAATCAAAATAGAATACCTAACCGTGTAGTATCATGACATATGAAAACATAAACCCTACCTTTCCATGTGTTTTGACTGTTAGTTATAAATTCCACGATGTTGGGTTTCTATAAAAATCAATTACATTTATATTGTATGCGAAGATTTGACGAAAAGGAATGATAAAGATATGTGTGGTAACTGACAATAGTTTAAAATTCGAGAAGTCGTAGTTATTAGGTATTCAATTCCATAACCAAACCTATGCTGCAAATTAAAGAAGAGATAGCAACAAATCCAAATTCAACACTCAATTGTGGTCAATAAATATTTCGAAAATGTTGACTTCAGAAATTGTTGGCTCGTAGAAAGGAGTAACTGACATTTCCCTCTTAATTTTGCACATGTTCTGCATTGAGGTAATTGAAAAAGATATAAAATTAATCCCATAAGTTACGATGATGTAAATGCTTTTATCTAAAATTGGTTAAACAAGACTTTATAAGGGATAGATCTGTTTTGTATAGCTTTGCTTAACATCTTCCTTTGAAATGCTCGATTTTTCGTAAGTCTCTGGAAATGTGAATGTCAAAACTTAACACTTAATTCCCGATAATTTTTCAAAATACAAATAACATTAAAATCTGAAGCAATTGACTGGTTTCCTTTAAACTCTAGTGAGGCAAAAATATCCAGATTTTAGAATATCATCAGTATCTGCATCGCCTTAAACGTTTAAAGGTTCATCGTCATTGTTATAAAGCAATATTTCAAGATCACTGAAACTGCTCTCCTCTTTTAATTTGTCATTATTCTTTCTTAATCACTTTACAAGTTTCGCTTTTTTGTGTTCTCTTATAGCAGCATCTTCTTACTTCCGCTTTAAACATTCCCACCCTCGATAGATTGCATTATTTTGATGTTAAGTTGCAAAATCTCCCTAATTGTGCGTTTAAACTTCAACAACCGTCTGAATTGCAGAATTTTGGGAATAGACTTCTTTGTCCTGTTGAACAGTCTGTTTTAATCGATGGTTTCTATATACATATGTAAATTGAGAATAGTTGTTGGAATAGCATCACGATGAGGACGTTTCATTCATCATAAATACCTGGTGCTGCCGAGCCATGAATGATATTTTCTGATGGCATTTTTTTAGATTTTGGATCTTTTTCTAAGTTATTTGCATTGCCACTTGCATAATTGTACGTCCTTTTCTTTTTTGAACTTCTGAAAAGTGTCACATCTAGGTGTAGGATATCATTTTGGATCGCAAAGAAACCTTACGTCACCGATTATAGAGAGCTGTTTGCAACTTGTTTCAGATACAGCTACAGCTATTTGAGTTACATATCCATTCCAATTTATGTTGGGTGGCAACGCCAATCGTTCCAACTACTTTAGTTTTGGACGAATCGCAACACAACATAGTCTCTTCGCAGTTATATACTTCATACAGAGACAGCCGGAAGGTTGGTTCTTGGAATACAGACATAATCAAGTCGCTCTTCTGTGGAGAGTCCAAAACAATTGTCGTCTAAAAATTATTTTCAAGTCATTAGCTATAAGTTGCACATACATACTTTTATGGTAAAAAAGAAATGATACTGCCATCGCCTTTATCGACTTTAGAAATAGTTCCTTCCTTTCTCTTTGTGACAGGACTTCAGAAGAATTCTTGTTCAGACATTTTATTTATCTCTTGTCAGACAGCGTCAATAACTCAACAATAAATAATAATAATAATCACTCCGCCAACTGCAAATATCATTTTCAGAAGTCTGCATTTTAGTATATTCTGCGATGATTTATTAGAACTATATACTTCTCTCTGGAATGCGTGACGTTGTATCCTTTCTAGTTGCCGCCACTCTTTACAGAATAGCTGCTAACATACTTGAGCTTGTTACAATACTTTTTTAATTTTTAATTTTAATAAATAAAAATATTATTTTGAAAATGTGAAAATGATACCCTATGCTAGAATACAGTTTTCATGTTTAAAACAATGCAAACTACCAAAATTTCAGATTGTTGTGTCAGTTATAAAAATCGTGTCGGCTAGTGTAATTAAAGATTTCAGTTCATAAACATTCAAAAACAATCGAACCACGTTGACATTTACGGCTGAAATCTAGTTACCTCAAGAAGAATGCAGGTAATATTTTATATTACTTGGAATGAGCTTTTAAACAGAATTCAGTTGCATAACATTTGATTGAATTTCAACAACTGAAAAGGAAACCATGCAATGACTGGAATTTTGTGATTTGTAGTTGAAACGTTTCTCAAACGGTTTAAATTTCTTTCGAAAATGTTAAGAAACAAAAATTAAAGTTTAGGTAGATCAATTTTAAAAAGTTCATCGTGAACAATTAGCAAAAAGCATTACTAGACACACACGAGAAATTTAAAAAAAACGCTAAATATTAACTTATTGCAAATTGTATTCTTCGAAGACTTCACGATTAAATTAATACAATTAGCAGGACATACAATGATTTGTATCTATTTGCTACCTACTACTGAATGAACAGCAATATTAATCACGAACTTAAAACAAAGCGATTAAATTAATAATAACAAGTACGAGAACTCATGATACAATAAGTAATATATTACGCATGCCCCAGGCATATTTATGTATTTATTCATTATTATTCATAAGATGAATTAAATGGATGCCTGTATGCGACATTATCGAGATATAAACCGTGTTACCGTTTATATTATTTATGTCCACTTTATGTGGTACTGCGTATACGTTATAGTACAAACCGTATTCTAAATGAATTTGTATTAATGAGAATACCTTTCAAATTTATAAGGAAATATTTAACGATTGTAACTAATTATGCACGTACAGAAAGCATATTATTCAACTTGTAATTACTGTATGTTTTGTTTACTGTTTATTATTATTACTATACAGCAGGCTATACTTCAAAGTACATGATTTATTTAAAAGTATACAGGTTTGGAAAAAATATTTTTCAGTTCATCATACCATAAAATTGAAATCAATTACATACGTATTATTATTGAAAATTTTGCAGCAGCATTTGTAAGTTAATCTTATAGTAAAGGGCTTTCCCAGGCATATAAAACACTTCAGATTATCGTGAAGGATGTATATTCTAACATGTCTTTGAAAATGGACAAACAACATTCCCTCTTTTATGAGTGTTATAACGCCATTTGCCATTAGTATACTGTCACAATTTAAAAGCAAATACTTGGAGTCTTATCGGGGCAGCATTAATAAAGCTTATACGATGCCATATAGCTTATACAGCTCCCCTCACCACTAGTCGAGGAGTGCCCCAAGGATCGATTCTTGGGCCCCTTTTATTCTCGGTGTACACTAGTCTTCTTCCTAGATCTGTTTGTTTTAGTAAAATTCAGATGTATGCCGACGACACCCAAATCTATATATCGTTTCCTCCTGATGAATTACAGCAATCTGTTGATAAAATTAGCCGGGATCTGCATGCTATTCGTTGTTCTCTCTTAACCATTCTTTAGCACTTAATCCCTTAAAGACGAATTTATTGTTTGGTCGGGTTGTTGATGCTCGTTGCTGGCAGAACATAGAGATTATAGATAATCAAACCGTCCCATTTACGCGAAGTGAAAAGTTTAGGTTTACCGCTTGATTTTAGATATAACCCATGTATCTAATATAATCGGAAAGGCCATTTGTAATCTTAAACTATTGTATCCAATTCTTCAATCGCCAGCTAAAGACAATGCTTTGTCATAGTTTTGTACTTCTTCGTTTAACTACTGTGCTGTTTACGGCCCCTGTCTGGATACTTGGATGTTGGCAGGTTGCAAAGGATTCAAAATGCATGTATGCGCTATATCTTCTGCATTCGCAAATACGAGAGAATATCTATTTAAACTGCTGGACCTTGGATTTGAACGTGCGGAATCGTTTTGTACTATTCATTCTATACCATAAATATTACAAATCAATAATAAGATAAGGTATCGTATTTCATAATATTGATTAATAACTCCGCCGGTACAAGCATTTGTAACTAGAATAATATTTATCACTTATACAACCCGCTGCCTAATGTATTTAAAGTCTTGGGTCTGCCAGCTTTCAGGCGTATTCACACGCACCTGTTTTTACAGCAATGTCGGTAGTTCGATCGTACGACTCAGAATTTGAGAGTTCTTTCTAATGTATGTTCGTGGGTTGAAATTATGCAAGTTATGGTATATTTCATTTGCCTTGTGTTTTCATTTTCATTTTTGTACTTTGCAGAGTTAGGTTAGGTTACGTAGGTTAAGTAGGTTTAGGCATGTTTTTTAATTCGCTATTTTGTTGTCTTGGGATAGAAGGGTTCTATGGGAGAGCAGAGAACAGCATTTTGCTGTTCACCTGAATAAGCCCCTTCAGATTCTCTTGCGTGTTATTTATTTACTTTTACTTTTTTTTGCTTTTTATTAATTGTTATATGTTTACTTTGTATTATGTGCAAGAGAATAAAGATACCATTATTATTATTATTATTATTATTATATTTTTAAGGCATAACCAGCATTTGTAAACACAATACAGCTATTTCTAGTAACATTCCCTGAGAAGACTGAATGGCATCTAATTCGCTTATCCAGACTTGAATGTCAGTTTCTAATGAAAACAATAGTATTGATAGTATTGATTGCTGAATATAAGACCACTTGGTACCACTCTGGTATTCTAAACGATGGGTATGTTGGACCCGAGTTCAACATTGACTTGTGTGTAGATTCTATACACAAAAAAGATTACATGAATTTTTATTTGTGTATAAATCTGCTCAAGATTGCTCTTAACAAATATGCGGAGCACCTGTGGTACTGTTTCAGTCTACTTCCGCAATCAGCAAAAAATTGCATACTTCGTAATATCTGACAAAACAGTGATCTATTCGTTATAACATTTTCCCTTGATATTCTATTTTACTGTTGCAAACTTATTATCAATCACAATATTATATAATAAGAAATAAATGCGGCAATATGCTAGCAATGGTTAACCATTGTGGAATTTGGTATCGACGAACTGCTTCTAACCTTAAACAATGCAGGCTACTATACCCAGAAATGCATCATTTCAAAACTGGGTGGTGTATACAGGAGCAACATTAATTCCCTTTACGAGAACAAGAAATCACCGCCAACACTTAACAATAAAACTGTACAATTCAGTCAAGATGCTAAATTCTTAGGATTGGTTGTAAACTCGAAGCTAACATGGAATCAATATATTTAAACAGATGATAGACAAGTGCAAACAAGCACTAATGCCACTTGCAGAACAATTGCAAAAACATGGGTATTAAAGACACATATTATGCACTGGTTGTACATACAGTGGTAAGACCTATAAACTGCGCACAGGCAAGCAATCACAAAACTCTCAAAAGTGCAGAGGTTGGCTCTGTATATTAGTGGTGCCGCAAAAAAGCACACCAACAGCCGCTATAGAAACCATGTTAAACTTACTCCCTTTGAATATTTATATAAGGGGGAAGGCGAGAATGGGGCACAGCACGGTGATTCTCAAACTTTCCCTCAGCAAATCCTTCAAGGTCGTCCTAGATTGGGATGAGTGGAGAGTATAACAGAAAAGTAAATATACTGAAACCCTGAATCATAAGGAATGTGTGTCATTAGGGCAATATACCACCGTATAACAGACGGAAATACTAGCAATAGACACTTCTGTCCGAAAGGCACTGTATCCTATGGGATAGTCAGGCGGCCAACTGCAACATGATGACATGGAGTGGTTCTTCAATACTTATGCTAAAAGCAGTGGCCCCGAATGAAAAACCAATTTCATGTAAAGATAAACTTGGGCAAACCGCGTATACATTTCTTAGCGTACATTCATTCATTTATACAGCTAACTGCGTTATCCGTTTGTGGTAAAAATTCAAAAATAGATGCAAAAAATACCACAAACTTTCAAAATCAAGCTGCAAAGTCTTATTTCATAAGCATTACCACTACTTAACCTTAGTTGTTGAATTTTGTAATTGGTTGAAAACATCTGGATGTCCAAAAGATTAGACATTAACTTTATAGCTTTTAGAATGACCAACAAATATTGTCGAATAAATAAATGTAACATATTAATAACTGGTATATTAGATAACAGTTTTTAATAAACTCCGTTTTTCAAAAGCTTCATTCTATTCAGTTCATAGCCAATAGATGTTTGAGGACCGGCCACTTGCTCACTTTAATAATCCGATAGAATCGTGACTGAAATTTCTTTCCCGGCACGTGTATCTTGTGACTAAAAATTGAATTTTTACAAACCTCTATACATGAGTAAATTTCATCGCTACCTCAGCATACTTCAACTTTAATATTTGTGTTATAATGTTAAGGTATGAGTGCAAAGTCGTGTTCCTCAATCGGTCTCCGAACTCGCATAAGAATGGCACCTGGTTCCATTTGGACGTTCACGCGCCGCCCAGATTCGTCGTTACCCCCGAAGAGGTCATCTACGTCAACCTGGGCGACGCCATCATACTCAACTGCCAAGCAGAAGGAACACCCACCCCCGAAATACTTTGGTACAAAGATGCTAACCCCGTAGAGACATCAGCTACTATAGGTAACAACAGTTATTAATATTATTTTTATTTACATAATTAGACTTTAGAACATGCATAAATTCTAAATATGTTTGATTTGGGAAATTGGAAAAAAATGAATAATTGGCTGTTAGTCAAAGATGCACTTATAAAATAGAAATAGAACATAATATAAAACATTGGACATAATTCGAACAAATATATAAAGAACAGACAAGTACCTATAACGACACTACTATTACGACCATTGTTATACAATTTACAAGGATACTTATAACTTAAAGTAAAAATTGAATACCCAATACACACACCGATATAAAATAGACTGCAAATACCATTATGAACTTATCTTTAATCTAGCAACTTTTAGATTCGCAATTTTACTTTCTACTATAGTTTGCATGCTAGGGCTTCTTTCGGATATAGCATAAGTTACTAATGAATATATAAAATCCAGAATAGTTTAATTTTAATACTTTTTCTACTAGTTCGATTTATAATCACAGCTTTAGTTGATTGCTTCGATTTGCTGGCACTATTCTTTTCAAGACTCGACAACAAATGCCTTGATATAACAATTCTTCTTCACAAATATTGCCTCACCTCTGGGTGTGGTGTAATTCCCTTTTAAATACAGACAACTCTTTTGCAAAAACCAACCTTAGATTGCGTTTCCCTTTTGATCACTAATTTCTTGAACATTTAGATACTTCTCTTGATCGTAAAGTAACCCAAATTGGATCTGTAATTACAATATTTGTTTGCAGGTAAGGATATTGAAGATAACAACAAAATTACTCCCATGGAATCCATGCTTTTCATGAGAATATGTTGATGATGTTTATGCAGCTTTTTCGAAGTATTTGACTTAACCACTTTACGCCTTTTCTTGATAATACAGAGATAAAAAGTCACTTCTTTTGTGGTCTTTTGGGGTATCGGTCATCGGATTTTCGTTGCCTTGGTGCCGCGTCATTATTTTCCAATTTATTTCTTGTAACAACTTCTAAAACCTCTCCTGCAATTTCATATTGTTATTCCTGATAACAAATAAAATTAGAACCCACCAATTCATCGACACCCATTAAGGATAACGCCCAAATTTCGAAACTCAACTTGCAAGCATCACATTTTCTTTCAGTGAAACGAGCCACCGCGGCAATTCCAAGAAACACAGTAGATCATCAATCCATGTTTATCTGAGAGTGAATCGTGTTACGCTGGATATTCATGAAAAAGCAAGTTGCCACCTTTAGAAGACAGTAACATCGCTAATCTAAAACTTCTAATTTTAACATGGATGCTTTGCCATTTACTATTCTAAGATATGCTGTAATTTTACTAACCCATAAGGAGTTGGATTCGTTGTTTCCGTTCAGTTCTTGATTTTATGGTCGAAATTTCTTATTTCTTCTTTAGTAATATTTTTAACTTCATGGATATTAGTCTGGAAAACTTAATGACGAGAGATGACGAGACTGCGTTTGTTGCTTTAAAACGTTTATTTATACAGATTAACTGTTGTGATTCTTCACTGCCCCGTTTTGTTATTAAAGCCACCTCGTCTGAACACGTGATTATAACCACCGGCATATCTTGAAATAAAGTCGATGCTGAATAGTTGAGTAATGCTTGTAGTTTAATGCCTCAGCAGATTTTGGTCACTCGAATCGATTCGTTTTTGGAATAACATTCCTCTTTGGTTTTCTTATTGGTAAATAGCTAAGGTAATATGCAGAAGAACCATTGTTTGTATGTTTTCAAAATACTTACTTACGTTTAACTGACGGTCGACTATTTCTTCTTAAAATCGCTCTTCAAATGTCTAAAATAGAGACTTAGAACACTTTTAATCACTTGAATATTTAATAGTTTTTGCAAATTTGTCTTACCTCAATGAAAACTTTACGTCCGTTTTGATTTCTTGCGTATTCTATTAAATTTCTCTGCTACATTTCCAAAGAATCTGGAACAAAAAGTAAACACTTCCCGAAATAGAAATTATTAAACACTTTTAACACTTTGATTGGAACACTTTTGGAAGCAGGTTGTGCAAGAGGGTGGACGATTTGTATGTGATATTTACTTGAAACAGGAACTAAGGTATTATTCCTGAACCGTAATAGATGTTTTCAGTTCTCTTTTCGAAAATTTAAATATTAATTAATATTAGTGCACGATTCTGCAATTGTCTAAAGCTGTAGGAATTAAACCTGCTGATGGCACAACCACCAATGATGTGGAAGAAAAATTAGGCCACCAATGTTGTTCACACCGAAAGCTTTTCTTACTTATTTGAAATTAACAATGTCAGTATACATTGACAACAGCGTTACAATTGGTGGTCCAATTATCTTTTATCATACATTTTTATATTTCTTTTTGAAGCTTGCATCGGAATCAAAAGAAATTTATCACTGTTGTATGTTGAAGAAGGTGTCCTTATACATTATTGGTGGTCATAACATTAGCAACATGATCATTGATTCACATAACTTTAAACAGCTGCAGCATTAGTGCACTAATACGTAAACAAGTGATGGTAAACTTCACTTAAAGGAATTTATGCTATGTATAAACACATTTGATAGAATCTTATGACTTATAACTTGCTGTGTACTGAATAAATTAATTCCTTCCATTGGGTATTGATTCTGGAGGAACTACTCGAACTTGTTCCTGGTGAAGATATTTCTTAATTAATATAAAAGCTTGAAATGATGGTTTTGGTTTGTTAGATTTTATCTTAATGCCAGTATAACAAAGAATATGACGGTCATTCTTAATGAAAAAATTAAAACGACACAGCAAATACTCTAATGGTTTCGCTACTGCTTATACATAGGTACCGACATGTTAATTATGTTACTAATAAATTCTAATTTATAGTATGAAATATAGGTAGGTATATTACATTCAATTTACTTTGATCCAGTTCATTAAACCAACTAAACTTAAGATTCGCAAACCAAAAAACCTTTATCTGAAGTATAGTTTATATATTTTCAAGGCAATAGTAACACCTCTGTTGCTAACGACTTCAACCGAAAGCCTTATACGATTTTTCTCACATCTAAAAACACTTATTTATTATTTACCGCATTTTAACGACCTCCTTATCTTTTACTGTTATGTTATACCTACATATTCCGTTCTGCCCTATTTTAGGTATATTCAACGACGGCACCGAGTTGCGTATTTCGAATATTCGACACGAAGATATCGGCGACTATACGTGCATTGCCCGCAACGGAGAAGGACAGATCTCGCACACTGCTCGCGTTATTATTGCCGGTGGTGCTGTCATCATGGTGCCACCGACAAATCAGACGAAACTGGAGGGCGAGAAGGTCCAGTTCAATTGCGAGGCGAAGGCACTGCCCGGTAACGTCACCGTCAAGTGGTTCCGGGAAGGCGCTCCCGTGAAGGAAGTTGCCGTTCTCGAGACTCGTGTCACGATCCGTCGAGACGGTTCGCTAGTCGTTAATCCCGTGAGCGCCGATGATTCTGGGCAGTACCTGTGCGAAGTTAGTAACGGTATCGGCGAACCGCAATCAGCGTCCGCATATCTTAACGTAGAATGTAAGTATGAACGTTACATCACTGTACATTAGGGTGGAGTGAAAACATCGAAAGAAACTGTTTTCGAAATCTTCTTTCTGCTACTATCCGTAAAAACAGCAAGACGTAAAAACTGTTAAGGGTTCATTTGTTGTTACTAAAATGACACAGAGCTGACCACAAGGACACGGCTACTTGTCGAGTGCCTCTCTCGTCCGAACTAAAAAGAATTATAGTAGAAGGATGGGAATGGCAGCCAAATAGAAAAGCAAATTCTCACATTGTTGATTCTAAGCTTTCACAAAATATATTTACTTCATCCGAGAATATTACTAGAAAATATTTATAGTTTACTAAACAAAGTTAATAAAAACATCTTTGTTACATGTTCGAAATAACCCAAAATTAATTTGGCATATTGACAAAAATTGGATATCAAATTTTAGCAATAAATTCATCTCTTGCATCTGGTGCCCAAACAGATAACGAATATTTACATAATTTATATATTTACTAATTCTTTATTTTTGATGTTATGTTACAGACCCCGCGAAAGTAACGTTTACCCCCACTATACAATACCTGCCTTTCCGTTTGGCAGGCGTTGTTCAGTGTTACATAAAAGCAAATCCACCCTTACAATATGTCACGTGGACCAAAGACAAACGATTACTCGAACCGTATCAGACCAAGGATATCGTCATCATGAATAATGGCTCGCTACTTTTCACCAGAGTCAATCAGAACCACCAGGGCCGATATACTTGTACGCCTTATAATGCTCAGGGAACCCAGGGGTCATCCGGCCAAATGGAGGTGCTGGTCAGGAAGCCTCCGACTTTCACGATCGAACCGGAGGGCATGTATCAAAGAAAGGTTAGTCAATAAATCTAGTCGAATTATCAAAAAATCTAGATAAATACACAAATTATTTAATTCAAATCTTCGTTTGCTTGGATATATTCATTCCATTCCCTTGAATGAGTTGAAATAAAGCAAGCATTCTCTTATGTATGTATGTGTTAACGTACTCAATGTAAGAATTCATGTTATTCACCTCTTAGTATCCCAAGATTTAGAATGAAAATAAAACATTATAGGTTGGCGAGACTGTGGAAATGCATTGCGACGCTCAAGAAGCGGAAGGTACTCAAAAACCAAGCATACAATGGCAGCGAAGGGATGGGACCATGTTACAAAAGAACCGTGTCAGAATAAATGGTGGTAATATCACTATAGACAGTTTGAGGCGATCAGACTTTGGTTTTTATCAGTGCGTTGCCTCTAACGAAGTTGCCACTATCGTAACTACAACTCAGTTAGTAGTAGAAGGCACCCAACCCCATGCACCTTATAACCTAACAGCGACTGCTACCGAATTTGCAGTCACACTCAGTTGGTTACCAGGTTACAGTGGTGGTCCGGATTACAAACAGGACTACACAATTTGGTACAGAGAAGCTGGTGTTTCTGAATGGTCCACAATTCCAGTTACACCTTCAGGTAGCACACAAGTTACCATTAATCGGTTAGCGCCTGGCACGACCTACGAATTCGAAGTAGCTGGAAAAAATGCTCTAGGCGAAGGAATGATGAGTAAAATTATAACCGTCCGGACTTTGGGTAAGTGAAGCTCAATGATAGTTTCTATGATTTAAGACTTCTACACTCCTGCATATAATTGATCTCTATTTTCTTAATACTAACCATTTGAGGATTGAAATTTTTATTTCTGTTATGTCGCTACGCTTGCTTGATGGGGCTGTAGATGTTGGATTACCTGCTAAAAATCAAGCGACTTCAACACCTTTTTTACCTCCACCTGAAGATAGTGCTGGTAAGCATTTCTAATTGGGCGATTCTCATTTAGAAGTTACTTCAATAAAAGTGCAATTTCTTATGGTAAACATACACGATCAGAGCTTTCAATTTAACGTAGTAATGGTTAGTAAATTGGCGTTGTGGTCACATTAAAAGCAATGTTTGCCACATTTTGCTCTGGCAAAGTTCGATTTGTGCAATTTAACAGTTAAATTGGGCGTCAACAATGGTCAAGCCACTGGCTACTCGATAAGCTAGCAGTTACCTCAAAAATGTTTATATTGGGAAAACTACATTAACATGAAGAGGTAATTTTTTTAATACACTGCCGTTTGGTAATACTTGCTCTTATAGATCTAGAATGTCTTTATCTTACTCGAAGGTTTTGGGAAAACAGCTTTTCTGTCAGAATATAAACTTTTAATAAAACACAAAATACACCGCAATTATAATTGTTCAATGTTATTTCTTTTATCATTACTATAGTATAGTGTACAAAAAGGAATTGGTTCCACTAAATTGCATTGCAGCTATTTGAAAAAACGTTCAACAGGGTTTCATCTTCTGCTGGCAGACTTTAATCTCATTAGACCTCCCTTCTGCTATGAAAGTGATGATTTTCCATATCTTTCTTTACTTCTAACACATCTATCTATAGTCACGAAAACTGCAACACAGCGTACAAAATCTGCTTTGTCACTCACTTTGCTCTCATTTATGATATTAAAAACTTTTGTCACACAATATATGCTGGGAATATTTCCAGAGACATATAAAAATGTAGCAAACGACTTTATTGGTTTCAGTGCCTTTAATTTTAAAAACAACTTTTCACAATATTTACAATTTTTCCACAGTTAGTTCGGTCGACAAAAATCTGCATTTTACAGTTCATGTTTCAGAGTAAAAGGGTCTAAATCATCTTTATACCAGCAATTATTCGTTCATTGAGTACTTTTGCTGTGCTAGCCAAAAGCACAACAGCTTGACGTGTTGCGTGAGAAATCATTTCGCCATTCTTTCAATTATTTATTCCTTTTTCACTCACAATTTCTAGCAAAACATTGTGGTATACCAACGAAGTCGTATACGAGGGCGACCTGAAATGTTAGCGGAATCGGCAAGAGATGGCGCACGAAGTGGATTCATTGGTCGGCAAGGGCAACCTTTTTTATAGCAACTCTCAAAATTTCCAACGTCTACTGTCAATAGCTGTTTAAGAGTGTGTTTTGTGTAGCAAATCAGGTGATTTCGCAAAAATTGATGAAATCGAATTTCGTGCAGTGTTAAAACACTGGATGGCTGGGAAAACGACCACGGAAATTCGAAATATTTTGCTAGAGATTCATGGCGCATCTACTCCATCATTTTCGACCATCCGCTTCTGGGTGAGCCAGTTCAAACGTGGGCGCACACGCATAAATGACGAACAACCCAGTGGACGCCCAAAAACCGCTACCAATGATGAAATGGTCGATAAGATTTATGATGTCGTGTTAACCGATCGCCGATTGAAGCTGAAAGAGATAACAGAGACAACAGGCATCTCAGAGGAACGCGTTGGCCGTATCCTACACGAAATTTTGGGCATGAAAAAGCTTTTGGCGCGATAGATACCGCGTTTGCTCACACCGGAGCAAACACGAAATCGGGTGATCGTTTCGGAGGAGTGTCTGGCCAGGATTCAACGCGATCCAAGGGATGAAACTTGAATCTATCTCTACATACCGGAGACCAAGGAACAGTCGAAGCAGTGGACTTTTGCGGGCGAATCAGCTCCGAAGAAAGCAAAGACCGTTCCAGCGACCGCAAAGATCATGGCGACCATTTTTTAGGATTTCCAAGGTGTGATCACCATAGAATATCTGCAGAAGAGAAGGACAGTCACGGGGCAATACTACAGCGATTTATTGACCCGATTCGATGCAGTATTGAAGAAGAAACGGCCTCATTTGCATCAGAAAAAGTGCTTTTCCATCATGACAATGCACTGGCTCATTCATCCCGTATCGTCGTGTCCAAATTAAATGGGTTGCGCTACGAATTCATCTGTCATCCTCCATATTACTGGAGCGACTTTTTCCCATTCCCAAACCTGAAAAAATCACTGACAGGAAAGAGATTTGCTTCAAATGAGGAAGTCATCGCCGTTACAGATGATTATTTTGCAGACCTCGAAACATCCTACTTTTCCGACGACTTGAAGAGACTGGAGCACCGTTTGAAAAAGTATATTGATCTTCGAGAAAACTACATCGAAAAATAAAAATAAAAAACCACACCAATACGTACAGTGTTTTTCTAGTCGATTCTGAAAACATTTCAGGTCGCCGTCGTATGTATTTTATAATCTTCTAAAGTGTCACATATGTACCTAGTAAAGCCGAAAAAAACAGCTGTCATTTGCTTTGCAAAATTGCGTGAACAAATAACTGATGATTCTTGTACGTAATGACAGGTTTCAATACGATGTTATACAGTAAATTTAAATTGTCGTGGTTGATTGATTTCTTTAGAATATTGTTGCGCCATTTATCTTGAGCTCACTTGTGAGCTTCTGTCAATCTATGAAATCCAACAAATGCTAAGTTTCTCTGCGTTTTATTCCAATTCCCAAGCATGTTTCAGTCTAACAAGTTGTAATATATCTATCTCGTTTTATCATTATATCTTACAGTAGTTAGTAATAATAAGATATACCGATGGAATAGACGTTAGAATTGGATACGCCAATTTTAAATGATGCTTTAGGGTGGTGCTTTACTCCAAGAAACATAGTAAAACTATTTTCTTTTAAACGCAGTTTTATGTATGGACATGTTAACCACTTTATATTTCTTTAATACTAAAGACAATAACTATATGAATCCAAGATAACTATTTTTTGAAAATACTGGAATCTCAATATTCTTCCCTAAAAGAGATTTGATTTAACTAAACCCAGTTTTGCGCAAAATCTCCAAAAAAGTTTTTCTATTTGTGCTAAAGTAATTATGCGATATACTTATGTATTAAGTATATACCTACGTATGTACATAGATATAAACTTTGGTGGATGCGCTGGGCATAATTACATAACTACGACAAATATTCAAGCTATTTTATGCGAAAATGCATCATCGTTGCTTATTACATAATAAATATAACGGACTAAAACCTCATTTAGTACTACAAACATTGCAAACTGTAGACTCTGGCAAAATGAAAAGAAAAATTAGTTTATCATTAGCATGCCTTACAAAACCTATTAAAATATTTTAATACTGACGTTAATGTTTTATGTAAATTTATAGCCAAAGATGGATGATTCATTTCAGCATTCTATAATGCATATTCATGGGTAAAAATAGTGTATATAAAATAAAACTTTATTAAAACTCGAATCTAAAGTGCATAAAATTGTATTGTGCATACGAGCAATAACATGACATTTAAATATGCTCTTTTATATGCTGAAACGTAATCGGTAAAAGGCAATTTACGGAAATAATATTATCGAATATGCTTGTACAAAGTTCAAAATTGTACGTGCTCTACCATATTGATCAACACGCTTTCTGTGTGTGCCGTTTTCCTCATCTAGGTCATGGTTTGCATGCTATAGCATGATACCAATAGCGTCTATTTATACTGAATTTTTTTGTATAAATATAATACCTTACGTGCACCAAACATACCTGTATAACGTGCTTAATTTACAGGGTGAGTAAATTTCAATGTTACCATAAACCTTAAATCTCGGTAATTTTAAAAGGTATGGACAAAATCATTCTCTCATTCTTGATAAGACAAGGATTATTGAGTCTTTTACTGAGACGAAACTTGGGTTCTCGAACCTGAGTCCAAACAAAACTCCATGAAACTTTAAAGTTTATGGGAAACTCATGGCAACGGTATTTTGGGACTCGGAAGGAATAATTTTATAAAGATATCTTCCAGAATATTACGCATTCTTTAAAAAAAAAAAAAATTGACGAAAGGTGATCCACAAGAGCCACGTTGCGTTAGTTAGTTTTATATAACCCACCCTACAGCCCAGACCTAATCCAAAATGAAAAAAGAGCTGATTTACTGCCGATGATGAAGTCATTTCGGCGTAAATAAAGAGAAATCATTTTTTTATGAGATAAATAAATTAATTGAAAGATGTGAAAAATGTATCCGTCTTGCAGGTGAAT
This sequence comes from Holotrichia oblita, assembly GCA_023690525.1. Lineage (NCBI taxonomy): Eukaryota > Metazoa > Arthropoda > Insecta > Coleoptera > Scarabaeidae > Holotrichia > Holotrichia oblita. The sequence continues at coordinate 100,388,035 of CM043018.1, forward strand.
TATGAAAAAGAAAAATAAATTGGTTTCTTTATTTCCACCCCTTATCCCCCATTCCGCGAATATAAAAACGCTCCCTCCTATGTTTGTAGTATGTACATAGGCACGGTAAAACTGATAGAAGATATTGTAGATACAGTATGAATGGAGGATTTAGATATAACAAAGCTTATAGTGCACAATATTATCAGCAAGACTGTTATAAAATATAAGACTGCAAAAAAATTGCCAGAAAAATAACTACTGACAAAGCGGTCCATTCTATTCTGTCCAATTCGGTCGTTTCATTGATTGATTAGTTCGATCTTCTAAAATGTATAACGACAAAAACATTTGGAATAAAATGGAAAACACAATTGGTAGGTCTCGATGATCTGTGAGTGAAGCACGAGAATTATCTCAATGTCTGAAGAGTATAAAAAGAAATTCTACAAAGCAACAATTATAGTTTAATACTATGTTCTCAAAAAAATTATTGTTGCTTTTTCCACTTTTGGTGATGTCTCTTCTTCTTTATTTTCAGAACTTGTTGTCGGTTTTTTGTTTGTTTTCTGATATCACCTTTGCGGGCATTCTATCTGAAATATCATCTTTTGATTTTATCTTCTCGTATACTTCTTTATCCTCTTCTACTTTTAGTTTATTCGTCATTACGTTTTTATTTCTTCCACTTTTTTATTTGAATGGACTTTCCTCAACGACTTGTTGTTCAACTTTCTTCTCGGATATTTTCTCATATAATTATTGATAAGAAGGCAAAAAATTCTAACTTGATGTCAACTGAAACTAATAATATGATCTCGAAGTTCATTTAGAAGAAAGTGTTCTTACAAACAGCCATACAAGGTGAACACCTTTACTCCCACCGTATCCGCAACAAACTGTTCTTTCTAAAGTTATCTCATAGACTTCACTCAATCGCTGCTGTAATATTAGAAGGCATGCGCAAATGTACTGTAGTATCGAAAATCTGCCGATTTAACTTCTGTTCTATCAAGTAGCCTACTCTGTAATACTATCCCCACATATGAGATAATGAATTTTCGAAGAGCTAAAAAACCATTGTCTGCATCAGAAATTCCATGTACTAACAATTCATCCGATACTTTTTATACCGTGAACGACGAAAGTAATAAAAATACTTCTTTGATAGGGTAGAAAATACAATTAATAGAACATTCTTAATATCAAGAAGGAGAGTATTGTTACAATTGAATCCATACGTGGCATACAATACTACGACTACTAATACTAGTATTTTATCGATTTTGGACACATAAGAACTCCTGGCTTCCAAAGTATATATTAATTTGTGACATTATAACTAACGTTTCATGCATTCCAGCACCTCCCTCCGGTTTTCCATATTTTTTAACTTGTTTTGTTCAAGTTGAAACAGTTTTTTATTGTATTCAAATCATTGCAATAGAAGAATATAAGATCTCTACATTTTTACAGCTCTATTGTTTCAGAAAAGTGTTCCATTTTCGTTATATGTTACTTAAACTCCAAGCAAAAATACACGCTTCTAATGAGATCTAGTTGACTAATCTTTGTAGCACTAGTTAGCAGAACTATTTCCCAAGAATCTGTTATTGTTCAATCTAGCTTATTTGGAAGCACAGACTACCGCTAGATTTTGTTATAAATGGAAATGCAAATGGAAATGCTAGGTATTAACTGACTTACTGCAGTTAACGCCACCCAAGAATTCACGTTAGAGAACAAACGATTTTTGATGTTTATACTACATTTTAATAGGATACGCTAGACAAACTTGCTCACAATTTATGATTAGTATCAACACTCTATCATCTGTAAATCGAACCACCAATCAAGTTAATTAATCGTGTGTCTGTTCTCATACAATAGTTAAGTGTCGAAATGGTAGCAGGTAACGAGAAAGCCAGCGAATACACAATTTCTCAATCAAAATCGGAGTGGTCTTTTAGATAACTTTAGGAACTTCTAGCTTTTGTTCAGAAGCTAGTTATCACATTATATTCATATTCATTGTCTGCAGTAGGGCTGGGCGAAGTATCGATACATAGTCCAGTATTCGATACCATTACTGGTATCGATTCGCCGATACCTTGGATAATATCGGTATCGATTCCGATCGGCAGGTATCGATACAACGATACCCAAGTATCGGTACCAACAAACTACGGTAACAACTACGATATCGTAAAAAAATATTTTTAGACAAATATTTATGGAACTAATTGTCATATATTGACTCAAATATTAATGAATGATGGTAGATGTAATTATTCGCGTACAGTAACCATAATTCGTAAAAAAAAGCCAAAGTATCATAGTATCATACATTTGATACCGTAGATATGATATTGAATATAATTATTGAAATCACCCTGAAAAAATCTGTACCTAGAAATCAGTCCTAGGTATCAATTCAAATAATCAGTTCGAGATATTGATTCAACGAATCAATTTGAGGTATCGATTCAAGGTATCGGTTTCCAAGTATCGATACCTGCCGATACTTAATCGATTCTAGTACTCGGAATCGATACCTTGCACGGAATCGATACATCGGTAAGTATCGATACCTCGATTGGTATCGATACTCGAAACCAAAAATGTCGGTATCGCTCAGCTCTAGTCTGCAGTAGATTTTCTAAATACTTTTGTTTTTCCTGCTATCTACAGGAGACGCATTGAATACACAACAATATGTCAACAATTAAAATATATGTTTTGCACATAAATATAACTTGTAAAAATTGTTTACTGACTGTTTAAAAAAATCACTTTATCTCACGCCAAATATCCAAGATCATAACTACATACTTTGTTTGTTACGAGTCGCTGGTTGGATATAGAAGTTGATATACCTATACTTTATTGAATACAGTGGAATACAAGAATGTACCTTCCAATATTTACAAGTTTATAAACATTCTCTTCTGATTTGTTTTCAAATTATTACCGAATTTTGAAAAATGCACTTTAAAGCTCCTTCTTTGATCCTTTTTCGTCGTTTTAGCATCGAGCCAAAAGCTTTCGAACCTCTTAATCTCAGGAAGGTGAAATATTATTAAAATCGTCCTTAAGGAGCTGTCAATTCAGGTCAAAGTCGGTCAAACGACTAACCAATACGTTAGAAAATCTTTCGTCCTATCAACATTTTTTTTTAGTAGAAATTTAGACAATAGGTTTAGTGGGGTGAATTCAGAAGTCGTCTCTGAACAGGAGATTCTGAACAAACCAGGAAGCTGAAGCAATTAATGTCAAACTTCCAAATTCTAGGCCTTTTGATTCGTTGCTTATTTGTATTCAAGCAGAACAGAACCCCGTGCATCATTCTAACAACATTTATAGAAGCATATTTTTAGGTCAACAAACGATCATCTAATAGTAGTGGCGAGCTGTATTGAGACTAGAAGTTGATGACTACAATCAGCATAAAATTATGCACATTTGCGATTCCCATCTTTGTCGATTCTCTTTTCTCATTCCGTTGATGATAGTGATTTGTTTCTTAAAGTCGATGAATACATAGAATCTCATTGTTATTCAAAACAACGGAAAACATGTTCTTCTGTATAAATGGTAGAAATACATCACTCTTACAATACAATTCCATCGATTTCAACATCGTCTCTCTAACTATGTACTCATCGATTACCTCTTATAGAATCTGACTTGACTCTCGTAGACGCATATTAATTATACGATGTCTTTAGACTATGTATTAGAACAATGTTAGGCTAAACGTTCTTGTCAACACCTTCAACAAAATTTAAGTAGTTACACTCATAAATATTTCAACCAAACATGTGCATAAACTGTTTGCTACTCGTTTCATAAATAAAAGAGTAATTGAGTAATTAACGTTTTTACAAAATATAGGATAATTATTCAAAAACATTTTTTACTTACTAGACGTAGTGTCATAATTTTTAATAAAACGTGATTTCCTATTAGGCGCTGTAGCTAGAACACACTAAATCCCATTTTACAAACATTACTACAAATATAATCAATATGCAAATTCAAATTATTCTATTATCGAGGCGGCAAGCACAAACAGCTCTCCCATATGTTGTAGCTAACACACCGGCTGTCAGTATCAGCTCAAATCAGTGTTCGAGACATAAATGCAGATGCATTACCCTTAGGATTCAGCTTGCGTTGATTTGTAGTTGCACTAAGTTAATTTACCTAGCACACATAAATGCATACGTTTCAATTACTTCAAACGTTATTGGAGAATACAGATTCATTTGATACATGTCATGTTAAATAAATCAACTCGATTTGGATTTGTGGAATTTCGTAGATACTAAATTAATACTGAATACTCTCAAAATTTAGTCAATCGAACATAAATATTTGTAAATATAAACGTATCATAGAACGACAATATGACATGGTACTATATTACACATAAAATGAAATCATTTAATAATAATAATACATTTACATACATTTGTAATTTTTGTGCGTGTATATTGGCGCTCAATAGTTAAGCATTACTATGAAGTATGTGTAAGTATCCAAAATTTTGCATTATCGAAATTGTAATCTTCTATGTTAGGGCGATTAGAGACCACCAAAAATATATTTCTAGAACCTCTTTTACTACACTAATATCCTCCCGACTATTCTCTATAAAGTTTGTACTTAATGTTTCACTGATCGTTCTGGTGCCATTGATAGTATTCGTATTAATGCGGTGATTTTGTTTATAATGCCGTCATTTCTCTCTTCAGCTTTATTATTATCAAAAGGTAATGGTTCTGGCATATGGCCAACATGTTGAACTGTTCAACTACACACTATTCAGTACATTCAAGCTAAGTATCTTTTCGAAGCTCTCTAGATAGTCTTTCCTATTTACGTGATGTAATTTTTTACCCACTGGCATTCGAAGAAATAATTTCCTATCAGAAAATCCTATCACATCAACAGAATATTCTGTTGGTGTATTGCTAATATTTAATTTTAAGCATTGGTAGTAGAAATTGTAATATGAAAACTATCTTTATGTTTCTTATCTAATATTTTCTAATCTCCCATACTAAACAAAATCCTTGTGCTAAATGTATTATCTATGTAGGGCACAAGGTATCTTAGGAAGTAGCGACTGCTGAAACTAAAGTACTGAATTCTCTAAACATACGTGCAATTATTGTGTTCGTGCCTCAGAGACATAGCGACGATATTTTCTTTCGTGTAGCATAAGTTCAGTATAGAATGGAATAATTTACATTGCAAGTAAAGCCGTCGAGAGCATCCTTGGAAGGGCGTGACTTTGTTGCTAATTATGCTATTATTCGAGCAATCTACAACGATGCCTTGTATCTCTCGTTTTTCTTGCCCCTAATGAATGCCAACTTTGTCAATTAGACCGTAACTCTTATTAGATGTGCTTAGAGCTGGGGCAAGGAATAATGTTAGTAGATTTTTTTTCCTTCTACTTTCTGAGTACGGCTCCTTCCTAACTGGAGAATTTGTTTCCTACAGCTCCTTTTATTTGACCGTCATTACTACACGAACGATTATAGTGATTAGAGGAATGTAATATTGGTTTTCGTCGGACATAATAGCTGTAATTTATTACTGCAATGTTGCTTAATATTGTACAAAAGCAAGCCCTAATTTCCTTTTGTCCAATTACGAAAAGTTTTACTTCTTTTAACATTAATGGTTTCTTTTATAACAATAACGTAGAAAGAAATTTTTACAGATATGTTCTAATTGTTTATAACAATTGTTAGTTTCAAAATGTTCAAAGTAGCACAACAGCATGTAATCGCGATTAAACAGTTTATTAATACTTTAATGCGGTAATATTGCTTGAATGTGCCATATTATTAAAGCATTTATTATTATGTAAAGTGTTTCATTCGCTTATAATAAAGAACAACATCAGTGCCAAAATAGGATTTGTTAAAGTTGGTTATATTTAAAAAATACGGCGATATAAGATGAGCATTCGAGGAAATATATATGTACTTGTTAAATTAGTATCCAGTAACACTTGGAAATTGCAATTTGCTTCCAGTGATGTCCAATTGAATGGGAGTATACACAGACCTTTTATTATCTATACATAGTCTGTATTCAAAGAGGTTTCATGTGATAAAATAATAATTTAATCTAAGATGTACAAGAAATTTAATCTAATAATGCACTCTCATAAAGTAAAATATTTAGAAAATACATCGAGATAATTTTTTCACAAATTTCCATTTTCTATGAAACCGTTTCTGCTTAAATATATAAAAATGTTAACAAAAAATGACAGTTCAAATGGCACATACCGCAGATAATATATATACAGAGTCAGGGTTCTATTAAAAAATAACCTTAATAAAGGTTTTTGTAGTATTATATCTCTTATATCTCTCTTATACTCTATCACATACTTTGATTTTCTACAACCTGCACTGGTTTCGAGATATGACGTCATCGGTAGTTTTTCTTAATGGATCACACTGTATATTTTAATATTTTTGGATAGACACATTTTCAATAATTACAATAATATACAGTTTATATCTTATAATGTATTGGAAAAGATTAGCAACAAGAAAATATTAAAAACAAGACAATTCATAATAAATGTTCAAACTGATGACCTTCAGCAACCTGAGAGTACTCTAGTCTATTAACGAAAAACCTTAATGACTTCTGAATCACGTCTTGTGCTATCTCTTGACACACCATACTAATTCGATCTTTCAACTGTTCGAGCGACTGAGGTATAGACTTATAGACATCATCCGCTGAGGATTTCGATCACTCCAGCAGCGACACTTATGTCGATTTAGATCTAGGACAAAATCGCTTCGTTGGAGAATACAATATTATTGATAAACTTACCAGGACGGTCAATCATATTCATCATTTCTTAACAAAAGTACATCCTTCTATCGGGATCTGCAGTTAATTCTTGTACTAAATGTACTTTATACAGATAAAATTTATTTTTCGACAATATCCTCTTTACCTATCTCTCGTTAATATTGTGATATAAAGTAAGTTTTGATAGTGATGTTTTTGGTTTTTCTTGAAGATTAATAAGAACATCCAATGAATTATCATTATTTGTAGCAGTTCTACGTCAACCGGTTTATGGAAAATTTTCAAAATTTCCCGTTACATTAAACTTTTGCAGCACCCTAAACACTGTCGATTTTGAAATAGTTCTTACAGAGAATGTGGTATTAAAAATATTGTATACATCTCTAGATCTCTGCCTGTCTTCAAAACCAACCATCATTAACAAATTAATTTTGTCACCTTCTAATTCCAATGCTGTTATTTGTGCTTTAAAGGTTTGCATGACAAGATAAAAATACTATTTTTCTTATATATTTCTGACAAAAAGATGTTTATAGCCAACGTTTTTTTAATACTTCAAGTCACACACCAGCCAAGCAATATATCATTATAATTCTTGAAAATGTTAAAATCTCCAGAGTGAGAGTTGTACAAAATTAAAGTATGTGATACAGTAGAATGAAATACTACAAAAACATTCATTAAGGCTATTTTTTAATAGAACCCGTAATTTTGTCTGAAATCTAGTGTTCCCACACATTTATCTGACCCTGTATATCTATGATTTACAAAAATCTGCTGATGTTCTTAACAGAATCTGTCATATGAAACTTCAAATCTGGGTTAGTTTTATAAAACCTCATATTCACACACATTATTCGAAATAACTGATATACAGATCCTTTATCCGCAATCTTGGGCATTCAAAATAACTTTTCACGAATTCCACAGATTTCAAGAACCATTGCACTTGTTCTATATAACTTAAATTCGAATAATACATTCATATAGCGTTTCAGAATTTATCTGAATCTATTTTAAAATAGGAGAAGCGAATCCGAGATTCCATATAGTAAGTAAGAAATGAATAACAGATCCGAGAATCAGATAGTCAATTCGAAATCTAAGTACCGAATACTGACCCAGATCTTAGAATTCGAGTATCCGAATAATTGTGGGTTTGAATATCAAATTTATCAGACACCAGCAGTACTATTTTTTGTAACTAAATTTTCAACCATGTTTGCTTATACCGAAGTTAACCTAAAATGTATTATATTTGTTAACAGTTGCTTCACAAGGTTAGTCAATCGTTCCACTTGATATCTCCATATTAAATATATTTGCATATGGTAGAATCTGTGATCTTCATTCACGGTTGAAAGTTTTCTGCGATTGTGTTTTTTTAACATTATTGATTTGCCATATTCTGTTTCTCTTGTCAAAAATGACTTGGGGCAGATCGCGACTAATGGATAACGTGTTATCTCGAATTATTTTAAATTATATGTTTACTTATTTTCTCTTCCTTTGTGTTTCCTCGTTATTATTCTTTCCGCTCTTCTTAATCTCTACTTTCCTTTTGCTCGCTTTTTTTTATGTAATATTAGTATTTTAGTAGTTAATCCTTACCTTCAGATAAATAATGCCAGAAGGCACAGTGGTAGCTAATAGCTGGCTATTTGATTATTTGTATTTTAAATATGTAACATGTGCAATGATTATGTCAGATGTATGAATCAGTAAAAAAATAAAAATTATATAAGTTTCATTTAAATATAGGGTGTATTAACACAACTCTAGAGAAAATCCGTAATTGTATACTTTTCATATATTTTTCTTTACTCTAATTTAAGTAGCGGACAAAATAATTTTTATCGCTGAAAAGGACAGGAAAAGGTGACTATTTTACTTTTCTATAGTCCATCTCAACCTTATTATGCAGTAGAGCTTTCGTGGTAACATTGCATCTCTTATTAGCTTTTCAATCTCTTAATAGCGCCATCTTTATAACCAGCTGAAATGTTGCAAGTTTTATTGCTGTCAATTAAGACTTGCTGTCAATTGTCTGTCGTATTTATACTATTCAATCGGGCGGAAGTGCGCAAAAAACTAGACAATACGACTTGCGGATTAAAAGACAAATTGAACACAAAGTTTCTTCCAATCAATTAAAAAGGCAATTAAATTTATCAATTAGCGCGAGAAGGATTAGTAGATGAGCAGTTGAAGCCGTGTTAGTTAGTCCACAGTCTGCACGAAAACCTTTTATTTCGTCCAAAAAACGGAGCAGTCAGGACAACAATTGAATCCTAAATATTGTATCGCGACTACCGTGTATGGAGAAGGCAATGTTATGGTCTTCTGATGCTTTTCTGAACAAATAACCGGACCTATCTACCGAATAGAGGGAATAATGCATCGTCTTCTGTACACTGGCATTTTAAAAGATGTAATGCTGAACAAGATATACCAATAAAATGGAGGTTCCAGCACGACAATGATCCGAAGTAAATCAATTCATGTTGGAAACGTGGAAGTTGGTGCTGTATATACAAATCTTTCTAAGAAAAACACTGCCGGCCGACGTTCATGGCGAAATATATAAAGACTGGTTCATGAATAAATTGCTTCCAGATATATCGGAGAATTCAGTCATTGTTCCTGATAATGCTTCATATCACAGCAGAAAATTAGAAAAGGTTCCAACAGCTGCATGGAGAACCTGTTAAAAGGTTTTACAAGTTAAATCTCAGTATGACAAAAGGAAGATTGATGAATTTGCAAGGAATAAAGGACATGACGTTCTTCGTTTAGCACCATGTCACTGTGAACTCAACCCAATCGAGATGGTGTGCATAATGTTATCTTCAAACTCAAAAAACAGAATCATTAATTTCGGAGGCTTATCGAAATGTAACTATAAATACCTGTCAGAATTACATTGATCGTGTGAAAGATATCGAAAATAGTATGTGAATAGTAGATAACTTGCAAAACAATGTTCAAGAGTTCAACGCATGCACCAATTGTACAACATCAACATGCATAAAAGTTATGTTTTGATTAGAAAGAAAAACCGGACAACAATTTGGCAACAACGAATTCAATCGCGATAAGATCTGTACTGCATAATATGATTGAAACGGACTATAATTCCTTTGTGAGTACGAAAGCCACATTTCAACAAACTGAGAAAAGATGGATTCAATATATGCATCTGGGAAGACTGTTGTGATACCAATACCAGAAGTGGGTTTCCCAAGCCCTTGAAGTGTGAAAAAGAAATCTGTCACTCAAGTTTCATTCAAATCGAAAAGAATTATTATTTTTAAAGTTTTAAAGGATTTTCAATAAGTATCCATTCAGGGGAAGGGGAACGAGGCTGTAATTTTGCACAACAAATATTTTGCAGTCCATTTGCTTTCCTATGTGCATTAATTCATTTGAGTACTTACAAATTTCTCGTAACATTTGTAATTGTTCGTCATCATTCTTTATTTGGCTTTGTTCTAATTTCTTTTCTGTCCATTAATTTTTACACATATCTGTCAATAAATTTTTATGAATTTATATTTCCAAATATTGCAATTCTTTATAGTGGTTCCCTGACGTATAATAGATTCATAACATCTGATAATAACTTTAGCAGTATTATGTTGGTTATCTAAAGTTTATTCGTAGAAAAAATAACAAAGCTGAAAGCTTACTAAATTTCATTACTTGGTATGTACATATATAAATCGAAACAACAAGAAATAGATTTCTAAGTTCTTATTACCAAGTTTATTTTAATACTTTACTACTAATTCTATTTTAATACTCTACTACTAATTCTATAGTATTGAAACATGTATGGAAGATCTGTACAAAAATAAGACTACTCCTTAGAACTTAAGTTAACGTCTTTTCACAATACCACTGCTTTATGGTTTTAGCAATAGTGGTAAATTTATTTTTTAACCTTTCATACCGCAAAGTGACAGTACAGCAATATGTTATTTTTTTCCGCTTTAGTACTGTAATATTCTCATGAAAACATAATTTTGATGTGTAATAATTTTTCTATAAAAAACTAATAAAAGAAATAATTAATACGAACGCACCTCCTGAATTAAATCCTTCGAAATATTACAATAAAAGCATTAACAATAACTCTAGTTCTTATAAATATTTAACATTTGAGTGGAAGTTAAAACTATTTAGATGAAGATGAATGAAGTATTTTGTATTCTAACACTGCTTGACTTCTTTGAAAATTCTACATATTAAAAAAAAAATGACTGGAATTTATTCTACTTACACTGCACCCATTTATTTTTCTGTTTTCATTTTTATTTCAGATATATTAGATTATAGTATTATTATTTTCCCAACCGATTCTTCTGGCGATCCATATTTACCACCAGTTTTCAAGCCCAAAGGTATTTTTCATTTGTTCTTGGTTTTTCTTTTATTATCCCCGATTCTGTTTTAATTTCTACGTTCACGTCATATTTTTATTTTAAATCTGTGCTGAATTAATTTTTAAATACTCGTCATTATTAACACATTAATTATGAAACTAACAATATATGATTCTTTACTGGGGACTAATCATTTGTAAATAAAAAAAATAGTTTACCAAGATCACCCGAGAAATTTCCAATATTTTAATCTTTGATAATGCAATTCGCAGGGCCGAAACCGGGACCTCCACGTAACCTAACCGTAACGGAAGTCAGCAACGGATTCCTAATTAGTTGGCAGCCGCCACTGGAAAAAGCCAACATAATTCAGCATTACACGATTAAATACAGAACTGACGGACCCTGGAAGACTCTTAACAAGGGACAAATTAGACCGGAAGACACCCAGTATTTAGGTAGGTGACGGTTTCTTATTGCGGTTAATTTTCCCCTCTTTCCCTAATTCAATTATATTAAATCAAAGCTAACAAAGAAAACGTGTTACAGTCGTAATTCCATTAGGGCACGAGAACAACGTAGCTACGTGAAGGGAATAATTTTATTTATTTATGTGATGTGAGACGTGAAATGTAAATGTTTTTTAAATGTCGTCTCGTTTGTTTTGCGCGTACTATAGAGAAAGCCTACGTAAAGCTGGGTTCTCTTTTTAGTGATTTATCTTGTGAGTTCTTGTTCTTAAAGTTCTTTGCTTTGTACAAGTATAAAGATATTTGACTTTAAACCATTTTAAATTGCATTATTAGCAATGTACAGACTTGTCGATTTTCTATTTCACATTCTTTGTTTTCATCAGAATCAAAGTATTTCAAACAATTCAACAAACATTTTATCTAACATTTTGTGTACTTTCCAACTAGGTATCTATCATAAAATGCTGTCACTCGAACAGAAGAAGAATCAATAAAGTATGTGTACATACATGAAGATCTGAAGTTTTCATACAAAAGCCGCTTATTTGCGGTACTGTTCGTTTGGCTTAAAAATACTATGTACCAACATGATTGTATGTGAAAAATTGTCGTCCTACGTTTTACACGAACAGAAACATTACAAATGTATAATGCGGCTTCTAGTAGGCCAGTTATACTGTCACGTTCTGATTTAATTATTTGCTGATAAATTCGTCGTTATTAAGTAGAAGTCATTTTAAATACAACTTATTCAAGAATAATAATAACCTCTGTCTACATGCATATATTTTCACTGTAGACACCGTTTCATATTCTGAATACATACGCGACATCAAATATTCTCACAACTACTGTTTAAATCTCTTTGTTTCAGTTTTCCTTCTCTTTGATGCAATGTTAATAAACACAGTTCTTTGCAAACGTTCGCTCAACGTTTATTTTATATTAACTACAGTTTGGAATGCTAAATTTAATATGTGCACTTCCATTACTACATATATAGTGCAATTTATAGAGAAACTATTTTTTTTTACGCTCTACCAGAACTTGAACTACAAGGGAAGATTCTGAACACGTAAATACAAAAAATTATTAAACTTTGGGAATTTACAGAGGTTACATAGGTACATATTATGCAGTCTGTTTTTTGGGTAGAACTAACACTTTGAATTACGAAACTTTAAAAAATTAGACATTTTCAACTCTGCCTGTGCGCATAATTCACTAACGGTAAGAAGTAAAACCATATACATGAAGAGATTGTATGGTAGCGTCAATATAAATAGATACATGCTTGTTTTATGTGTGGTGAGTATTAGTTGTAAACTGTATTGCTTGTATGACTATCATACAACTCTCGCTGTGTAGTTTTGTGCGTATATAAACTTGTTCAAATGGCCTTGTGACAGCATTACACCGCCTTTAAAATTCCACGCCGTTAATCACTTTGCTCCCAACAGCGAATGGTAGATTGATTGGAATCCAATTCTCCGAGAAAAATGTCATCGTTTTTCCAAAGAATTAAATCCCAGCTCCTATCGATAAGCAGCTGCCTAACCACTGTGGCTACCTACCCATTTTGCGTGAGCTGTGAGATCCCACATTTAGCAGATAAACATCAGTTAACCATTTCTGAAATAATTCTCTTTTTAGTTTTCCATATATGAATACTATTAAATGAATATTCCACGGTCAAAATATAGACTGTGACACACGTGGACTACTTTCCTCTTTGAGGACAATGAAGCAGTTTATTGAGCAGTTTTTAAAATAATCGTTTTTTCTGCAATCACTTCTGAATTTGATGAAAATCTTTAGCCACCAAGCCAATTTTTTATATTCAGAAACAAGAAAAAGTCGTATAAATATGGACAGCAAGGTGAATAATTTCACCGTTCAAATTGCCGAAGAGTGAGTCACTGCATCATCGTGATGGAATCAAGTTTTTGCTAACCAATTGCGATCGTACTCTTATTGCTATTTTAATGATAACCTATAAAGGTAACACCACGATCTTCCAAAAACACAGTGACCATAACCTTACTAGCTGATGGAATCGCTTTTGCTTTGTTCGATGTTGCGCTTTTATAGATGACAAAATACACGTTAATTAGGAAGTACACTTGCATTTTACTTTTCACACTTATTGTTTTATTTGAATTTTTGTTTATAGTGTGTAGTAGAGTATAAAGTAATAAATTAGCGCAAAAATTTAGGGCGATTACGCTTGAAAAAACTCAAATGGTTCTCAGAAGTGGTTACACGAATTTGGTTTTGGATCTTAGTTACCAAAAGTTGACTATGAGACACATTTTCAATCGACGATCATTTAAAACGAAATCATGAACTTGCGGTAGTGTAACACTGATCATTTCGTCAGTGGTAGCCTCTTTTGGACGTTTCGGGCATCTTAATCTGTATTCATCTTCGATACTCATGCGACCACGTTTAAATTCATTTACCTAAAGACAAACGATCGGGAAGATTCACCATGAACAGGATCTAATTGCTTTTTGATCTTCTCTGAGTTTTCTCCGTTAATATAAAACTGTTTCATAACAGCACGAAATTCTTTTTTATCCATATTCACAAAAGAACCAAACTCGTTTATTGATTAGAACTATAAAATTCAAACGACACAATATATTTGACTAAAACTTTGGCAGTTTTCATAAAAAAGGTTAGAAATTTAATAAATTTTAGACTTTCATCGCCAGTAATACAAATGTTGTTGTTCTCTTTTCCTCCTACTTTTCCAATACATAACAGAGATGGTTTTGTATTCTAAACAATCTATTCTTCTATTACAATACCTTCTGCTTGTAATATACCCTCTACTTTTTTAGCTTCTATTACTTCTTCTGGTGTGAACACATAGACCACATCTACATATTCTATGGAATGTAATCTATGCAATCGTAGATATTTTAGAGTTGCATCAGTTTTCAATGGCAACAATATTTCTCTTTGAGCGTTAACAAGAATGTCTTGTATTATGTCATGCAATTCTATTTCATTTGTAAGTATTCCATTATTATTATTGGCAACTTCGAACATTACCATCAGTATACGAATTATATTAGTAATACTTATGGTGACCATTTTCAACTCTACAGATTGCTACACAACTAAACAAATATCTATAATTAATCCCTAGAGTGATACATTCTATATGCATATGTATATTACATCCTTATCTCATTCGTCTCATTTTTTTTAACAAAAACATATTTACTATTTACTCGTCGAATGTTTCCTCGATATCCTTTATCTACTTAATGTAATTAAAAACAAATTTTACATTACTCAAAACAAGTTGTATCTGCACTGAACAAGAACATTATTATGCTTGACTTAAGCCAAATAAATACGTGTAAAGGTGTATATTAAATCTTTTTTGTTCTTGGCTGCTTAGGAAACCTTATTCAAACAAATGATTTTAGTCTTAAAACTTTTTCTCTCTCAAATTATGTACAAAGACAGCATAGAAAATTTTCAATTTTCAGAAATCAATTTTACCCACTCGGAGTATTTCTCCGCAAAAAAACTGATTGCGTAATATGTATCTATATATGCTCGAAAGTTTCATAATTTTTTGAATTTTTAGATTCGAGATCGTCACCTGTCAGTCGTATATTTTTTTACGGTATTTATCGTAACCCATTTTACATAGAAATTATTACTGCTGTTTAAAAACTAAATCGGAAATAACATTAATTAAAATTGAAGTAAAAGTAATAACCAGAAAATTAAGTCGTATTTTTCAATTCACTTCCTCCGAACAAGCAGCTTTTTGTAAATTTATTCATCAAACAAAGAAGTTTGCCATTTTATATATTAATAAATTTTCCTTTGCATTAAAATAATTATCAAGACTGTTACAACGTAACTTATTATCTACAGCTCATTGAATTTTACAATGTGAGACCGCAAAGCTTACGCAGTAACTTTTCCGGTAGTAAAAACTAAGTTTGTTGTTGTTTGTATAATATTACGTTCCCAGCTTGTACTTACTTCATTGCGTACTTAGGTAAACCACTTGTGCTGGTGGTTGTATTGTTTCGGAAAACATTTGTTAGTAGTAACGCTAGCTAATACAAGAACTATTACACCATGCTACTAAACAACAGCGAACAGTTTGAACGGAAGCGCTTTAAATTTAAAGTTTTTCTTCCTCTTTACGGTTCCAAACTCTCAACTCGTTTTCGAATTGCAGTTAAGAACTTGGTCGGTGGTAGGACCTACTACTTCAGGGTGTTGGCGTATTCCCTGAAAAGTTATGAGAGCAGCGACGAAGTGAAGTTTCCCGTACCGGCACGTGTCAAACACAAAGCGATCACAGCGGGAGTAGTAGGTGGTATACTATTTTTCATCGTGGCGATTATCCTATCCGTTTGTGCCGTGAAAATCTGCAATAAAAGGAAGCGGCGGAAACAGCAAAAAGGTACGTCTGAAGAAACTGAAATTGTTAGGTACGTAAGTTAAATATGCTTCTTATATTGACAATATACACAATGGTGGCAACACACACAATCTTTAACCAAAATTTTGTGTCAAATGGATAAGTTTAATTCATTATTTTTCAAAATCAACTCCTATGCCCATAAATTAATCTAAGCTAACATGTTGACAACATCAGGATACTTTCATTTGTAAAAATACAACTAACACTTTTGAAAACTATGTACTTTATGAGATACATATACGGAGTCATTTTTTGAAAACGACTCCCCTCAAATATTTCAAAAAGGAAACGGAAATTAAAAGTTTCAAAAAACACGTCCACTTTTAATTCAAGGGAGGAAAAGTTTGACATATAAATTACATTTTTGTGGTTTACACCTGCGCGCTCGTGAGTATCTTGTCCAAAATTTTAAATGAAACGACTCGTGTAGTACCTCAAATGAAAGCTTATTTTATTCGAATTAAAGTGATATAATAAGTAGCTGGGCGTAGAAAATGTAACAACAAGGATAAGATGAGTAAGTTTTTAGTCTAACAATAACAAGTAGAAAAGAAAAACAATAACAATAAAAAAATAAAAACAAATTACAATAATCATAATAACTACTCAAAAAGAGCGCTGTTGTTCTCTATGCAATAGTAAAGTCGGTTTTCAAATTCTTGTCTCACTTTTCCAAAACTTTCCTTTGAAATATATCTCGACAATGTTTAATACATAGATCGTTGATGTAAATCATTTAAATCTATTGGTCTAATCAGTTAAATCCATTGGTCATTTAAACTATTGACTTTAAATGACTCCAAAGGAAGAAATCAGGACTAGTAGGTCTAGTGAGTCTTGCACTATTTGCAGTTTAAAAGCGCGGAATTCATGAATTTTTACGACTTTGCGTACTGACGAGTAAGAAAATCCAAAAGATGCTGCAACTTGAGGCAAAGAACCATCTTCGCCAGTTCATGTACTATCTTATTTGTACGCCTTTTCTTGTCCACTATTGATTCAGTTATTTCAAATTTTTGCACAACTTCGCGACCGTATTTATGATCCATGTGCTTACGTCTTTGATTAAAAACTGTTGCTGTGCCACGAGCGCATTTTTCAGTAGATACCATAAATGTAAATAACTTCCATCATCTCGGCAATTAAGTACACCATTTTAATATGATTCATGTGAAGTTGAATGGAAGCAACTAATATAACAGTTGTCAAACATAATATCAACGGTATTCTTTATTTAGTTTTTACATCTTTTATGTCCAGCTGATTTTTTGATTTGATAGTACGAAACTGCTCATTTTTCGGTACTGTATTAAAGAAAAGTAAACAATACACATACATACATCATCATCAAATTCCGATAAAATAAGCTTTCTTTTGAGCTGTCACAAGATGAATCGTTCCATTCAAAATTTTGTAGGGGGAACTTGTAGGGGCACAAGTAAAATTTTTAATTTCCTTTTCGTTTTTAAAGTATATAAGGTGGGTTATGGGATATACGAGTACAGTAGGTCATATACATTATTGATTCACATGCGTATCATTCATTTGTAACCCCGTCACATGAAAAATGGTTGTGGACTAAGCCGCTCGAACATGGTAATCTCTCGCAATAGTTGCTTTTGCCTTATCTGCTTGATGATTTAAGTTCTAATCCTCCTGCAGCTGAAAGAGATTGCACAGCTCTTGACCTGTTTTGAGCGAGTTTGGGACATTTTTGCTTTGCACATATCTCCTCACATATAATCATACTAACTCTTTATACCATTATTAACATTTTCCTTCTTTGTCGCAAAGTTGTTATATATTATTGTTATAGAAACTTCATTTGTCTTCCAACAAAATGTTTTGTCTAAACACGTTCGGTTGAATCAATATGCAATGACGAAGAATCTCGAAAATTGTCCAAAGTCAAAGCCTTTGTTGAGTAACACTAATTTATCAATGTCTACTAAAAATTTCTAAATAAAACGTTTTTAAGCTCATTGTACGTTTGCCGATTAATATTGTTGTGAATCTTATCCATTTATTCAAGTTATTTTTTGTTTAACATGTGTTTCTAATTACACTTATTGGGGGTATCCCTTACTTATTATTTATGCTACTACGTTACTAACATATAATTTATATCTACAAACTCAAACTGGTTATTTATACGATTTTTGCATTCGAATAATTCAATACTCATTCAATGGTATTCAAACATTCAGTGATTATTCATAATTATTATTATATTGAATCAATAGTTGAATAATAACTCGCTTGAGTCTTGCTCAGTTTTTAAATAGTTCAATGTTTGAATATTTGAATTTTTGAAAATTAATATCAAAATTAATAGTAATCAAACATATTTTCAGAACCTTACTTGAATGTTCTCAAAACGACATGATACTTTTTCTTATTGTAAATGGCACATGCATCAACACAATGCTTTTATTATTTTTATCACAGCAATAGGTTACTCGCCCAATTACTCTACATATTAATCTTTCAATTCCTGAAATATTTCCACTTGTAGGACAATAAAACAACAATTAATTAAATACCAATTTATTCCAGAACATATAATATTATGTTTTCGTTAATAAGACTCCTTTAGTGGAAGAAATTGACATTTAATATGTGTCAAAATACCAATAATAAAAAGCCATGCCTATCAACAAAAATTCTTAACAATACAATCGTTTTACTGAATACCATGTTGCTAATATCGAAATACTTATCAATCAAATTATCTCAAAATTAGCAATACTTAGATAGCCATAGATAACTATTAACATTAATAAAGTCGACCTAACTTGCTGGACAGAATCAAAAAATGGCATATAATACAGGGTGGCCTTGAAAATAACCGAACGTTGATACATATATTTAACTTGAACCAGCCTGTACTCGTAGAATTGCAAATGTTGTAAAAATGTGTTCTCTATCCCAAACAAATCACTATCATAACATTTCCTGACTTTCATTCATATTATTTCAGCGTATAATATGGTAGCATGTCGTATAACGGACTCAAGAAATGGTGGAAACGCATCGGAGAGTCAAGTGCCTTTGAAAAAGTGAGTAATACCCATTTCATAAAAACGAAATATTCATACATATTTTACAAAACATTTTACTTATACTCATAGCATTAACAATTTATTTAACCTATCATCATTCTTTTGTATCATCCTATTGACCAAATAAAACAAATATTTTCCACATCGTCGCCGTCTACTAATCCTTCTTACGTTTCAGCATAATTTTATATTTGAGAACGTATATTAAGATAATTTTGAATTAAATTAATAATTAAAATTGTATATAAAATAGATTAATGAAAAAGGGTGTTTTGGTATTTTCAAACGATACGAAATTGTGCTTATTTTAAAGAAATAGTACAGTTTATGTGATAATACAACTGCTTTTATGCTGAAATGTCCACTCTCTTCTTCATTTAAATTTGTAAAATATATACCTAAATATATATTTTAAACGGAAGTTGTAATTCCCTATCATAAGCAATTATGATTATTTATATGGGAAATATTACAACTTCTGTTTTTCTCTCGTTCTAAACGAATAAAGATAAAAACAATGTAAAGCGATTTTATCTGTTCCTATTGTATTTAAAAAACAAGTTTTTGGTCTTAATACATACTTCAGAAAATCTTTAGTTGAGAAAATACAAATAGGACCTGGTAGTGATTTAACCATCAGTTTCAGGACATCTAAAAGTTGTGTGGAAACAAATGACTGCAGAATTTGAACATCACCTCAGCGAGATTAACAACGTTCTTAGTCAAACACGCAAATTTGGAGTATTTAATTATTCGTAATTTCTGAATACATCATTCTATGTTAACACTTTGGGTTTCATATCTCATCGTTTTTCAAAATTCACTCTCTTTGGCTGTATCTGTATTGCAGAAACTAGAAGACGTACCTACTATTGATTCTTTTCTTCTGCCCATTCTTTATTTTCCAGGACAGTATTATAACAGGATCTTGAAAGCGGTTCTGTTAGCATTGATTGTATGTAACTATTGAAATTTATTAAGTCAGTATCGGCTTCGTTGATATAATATTCTCTGATTGAACATAATATTTCTTATTCCTCTGTTTAGTATTTAGAAAAACAACATTTTCTGTTGGAATATATCTTTCAGTTTCTACAATCGTTCTTCGCTTTGGTTATCCATATTTGATGTATCATCTAAAAACATGAGTGTTTAAAAGAAATAAACTTAAAACTGATTAATATATTAACTAAATAATCACTATACCAACTGGAATGGCATACGGCATATTAAAATAATATTTATATAAGATTATGCTGAATTCGACGAACGGGGTACTGTAATAGAAAGAAAGTGTGGACCTTTATCACCTATTAGATTTCCTTTTTGTGTACGTACATACATATGTTCTAATTTATTTATTTTTATGTTCTATAAATTTTAATTAAATATAATAAGTTGCTGGTATATGAATACCTATAATACAATTAAATATTATTATTATAAGTTGATGTTCTCTATACAACCATATATAATTATTTTTGATATTTCTGCCACTATTTTTACTAAGAGCCTTTGTAATCAGTAACCCGTCTATCAACTTTAGTTCTAAATCAGAATTATTCTCAAGCTCATCACATTCCTTCTCGTCAAGATGATATATGATTGCTTTCGTCATCACTAAATAAATTAATTTTTGTTTATCGTTTTTCAACTAAAGTTGATTTCTGATCTGTTGTAGACCACGCTAAACCATCTTCAGTAATGCTTTTACCGGTTCTACATTGTGAAGTTTTCTTCTATTATTTTTTGTTTTTCTCCAACATGATAGGGGTTTCTCATAACTTCTAAAACCAAAACTACTAACTTTGCGATACTTATAACCATTATTTTGGTCTGGTATTTTATTGATGATCTGTTCTGGATCGAATGGGTGAATACCACATTTCCTAAATCCGAATTTTAGATTGCTTACAACAGTGACTCATAATTCTTTTATTACCATATTTAATGAAGGCATTTAATTGAGGCAATTCTCGACTGACATGGTACGACTACCTGCTATCATGTCCCATTCTCTAAGAATAGATCAAACACCTTTTTGAGGAGTAAAAAATTTAACATCGAAAGCCTGACACATGTCGAACTTGAAGGTATTGTTGATATGTACTTCTTTCCAGTTTCTCAAAACAGCTAGGAAAAATCGAATGATAAATTATCTCCAATTATAACTTTTGGTTTATCATTTTTTTTAGTCCAAGAGACAACGATTGTGAAAAGCCAGGCTTGAAAACAATCGGCATGTAACCAACCTGAGGACGATCGATTATTACAAACACCTTTAAGTCCTCCCATACGCCAAGATGACCATAAAGTTCTAAAAGCTTTTGTAAACTACATATGGGCTCACGAGTGCTTCTTTTGAAGTGTCAACAAATATAAATGACACACGATAAAATACAATCACGATCGACATGGTGTGTCAGTTCAAGAATCTTAAAAAGCTAGCAGTTTTGCGTATTTGGCTACTTTGATCAACAAAATAATTTACCTCTTAGGAAGCTAAAGTTATTTTCCTGCAGAAATCTGCAGATACAGCTAATGTTATTCACAACCGTGTTGGCTATACTAGAATATATATATTTTTAAGTAAGTGTTGCAGTTATGTTGTGTTTTCTACGTGCAATGTCATATGTATTTTTCTGAGCCTAATTTACTGTAGCGAACTTGATCATTTGTCCGATTGCATAATTAACTGTAACCGAACCTTCTTCAGCTAAACTCGCTGATATTGTCAGTTAAGCGATAATATAATTTGTTCACAACAACAAACTCTGCTTCCTGCTTTAATCCAGAGTATTCCAGAGCTGTTCCGATAAGTTTCAACTATTTCGTTCAGGATCCGCACAGTGATGAAAGCGTTCTATATTCGTACTAATTTTATCTACGTACAACGCTTTCTAATTATGAATCGCATTGTATACCAGCAAATTAGTTGTATTTAATTAAAATAGAGCCAATGATAAATTCGTTCGTATACTGAAAGATAAACTTGCAAACAACAGAGTTAGCAAGGAAGAAGGAAATCAATACTTACGCTTAACTAAAATATAAATAAAAAATGTCCACATTGTATTTCCGTTTATAGTACATAGCACCACCAGCTTTTACAGGAGAACCTACATATGATTCATTCCTCTTATAGGACGGGTGAATCTGAATCGAGAATTCGAGATTACGAAAGCGTATTTATAATTCCCGGGACAAGCGTTGACACGAACCGTAAGCGTCAGTCGAACGCGATTCCACTGTAGAGTGCGATCATAAAACGAAATAAACATAACAGTTAACAGTCATATAAGTGTATAAAACGGACATTATGCGCTGACAACATCGAACCAACTTCGTTCCAAACGAAAACGTGCGAAACGACTTTTTAATGTTCTTATTTTTCGTATATTAACTTAGCTAAAATATCCGAAAAAAGATCGCATGAGATAGTGGAATCGACTCTATAGAGTTCTTGTAGAGTCCAAAAATATTGTACGGTAAACCCCAACAAGATTGAACAACAGTTAAAAAACAATAGCAAAGAAATGACGTCGCGTTTTCCTATTAGAGAATCGAGATTGAAAAATCGCAATATCCTTGGACTTATGTGTGCTTCATTTGTTCCTGGAATGGCGACCGGTCTCTAGGGTCGGTCTTTCTGTGTAGGTGCATTTAGATATGTTGTTTTTTTTACTTACTTATGTACTTATTACTTACTGATTACATTGCAAAATTTCTAATTTTGACATTAATTAGTACAAGATGTACGATAGTGGGGAAAGTTTTGTAGAATTAGAAAACAGATATTGAAAAATTTATGGCTGAATATTTATGTCTATCACGCTACTTTATTAATTTTGATATGGTATATAATACGTTCAACATTTTTTTCAGGCAGAGCTTCACTATTCGCCGGATCATAATTCTATGTGAATAAGATTGCTTTCATATAGAAGTTTTAGAGCATCCGCTGCTTTCAAGACCGATAATACTGCTATAAACCCATTACCTTCCTTAAATCGCTAAAACTCTTCAAAACTTTCTCCCCAGAAGTCATAGTATCTGTGTGATCAATAATTTCTTTACGTCATTGTATATCGCTCAACGACAAAGGTTTGTTAAAAGGAAAGCTATAGAAAAGTATTTGTCTAAGATAGGAACAAGCATTTTGTATCTGTGTGTCCCATTCAACTTTATTATTTATTTCTTTCTCTTATAAAATGTTATAATGTTATAACATTTTTTGACAAAAGATACGGAGAAGAGTTTGAAACTATCGCTAACTATATGCTTGAACTACATAATTTAACAGTTTCTACCATTGCTATATCAATATATCTGGATCCATGTTTTAATTCCACACGATAAGCTGAGCAAGAGTCGGCTAGGTTGGTTGCCGGTTATTAAGATTAATTTTTTATTGAATACATGCCAACGAGGATTACAAGTTCTAAATAAGTTCACAAGGTGACCAGGCCTGAATCCATTCTCTACAAGGATAACTGAGCTGAGCCACCCACCATATAGTGCGGATTTCATTTCGTCCGTTTATCAAAGTACTAAATAAGACGCCATTTTGTAGGCAATAACCAATTCAAAGAGAAGATTAATATCTAATTTGAAGGCCAGCAGAAATCATAGTGTTGTATGTGAAAATGATGATGATGATAGTTCTCTGTAGTAACTCTTTTCTAGTTAGTTCCCATTGTAGATTTAGGAGTGGTACACCATTATTCTCATGTCTAGTGGTACTTGTAGGCTTGGGTAGGGTACTTGTTTCCTAGTCCAAGGCTATCGGATCCCTCGGACCCTGACACTTCCTTTCTGAAGTCGAAATTCCACGACAAATGCGGAAAGGCGATATCTTAACAACCGCGTTAAGATTAACCGCAAACGTAATAATAAGTCATGGCCAGTCGAAGTTCGCTGTCGCAAGCTATTCCCCATATGGGATTTGACACAATTTGCAGACCAATATAATTCCGCACAGCAAAGTGAGTAGTAGACCACATTTTCTCTCTGTCTGAGTCTACCATTAGACAATACCTTCAGAAAATTTTAGCAGACATGACTAATATCAATAGTTTATCTTAACATAGTGTTTGACTACATAGGTTAGTGTTTACTTTATAAAACATCAATAAACAAATTCTATAACGTTTTTCGTTGCTAAGTTTTCCAGTACTCTCAAACATTCCAGAATAAAATCTAAATTCTCGAGACCCAACCCTAGCGAGACGTGGTTTGCTATCACTTACTATAAGTAGTCTTCTGCCTGTAGAATTTCTTTCCTATGTCTGCTTGTAGTATACAAGCGTATTGATCCAGTCCAGAGATTCCTTGCAGTTCACGCCTTCTAGACGACCATACTCCATAAAGAGATCTTTTCGAATTAATTTTATATACTACTAGACCCTTAATATTTGCCTCAGAGTTTCAACTCGAGTGACAGTTAGAAGCATATAGCAAAGCAGTAGGTTTGTGTGTCCTGTCTATTGCCATCCTTAATATAAGATAACGGAAGGTAACCTCAAGAAATGAAGAGTGACTTTTTCTGGTTACTAATTTTTCTAATTATTTTGTTTTAATATAAAACTTGCCTTCAAGACCTGCTCCTTTACTAGTAGATACAGAGAGAACATATCAAGTAGTACCTCTATATATTGTACTCATCCCTTCTGTTTCCACCAACTTCACGTGTAATAAATTTTAAGACTTTGTTTGTGTGTAGATGGATGCAATATAAAAACGAATAGCTGCCACAAATCAGTCGAAAAATTATTATTAGATAATAATTTGCGTTTTTAAACGCTTTTAATTATTAATTAATTATCACGCAGCCATAAATTAATTTGTCAAGATTATAATTGACTAAATAATTGTAATATTGATTTTAAAACTTCAATAATAGTAAATAGGTATTTACAGTGCTAATTGATGTCATTATTTAACTATTTAATGTTACTTTTGTCTATGATATGATACATAATTGTTATAAACGTATACATATATATATTACAAGATGGGTAGGAAAGCGTTTACTTATCTCTCCTAACTGAGAATAATTGAACGTAATGCCGCCACTGCCATTTACACTTAGCTGTCTATAGTTTCTCATGCCACATATGTATGTGTTATTTGCCGCTCGATGGATCCACCATTCAGGAGGAAAAAAGGTGAAGACTTGCGCGGCTGTTAAGACTTCATCTGTTCGCACAGTCACATGTATTAGCTCCCTTTCTTTCTTTGTATTTTTATCTGCTGCTATCGTAGAGACTAACATTGATATTTGGAAAATCACATTAAATAAACAATATCTGAGTTCATTAACAAAGGTCCATTCCACAAGACCAAAGCTTCCATAGATTTCAATAAATATGTTACATTAATGTGATTTTTCTTTGTAAATATTATAATCAACTGACTTGTATACACCTCACGCAGAGCACTCGTGTGAAATTTCTTTTGTTTCCATTTAGAATAACAAACTTTGGCGATGTTGGTAATGTCCAATGATGAATCTTTTAAATTAAGTATTATGTAGGATACAATAGATGATGATCCATTGTTTCCATTATTTATTATTCATCATAGATTAATTAGAAGTTTATCTTCCGCAATGTCTTCGTCCATTATTTAAATGAGCGTTACATACCAACAATCAGCCAAAACGAAAATTCAAGGTGATAAATTAAGAACTTTTATAACTTATCTATTTCGTGAACGAAAATATTCTGTACCGTTGAAATTTCAGGTATAGTATTAATTTATGAAGTAAATAATAATTAAGTAAGAATTCTACGAAAAGTTCAAAATATATCACTGTCTGCAGGTTTTGCACTTTTTCATAGACTTTACTAAGAATGAAAATAACAATAAGCACGATTGTAATACTTACTAAAATTAAATTGATTAAATTTTATCTTTACAACTTAAAAGAAACCAGATTAAAATTTGTGGTGAACTTTCAGAAAAAAATAGAATACATTTTTTACGGTTAAATCGGATTAATAAATGAGAGTTATATCACAAGTTTTTTTTTGCGATGTTTATAGTGATTTAAAATATTATCTTAAAAGGTTTTTAAGATATCCTGGTTAAGTTCTATACAGACTCAATTAACATTTTTACGTGGAATACTAAAGACTATATTTAACCAGCAATAAGCGAATTACATCAAAAAAACTTGTACAATCTTTACAATTATATATAATTGAATAGTTGAAAAGCAAGGAGGTGGCATTATTCAGCTCAAATATAGATAAACATTGGAATTCTTACTTAATTCATATCTGCTTTTAAAATAACAAGCAAAGAAACGTACATATGTACATATATACATATGTACCTAAATCGAAACGAAGTATTTTCATTTACCTTATCAACTCTTCTTGTTCCTAATATGTCTGACACCTTTTTTTTTAATTTTATTGGATTCGTATTAAACAATATCCATTATATATGTATCGACACCAGGTAATGCTTTCTTTTTTCTAGTGAATCGAAAAGTGAAGATTCTTCTTTAGTATAGGTTTGTTTATTGAAAGTTCCATGCCCCGATCCATTACTTATCTAAAAGTTGTAAACCCATTATGTAGCTTATAGCACACTTCTTTTTTAAAAATGAATTACAAATCATTCACCTTAACCACTGCCCTCCACACATGTTTCAAAGTTTCGACTCAAATCTTTTGTTAAGTGATGTTTTGATATGGCTTATTAATTATTACGCACAGAATATGTCAGTTCAGATAGGTCAAACTCGCTGTAAAAATACTTGAAATAATTTTAAATGGAACATCTTAAAAATAAATAATACCTACAGGTAGAAAAAAGATGTTTCTATTGAGATATTTCATTTATAATTATACTAGATATTTCCATCGTGAACTTAACCTACTGATACTGAAATATTCTGTATACTCCAATGCCCAAATTTATTGCACATTTCAAAGGTGTATTTACATTTTTAGATTGCTTTTGCCTATTAGAAGAAGTCCTGTAATGTAAGACAACTATATAGTCTATATGTCTAACCACCCAACCTTCTCTTTTCATTCACATGCCCATATATTTTCTAATATATTGAATTTAAAAAAAAAATTATTCGAATTGGATAATATGAAATGGTTCATCATCTAAAGAAAGTATTATTATTATTTACACCATATACATGTTCCTTTTTAAGGGAAGTAGTAATGTGCATTCTTATAAAGGAACATCTCGAATATGTATTACAATGAGATTTTGCATGTTTTAATACTGCATGGTGTTAATAATTCTACAAGATTGTTACATTTTGTGCATGAAATTCATTTCATTTTCGTGTTTTGTGTTTTTTTGAGGTGTTACTGTTTAGATTGCTTTTCATTTGATGTGTGTTTACTGAAGCATTAATTTTTCCTTTTTATTTAACTAACATAAGTAGTGTTACTCAACTTTTACTTATAATAGGTGGAAGCAAATCATTGTTTATATTGGGGTTCACCCATAAGTTGAGAATTATTTGATTCACTTTTTACAATATGTTGAGAAACACTGCACTAACAAATATTATAATTTAATTGAGTTGAAGTCTTGGCAATTAAAGACAAATGTATTTTTAAATATTCAACTTTTTTGTCGAGTAATTGAAATGAAATTAGATAATAATGAAAAAAAAACCTTTTTTGCTAAAAAATAATGCTATCTTTAACATTACCTTCATTGATTTTTGAAAAATTGCAGATGCATATAGAATAAGTGTAACTACTTAATCTAAAAATCTAGGAAAATAATACTACGCCAAGTTTATATTAGAACAGTTAACACATTAAGATATTATTGCTGTTCAATTGATTTTGCCCAAATTAGCTAAGTGATCAATTTACACGTGGTCATACAGAAAATGGAGATAATACACATAAAAAGAGTTATTTTGGGCTAAACTTGCCTAAGTAAAATATTACAGGTTCAAGAGGTACAGAGTGTTGAAAATGATTATGAATTATGAACATACAACACAATTTGCAATAATACAAAATTGTACTTTAATAAAAGGAAAAATCAACATTAAAAGCGCACTTTGCGAATTAAATATTTTTTCAACCGCCGCAAAATACGCAAAGGAACATCCTGTTCTCTTTATCCTATAATATAACATTTAGGTAATTTTGGCTCAAAATAACAATTACTTTCATCAAACCATTATTTTATAAAACTATCACAGACATGCAGTCACTGTGGCCTCCTAGAATATAATATAATTTACGATTTATTTTCTAAGGTATCACATAAAATAGGTAATATGGTTTTGGCTCTCCGTTAAAAATAAAGTTTCTGACATTTCTTCAAAAATCAATGGTCTCCAGATGTTAATATTGTCACTAGGGCTGGGCGAAGTATCGATATATCGTCCAGTATTCGATACCATTACTGGTATCGATTCCCGATACCTTGGATAACATCGGTATCGATACTTTGGAATCGATACTTGGGTATCGGCGCCTTTGAATCTATATCTGGGAATCAATACCTAGGTATCGATACCAATATAGCGATACCTAGGTATGGATACCAACGAACTACGGTAACAACTACGGTATCGTAAAAATCATTTTTAGACAAATATTTATGGAACTAGTTCTCATACATTGACTCAAATATTAATGTATGCGGGTAGGTGTAATTATTCGTATACAATAACGATAATTGTTATAAAAAAGTCAAAGTATCATACTATTGTTGAAATCAACCTGAAAAAAATTATACCTACAAATCAGTCCTACCAAGGTATCAATTCAAGGAATTAATTTGAGGTATTGGTTGCCAAGTATCGATACCTACCGATACTTAGCCGATTCCAGTACTCGGAATCGATACCCTGCACGGAATCGATGCATCAGTCATATCGATACCTCGATTAGTATCGATATCTAATACCAAAAATGTCGGTATCGCCCAGCCCTAGTTGTCACACAGTATGTGTAACAATTAGATTGCAACATAAAAATTTCCAGATTTTATACATTGATTAATTATAGATTTATCAATTTAATATTTAATCTAGTTTGCTTCACTTTTTGATAATTTCAAAAATTGTTTCTGAAAATAGAAAACGAAAAAATGGAAATTCAACACGTTGCCTTTCCCTTAAACTTCATTCTTCAGCAGTATATTTACAAAATTTGTAATTCAGACATTTGCTAATCCAGAAACATGCACATTCAAAGATATTCGGTTTATAATACACTTAATATGCTGGACAATTCAGTGATTTATACTTCAAATAGATCCACGTTGTTGAATTCTCATTCCACTTGCTACTCTTATTTTCTCGAATTTCTGAAATTTAATTTTTTTAACGTATTTTGAATATTTAAAAATATTTACTTCTTTTATTTAACAATTAAACGAAACATCTTTCGATATCAATCGAATGACAACCAGAGGAAAAATTAGTGTAAGTTTGTAAAAATTACTAATCTTCAATTTCTCTATATGTTTAGACTTAGAAAAGGCCGAATACCAGGTTTAAGGGCGCTCGCATTCGTAGTGAACTGGGTGTGGCCTAGGGACCGTTGTCGATCTGGCAGTAGTCTCAGCTGGCATCCTGATTACCTCCATCCAGGTTCTCCGTCTAAGTCCAAATCACTAGGGCGTATATCAAGAGCAGCCGATGGTAGATTCGTTCTTATCGACTCTGCTTTGAGTTTACGAGCGGACAGTTTATCCAATGTGAGTAGTAGCGATGATGGAGGTTTCTTGCCGAAGAAAAATGCAAATAACAGAGCTTCTTGGAGGAAACCCTTAGTCAGTTACCCAAGCCAATTGAGTTTAAGGTCGGATGCATCCGGACAAAGCGCAAGGCCAGGATGGACGGGTCTCCTTGGTACAATCGGAGGACCACGTTACCATCATCCGCCATTCAAACCGATTCCGACCATATACAGTTCGACAACGACGCCACGAATTCAGTGCAGTTCACCGGCGGCGTCAAGCGCTTTACTACTATCACCGTGGACGCCGCTTTATTTCAGTGACTTAAGTTCAGTGAGGTATCCGAGTTCAGGTGAACGATCTTATCCAACACCGCCCGGTTTCATGCAATTGAGATCGATGCACGAACGTTATTCGCAAGAACTACCCTCGTTGCGAGCGATACATGAGGAATCGCAATTCATTCCCGTTCATCCTGCTAGAGACAGTCCGCGCATAAGGGTACCCCCGCCTTATCCAGCGATGATCGGTTCACGACCTAGAGCTAGATTATTGCCAAGGCACGCACGAATCGCACGTAGCGCACCCGAACTAGGTTCACCAGAACATTTAGATCGTTCGCCCGAAAGTCGTTCGAGTTCAAGCGGTTTCGGTAGTAAGAACACGTCATCACAACAGAATCAAAGTTCGCAGAGCGGAAGTACTTTTGAGTGGAGGTTACCGCCGTATCGACCCCCACCACCGCCGCCTAGTGCTTTACCCCCACCCCCACCGTTAGTCGGTCATTGGTTAGAATTAGCTTCCTCATCACCTTCTACATCCGAGCAGATACAACCACATAAAGCGGTCGATGTGGGTAGCGTAGACGGTCACTACGAGTTCGATCCGTCAACACCGACGCCAACGCCCTCCACGCCGACGGGACCACGTGACGGTGATATGGACCAGCAACCTCCGCTCCGGAAGAGTTACGGTACATTAAGGAGTACCCGCTATGACAATATTGACGCGCGAGTGCAAGCCATGAAGGAAGAGTTCAACGAATTCAGGAAACGTCAAGCGAAACGACGGAGAAGCCACGAACTAGAAAGCGCGTGTTGACATAATAATCCATACGCATATACTTGATTGATTCTCGACTTGAGTATGGTCTTTCAATTTTTTTTTTTTTTGTAATTATAAATATAACATGTGAAGATTATTATTGAAAATACATCTAAGGATTGCCTTATTATTTTTTGTTCGTTTCAAAAGATATATCTAATTCTTTTACTCTGAAATTTGATTAAAATTTGTTCCTTAAAAATATTACTAGCATAAAAAATTCGGATGATAAACAAAATAAAAGCAATAAATGAACAACAAATGTGTATTGAGTACCTGCAGGTAAACATATCTCAAAGAATTACAATTTGTCTTTGAAAGTTTTTAAAGAGATGATATCATGTAACGTTACTTAACATTTGTAGAGTAAATTTGACGTACATTGCTAAATATCCTACAAGGGTGCTTCTAAATAGTCTATTGCGTGAACTTCTTGTATAAATGTCTTAGTGGCGGCTTTTGCAAGTTTGAGTCCTCCAAAAACGGTAACAGAATGAATAAATGTAATTAATTTACAAAACGAAAATTACTGGTATTTAATCTTATGTAGGTACTAATAATTAGTTATGTACTTATAATAAACACTTTCCGGATGAGCTAACATACAAGGAAGAGTTTCACTTACTGGCTAAATTTAATCAATAATATAATGTAGGGTCAATATGTAAGGAGTAGATAACTTAATTTAACTTAACTGGTAATACAAAACACGTGTCGTTCTATAAACGGTTTCAGCGGACCAAATAGGCAGACACATCAAAGGGCTTCCGGGTTTTGAACGCGTAATAGTAGTGTAATTAGATACAAAACAAAATGTATTTGTACAACTTGTATTGTATAATATTTATACTATGAGAGCACGGTCAAAACTCGGAAACCCTCATAATAGAATCTCGAACCCTAAAAACCTTCGATATTATTTAGAAACATTTAAGAAAGTTTTCATAGCTCTTAACGGTAACCGTTGTTCTTTATTTATAGGTATTCAGTCAATATAAAATTGTTAAAAATTTCACTCATTTTAAATCAGTTTTTCATCATAATAATATCACTTAAGGTTTTGAAGAAGTGGGCAGAATCCGCGAGAACCATTCATCGAGAAGTAAATATTTATAATCCACTTTTCTTAGGAACAACAACTTAACGCAAAAAGTCAAAAATGCCTTCCTTTCAATAATAATATTTACATTATATGATACACTCGAAATTTTATTAAAAACCATACGTGAGCAATAAAGACCATACTTGCGAAGAGCATCAACAGGTGCACTAATGTAAATGAATAAAAAAAGAACAATGAAATAATTGTGCGACTACACTTTTTTGAAACTAGATCCGAAGAATTATATAGATATAAAATTTAATAAACATAAGCCTCAACGACTCGTATTTTTAAGTGTGATATGAAATGAAATCAATATTATTGATATACCCAAGAAAAAAAAAGAAAAAATTATTAATACAAATTTAAAATAACACAAAATGGAAAACGAAGTTCTAAATTTTATTAAAAAGAACCAAAACTCCAAAGAGACTTATATAATAAATTGTATTTGTATTTATAAGAATAAATAAAATTTAATGATGAAATACATATTATGAAAATGTTCGATCACAGAAAATGTATTCAGAAAAGCTATTCGTATTTATTTAATACAATTCAAGTGCGAGAACTTTGGAAGAATGGAGAGGTAGAGGTGTTATCATGGTAGTTATAATATTTTTAATCAAAATTTATGACAATTTTTTTTCACGCTAAACTATTTTAAAATCATTTTTTATACTACAAGAAATATTGTAACTATATCGTTCTGTAATTTATTCTGTTAAATCAAGTTTGTACCTGAGAGGTTGTCATCTAGTCGTCACATTAAAATGATGAAACTGAATCTTCCAAGATTGCATTATATAAAAATATCGTACTATTATGAAACATTTTCTGTGATTAAGCACACTATAGAAAACTAATTTTTTGAAAAGAAAAAGAATGTATAGTAGATGAGTGACACATACGTCTTGTTTCTAGTGTAGTGTCAACATATATAAGCATGAGGCTCAAACACGGTCATATTTCTCGTGAAAATAAGGGATATTTTATTTATTGTAGATACACGCAACAAACGAGGTGCAAACGCCTTCTACGAATATCCCAACATTCTTTTTTTTATTAATTAAATATTAAAATTAAGAAGTAAGACTTTTTATTATATACATTATGTATAATGCAAACGTATAAAAATACCATTGTCTGGAATGAATTCTGGCACTGCCCCGCCAGAGTTTACACCAGGCAATGTAGTTTTTCACGAAGCAAATAATACAGCAACAAATTAATGAAAGTGAAGACTATTCTAACGCTTTAACACGATCTCGCTTTATATGTGAGATTGTGACCACCATTTTACACAACAGGCTGTTTTTTGCGAAGTGTAACGACACATTAGGTGTTAAAAAGATAAATACTTACCGTAATATTAATAAAGAAATGTATAAAGTACCTTTTTGCTCAATTTGAGCATATTTCTGCGGATATTACGAAATCCGTAGCCATGTTTCTCTTTCGTTGTAAGTAAGTTACAAAATGATTAAGAACTGCAATATTTGTATTTTGAAACCGCAAACGATGCAAAGTCAAAATAAACCAGTGATAGCTACGATAATTCGTAGCTCTATACGTAAGATCATTTGCTTTTGGGAATAAATAACCTTTCATTATTCATAGTTTATTTAAATATAGATCTACTTCCAAAAAATATGTCTATAAAAGTATGTACATTACCTATATACATATACTCACATCTATTGCGGTTGAATTATTTTGTATCTACACATGTTACAAATGTATTTATATTTGTTCTAATTTAATTAATACTTTATATATAGTGATATATATGTTTTATTTTTGCAATGAATTAGTACAAGTTATTTTTAAATTTGTTTTTTAATTTCTTTAGAATCTCAATGCGTGTATGAATGCGAAAATTTATGAATGCTTGTGTGAAATTTAAAATGTGATGTGCATGACAGACGCAATTTAAAGAGTATGTAAATTATACCGAAATAGCGAGAATGATAATATATTTGAGTGTGAGATTGAAAATAAATTGAAATTAGAAATAATCACCGAATATTATACATAAATTATATTTAAAAAATACATAATATATGTACTGAGTACATATAACCTAATGGAATTCTAAACGAAAAGTTTTTAAATTTTATCTACTTCACAAAAAAAAACAAAATTTAAACAACCAAAAATCCCTTTTTCTATATTTTTAATTTCGATGCGACTGTATTTTATGAACTGATTTTTTTATAATATTATTTTATAAGGACGGATTAATAAACGATACACACCTTTTCGAATAAAATTTTGCATGTTTATTATTAGGACACCACCGTTTACGTTTCATATATTATTAATAATAAATACTATTCAAAGAGAAAAAGAAAAGCAACAGATTACCAAATTATTACAAAAAGAGAACGATACTCTAGCTATAAACATATTATGACTGTACAATATATCATTTCACAAGCACATTGGTACTTAGTAGTAGAATTTTTTAGTTATAAGTGTTAAGTAGAAAATGAACAGTTGTTACTGTGTAACTACGCTGTATAAAGCATCACATCTGAAATAAATACAATAATGTTGCCAGATCTCATAAATATTTTTGTTTCTTTAAACCTATCCGCAAGACTATTTTAGCCTATGACACTCAGTCATTCTACGAAGTAAGAAATGATTAGCAAAAAAACAACAAAAATGCAAATCAAATACAATGGAGTACGGAAATCAAAACGTTCGACGAGTTACTTAACTCTGGCACATACGAGATACGAAACGCGTTTTTTTAAATTTAAGAGTATAGTCAAAAGTGGTCAAAAGCTTCTCAAACAGGTCGCGTGAAGTTATCCACACTTTTCCAGCCACACTTCTATCGTAACGAAAGTTCGAATGAAATAGTAATTCCAATATAAGTAACATAGATATATACATTCACGATCTTGGTTTTCTTATGCATTTTACAATAAATGTTCTACAATCCACAATATATTAACCGATTTCTCTCTGGTGGAAGCTATTTTATATATCTAACAACGAAATTTAATTTGCTCGCCGTTCATAAGAAGTTCATAAGAAAACTACGATCGTATAATATTATGTTATACCTATTGGAATTACTACTTCATTCGAACTTTCGTTACGATAGAAGTGTGGCTGGAAAAGTGTGGATAACTTCACGCGACTTCTCAAACAAGCAGTAGAAACTATATTTTTTCTTAACCACTTCTTTCCAATCTTCCTCGTACCTGCTGCTACTACATTCCATTATTTAAATGTTTAAATATTTTTATTAAGGCTAATTTAAAATATATTGCTTTCAATTCATGTCGTTATGTTATTCAAAATTATATTTAAAAATTAGTATTTACATTTGCGTTTTTCTTTTTATAACCCGCTATGCTTTATGCATTAGGTATGCCCTTAAACGTTGCGTGATATTAAGATTTAATAAACTATATACATATAGTGACCGAATACTAAGTCAAAGAGTAACACTAAGTATGCTATCACTTGTGTTGCAAAATAAAATCGGGGCATTAAGGTGGTACACTCAGTAACAAAAAAAAAAATGGGACAACTTAGCTAGATTAGCAGCAATTTTTTCAAGTTTAATATAAATTGACAAGCAATTATAACAACGCGTTAAAATAGTATTGCAATAAATTGACTAGTTCCGCATTCATTTGCAACTGTCGATATAAGCAACGAATTATGAGTGTCCTACTTTTTCTGCAACCAAATGTACTTTGTAAGAATTTTCTACAAAGTACCATTGTTAAAGTGCCCGCGAATTTGAAAAATTATTTACTGGGATGCATATACCGGGATATTAGTTGCAACCTGTGGATTGCAGTCTGGTCTACTGGAAAAGGGGCGGACTTCAACTGTAAGCATACATGCGCATGATTCGTCCCCCTCACTTCGCAGTAGTACGGATGAGGACTTCGTTGAATTGATTGAAATTGAAAAGATCGATGGGACGATAGCATTTTCTAGTCGTCAGACAAGCGTAAAGAACAGTGGTGAGTACTTGCTGTTAGACAGCGATAGCATACAACACACAATTGTCCAGCAGAATAGTATGCGTATTTCTTGACTTTGTTAACACATAGAAATCATATTTTCATCCTTCTTTCACTCGTATAAAGAGGATC
The DNA here is from genome assembly GCA_023690525.1 of Holotrichia oblita. Classification (NCBI taxonomy): domain Eukaryota; kingdom Metazoa; phylum Arthropoda; class Insecta; order Coleoptera; family Scarabaeidae; genus Holotrichia; species Holotrichia oblita. Next base: position 100,424,276 of record CM043018.1, read on the forward strand.
GTCACATTAAAAGTTAGCTCTTGGTATGTAGCAGCATAGTATATAATATCTTAATATAGGTATATGAAAAAGTCTATTAACGGCCGTTCTACAAAATACTAGATTCATCTAGAGGTTTGCTCGTTGCACCTACACTAACTATAATATACTGTACACTACAATTTTCTGTAGTGCACTAGCCGTAAAGAGTGTAGGCTTGTGTACAATATTGTAGTTAGTGTAGGTGCAACGAACAAACCTTAGGTGTCGGCCATAAAACTTTAAGGCTGCGTGGCCAACAGAGATGAGGGTGGCCATTGGGGAGTGGCGCGAAATTCTCTCCGTATATGGCAATGGTAACTTTTTTTTTTAATTTCCATGAAATTTCTGTGAATTAATGTTTAAAAAATGAAAACCAATGGGCATAATTTAAATAAAATCATTTTTACTGAAGGCTAATTTACCATTATGGTAAATTTTTAAAATTACGAAAATAAGTGATATAAGTAAACTACAGCACCTTATTGTGGAGTTACTAATATATTTCTAATTTACAAAAAAAACTTAGAAATTTTTTTGTACTAATTTTTCTTCTTTTTTTTAATTTTAAATATGTCATTACCTAGACAACCTACTAATAGGTGCTACAGTAATTTTGTTTGCCAACAATTTTTGTAACTTTTAAGAAATCTTGCATCGACATATCAAAGAAATATAGCATATCATGGCAGTATCATGGTATGAATTTCGCGCCACAGAATTTCCAATCTCTCACTCAACTAACATGAAAAAGAACTAGAGTAGTTAATTTGTATTGGCTGCTTAACAATTGCACTTCTGCGCATCTTCTAGTTTGGATGCTTATGTCTATGCTATCTATACGATACTTTTTCTTAATCCGTTTTTGCGAATTACTGGAATATGGTACAGAAAAATTTGAATCTACAATCGTGCAGTAGAGCCCTATTTTTTTAGAGACTTTCTACTTTATAATTTTTATCAGTAGATACCAACTATAAAACAGCTTGACAGATTGACAACTATTGGCTGGACTGCGTACGGGCTTTGACATTTTCCGAAAAGGTAACATCCAAATTAATTAAAACGTGAATATAATTCTCCTTTACACAAATGGCAAAACTTGTAAGCCAATCGTCTAACTTGGTTAAACGTAAGTATTTCTGCAATTTTTGATATTAAATGTCGTAAAACATTTATTACGTAACATAACCTTACCTTTGATCTATTATTACTTAATCGCCTCAATATTTTATTTTCAGAATTACTAACGCAGTCACAGCCCAAATTCCAAACGTTTTTAAAGTATGCAAAAGTGGAACTAACACCTCCAACACCAGGTGATATTCCAGCTATCCGGGAAGGGATAGGCAGGGTTATTAATGGAGCAAGAACTGGAAAATGGAAACAAACTACTGTACGTGAAGCATGGTTAAACACTCTTGTAACAATAGAAGTTTTATGTTGGTTCTATGTCGGGGAATGTATTGGAAAACGTCATATTGTAGGATATAATGTATAAATCTTTATTAGATTATTGTTATTATATATGTCTTTAGTCCATTTAAATCAATAAAAGTGCGTAAAAGTACATCACGCTTTAATTTATTTTTTTTTATTTCCACAAGTGGTTTAAGATTGATATGGATTTTTATGTCCAAAAATGCATCAAAGATCATACAAATAATATTGGAACCTATAATAAATCGGCTATTACCTATTGATTTTTTTCCCTCTTAAAGAAATGATTAATACGAGATGTCAATTGTTAATAATTTGTAACTGTAATAAATTTCAACATTCTATGTTAAACAATGAAGTTGTTATTGATTTAGTTCAGTACATTTCAGTCATACTTCATATATACATACATGAATTTTTGATTACATTGTGCAGTTGGTAGTGTAATTGTGGAAGTGTGATTAGTATATATTCCCAAGAATTCAAGTGATTATAACAAATAAAAATGTAACGGCCAACGTAACAGCGTGATAAAAGATGGGTAAAATTTCTTGGGCAGACCTATTCCCAACAAGGTTAAGTATTTTGTTTTTTGTGTTATATATCTTATTGTTTGTAAATCAAGGTAAGTTAACCTACATTTGGTTTATAGCTTTGTATTATAAAAATTCCTTTTAGGTATTTTGGTAACAGCATCTCAAAGTTCAAATAGTCAATATGATTATAACGTAGTTACTGTTGTTCTCATGACAGAAGTTTTTAAACTAATTGCATCGGTTTGTCTTTATTGTCAAGAGTAAGTAGTTGTAATAATACAGATCTCTATAGTCGCTTATTGTTTTAACTTTAGGAATACTATATACACATTGGTATTAGATATTGCTACAAACAGGAAAGTATTAGCATTATATCTTGTTCCGGCTTTTTTGTATTGTTTATACAATAATTTATCATTCGTAAATCTGTCTGCATTTGATCCAACAACGTATTATTTACTATTACAGTTTCGTGTTGTTATAACAGCAATTTTATTTCAAGTAAGCTAACATACAGGTTTTTTTATTATTTGTGAGTATATTTATGTATGTATTTGTCTACAGGTAATTTTTAAGAAGCAATTAACAGGAAAACAATGGTTTTCTCTTGTTTTATTGACTGTAGGATGCATGTTAAAACAAGTAAACTTTACCAAAGATAGCGATAAAGAAGATGGTATAATCGAAAAATATGGCAATAAATCAAGTAGCTTTGATTTTAGTATTAACGCAGTATTCATCTTATTGCAAACTGTATGTTCTTGTTTAGCAGGAGTATATAATGAGTATTTATTGAAGAATCCCGGTGCCAATATAAATATTTTCGTTCAAAATGTATTTATGTATGTAGATTCAATTTTCTGTAATATTATGTTATTACTCATGCAAGGTAATCTAAATGACGTATTATCTTTTGATAATTTAAGTAAAATTTTTCGTTATAAAATACTACTCATTATGATAAATAATGCAGCCGTTGGTATTATAACTAGTTTCTTTTTGAAAACATTAAACTCAATCCTGAAAACGTTTGCCAGTGCCCTAGAATTAATTTTCACTGCCATACTATCCTTGATTTTGTTTGGCATTCCAGTATATGTTAATACCATGTTGTCTATATGTACTGTTCTCTTTGCTGTTTATTTGTACTCTCAAAATCCTGTCCAGAACACACAATATACAAAGAAAGCAAGACAGGAAGAGGAAGCAGAGCTAATTATGGAGGAAGTTTAAGTTATCTGTGATACAGTGAACCAGTTGTGCGTATATTGAGTATACGTATATTGTACACTATCATTGTGGGTAGTATTTAATAACAATACTTGTTTTTATTCATTACATAAGAATGTTTGCATTCATTGTTCTTATTTAATAACAAAGAAAATAAAAGTAAAAACCTATTGTGATATTTCTTTGTTTTTTTTTCTTTATAAGAATTATTATGTAATTGTATACCTATGTATATTTTTTTTATTATTTCAATAAGAAATTATTACAAACCTAAATCTTTTTTTTATTAAACGTATTAATGTTTTATGTTATGTTATGTTATTTTTACAGTATCAATTTCTAAACAAAATTCGTTTAAAATTGTTCTTAATCATTCCAATAATAAGATTGCTTACAGTTATAAACAATATATACCTATATTTGTTATCTACATTCATAACAATGTTGATATTAACCATGGTAAAACATGCACTATAATGATTGTTGAAATTGCCATTGCCAATGAATTTATTCTTGAACATGTTTCTCCCGTCCTAATTAAGTTTCTTGTGTTCTCTATAATAATTTTTAGGAATATTAAGAACAATTTAAGAGCTGAATAGTACTTGTGGTACAGAGGAGAGTGATGAGATCAAAAATATAATATAATATATACAGGGTGGTGCAACCAAGATGGGGTGGAAGATTATGATTAAACGGGGAAGAGTTTCGAAAAACCTTTCTGGGATTTGATTGATGGCTACATGGACTACGTTTTAAAAATATTTTCTATATACAGGGTGATCGAACCAGTCGGTGGCGAACCAAACTTGTGTTTTTTTTTAATGAAGCACTCGATGTTAGAATATTCCAATTGGTTCTTCTAATTGATACAAACAATTTTATATAACATTAGTTGGGTCTAAAACCCATAGTTACGGAGAGAAGAGCTACTAAAATTGAAAAAACGCTCCAATGTCGTCCATTTTATACCAAAACCGGAAATGAAAATTACAAATTTAAGTGTATCATTGATTGTGTCATATTCTTGAGTAAAATAATGGCCTACACTCAACTTGAAATTATTCGCCATTATACAGGGTGATCGAGTTTTGTAAATCTAATTGGGACCTACTTTTTTCAAATGGAACACCTTATGTTTCCTATGTTAGCATATTTTCTACTAGCCAACAGTGGGCATTTTTAGTGTTCGCCCAGTATAAACTTACTAATTATTAATAAACTTACTAATTCTTCTGTAATTAGTCATTTCGGTTGAATAATTAATAATAAAGCAAGAATAAATTACAAATAGAGAATTTAACGTTTTGACAGCATCTTTATTAAAATACTAACTTGATGAGTTTTTTGATGACTTTAAATCTTTAAACGTAACAAATCTCAAAAAATTACATTTGCAGTCAATTTGCTTAAAAACCGTCAGTCAAAAGGATAACATGTATAGCATTTTTGGAAAGCTGATAAAATGCTCTGTAACATAGGAACATAATATACAGTGTGTTCCATTTGAAAAAAGTAAGTCCCAATTAGATTTACAAAACTCGATCACCCTGTATAATGGTGAATAATTTCAAGTTGAGTGTAGGCCATTATTTTACTCAAGAATATGGCACATTCAATGATTCACTTAATTTTTTAATATTCATTTCCGGTTTTTGGTATAAAATGGACGACATTGGAGCGTTTTTTCAACTTTAATCGCTTTTGTCTCTGTAACTATGAGCTTTAAACCAAACTAATGTTATATCAAATTGTTTGTATCAATTAGCAGAATCGATTGGAATATTCTTATGCCGAGTGTTCCATTAAAAAAAAACAAGTTTGGTTCGCCACCGACTGGTTCGCTCACCCTGTATAAAGAAAATATTTTTAAAACATAGTCCATGTAGCCATCAATCAAATTCCAAAAAGGTTTTTCGAAATTCCTCATCGTTTAATTACAATCGTCCACGCCATCTTGATTGCACTACCCTGTATTTATTTGTGCTAATATGCCCATAACATTTACACGCGTCAAACATTATAAAACAATAGAAGGAAAAAAATATAAAAATATATACCTATATACCGGGTGTTAGTAAATAAGTGCGACAAACTTCAGAGGGTGATTCTGCATACAAAAATAATGACAGTTTGCTATATAAACGTCCGTCCGCAAATGCTTAGTTTCAGAGTTATAGGGTGTTAAAGTTTTTATACTTATTAACAATAAAAACTGACGATTTATTTATTTCTCTGAAACCGATCGAAATTTGGTGGGTTTTAAGAGATGGTTACTGCGCATTTCTTGACATCCAACCAAGAATTTTATATTCATCATTGGCGTGCATACGGGTAATGATCTTAATTTTTTAAAGAAAAAAATGATACGCCACTGAGATATTTCAAGTTAAAAATCATTTTTGAATTTGCCATTCAATTTGTGATAAAAAACCTCTCTTGCCTTTTTTTCGTGTAAGGCGCCGTTTTTATGCAAAAAAATAAAACATCTTAACGTGTATTTTTCATTTTTTTAATACATTGTCTAGTAGGCTACTGTCGACATTCAATATCAATGCATTGTTAAATACAAATATTTTAACGAAGTGTCAAAATAGCAACTCATCATTATTAAGCTTTTAGTTAGCTATAAAATTATTGTTAATAAGTATATAATTAATTTTTCTTTTATTAAAAATAAATAACTCTGAAACTAAGCATTTGCGGACGGACGTTTATATAGCAAACTGTCATTATTTTTGCATGCAGAATCACCCCCTGAAGTTTGTCGCACTTACTTACTAACACCCTGTATAAATATATACCAGGGTCACAATATTCCATACATCACAACAACATATCAACAAGACACATCATATTAATGCACATCAAAATCTTTTTCATTCCAATTTTAATTCCAACTTATGCAAAGACAAGTCTTTAATACGAGCTGCAAGCTTATTGTAGTATAATTTAGGGCCCCAATAATTCATCCCATGTCGACTATTAGATAGCCTTATAAAATCGGGTCTAATGCGGAGGCTATTTCTAGTATTATGGTTATGTTTGCATGAGTCGAGATTACGTTTAACGTGCAAGACACACTCCAGTACATAAAGAGCAGAGACGGTAAGGAATCCATTATCGATAAAGAGACGATGGCAATCATCCCGCCTGTATCCCGCGCCCGATACAACTCTAACAGCTCTTCTCTGCAATCCAAATATTCTATGCCTGCAGGCAGAATGCCCCCATACCAAGATACCGTATAAGATTAAAGACTGCATATTCGCATAATATACCGTTCTCATTATCCCTAAGGAGGCTGCACTACTCAGGCCAGCAGCAAGTTTACCCGCCAAGTAATTACCGTGTTCCATCCATTTTAGTTTCGGATCAAGCAAAATTTCCAAGTATTTAACAGAATCACTATTATCCACCCCAGTCAAGTCATGCATTCCAAATGTCATAATCTGCGTCTTATTCTCATTAATAAAGGGCTTATTCGCGCCAAACCACGTCGAAGCGCCACTCGACATCGCGTACATTCCTCACTAATCCCCCCTCCCCTCCTCACATCTAGATAGCACTGTGTCATCAGGAAATAAAGTGCAATGTGTGTCAGACACATTATAAGTTAAATCAATGATATATAAAAGAAATAAAATGAGACCGAGGACGGATCGCTGCGGCACCCCCGTATATACCACCCCAGGGCAGGGCAAATACCCCCTCAAGGAAACCACTTGGGTGCGATCCGTCAAATACGACAGAAGCAGCACTCTTGTATTAGTGTCAAAATTATATTTGACTAATTTTTGTAGCAGAATGTCGTGTGACACACAATCAAACGCTTTAGCCAGATCCAAAAATATTGAGGTTGAACATTCAGTGTTCTCAAAACAGCTGACGGTTTCCTCTACAAAGGGAAGTACTGCGTGAGTCGTAGATCTCAGGGACCTGAATCCGAACTGCTCCGCACGAAATAAATCATTTTTCTCCAGAAAGAATACTATTTTGTTTTTGAGAATTTTCTCATAAATTTTAGAGACCTCAGGTAGTAATGAAATAGGTTGGTAATTGGAGACGTCATCAGGACAACCCTTCTTAAAAACCGGAATAACCTTAGTTGCTTTCAATATCGAAGGGAACACGCAAACTTATGTTAATCAATTTAGTCAACGGTACAATGATATGATCCTTAATTAATTTAATTACGTTACTACTGACGCCATATAAATCCGGAGTATTGCCAGAAGCCCACTCATCAATCGCGTCCCTGACCTCAATGTAGGAAACTGTCCCGAGTGAGAAATTCGGGGTATTTCGCAGCGGTATCAAATCTTCGGGAGAGACTGGGCTAGGTGGTATGTTTGAAATAATAAGTTCCGGAACCAGTCTCACAAAAAAATCAGTAAATTGTTTGCAGTTAAGTTGCATTCCTCCTCCATACTTGCCATCCCCTTTTTAAATCTAAAAAGTAGTTAAGCTGTGGCAATTAAAAGAGTTACATATACTGTATGTATGTACTTATGTCATCGATAATATCACCTGAGCGAATTGATATTTTGTTTGTAGGTATTCCAAAGCCATTCTTAATTATAGATTATATACAAGATGACTGATAAAGTCCGACCATTATACAGATTGGGTCTCCTAATAACAAATTTTTGTTAAGTTGCATATGCACATAAAGTTGTTAAATCTATTCACTAAAAATATTTGCAAGATGAAGGAACTTCCTGAAGTACCGGAAATTGACATCAACTTAATATTTTAAATAGAATAACATAGTTTTGTTTGCATTTTTGAAATCTAAGCATCATTTTAGTGGGACTTTGATTGGTTATTCCGTATAGGTACCTAACTATAGTCGTTTTTGAGATTTTTCAATTTCTTCGAAATTTTTGTTATTTATTACACGATGCTTGATATTATGGACCGTCGCATTTTTTTGAACGAACATTATGAAATTAAGAGTATAGATAATGGAAAACTTGCTGTTTTTGCTACAATTTTCTTCTAGTACATCTTCAAGTATTAAAACTCGATTTTCTGAAAAACAATGACCCATTTTCCTTTCAATATTCTGAAGCAGATTTAAATTCTGTATCGGATATGTGTTAGTGTTCTCTCTATCTATCTGCAATAATTTTTGAATTATTAATGTTTTTGATAGAATTTGGAGAAAATGATAACATTTTCTTAAGCGCACGCTGCGGAAATGACAACGATGAATGTTTTTATTGGCAACCATCATAACGTTTTAGGTCTGGTTTCGTTGTGTCCATCGAAATTGAATTTTTGTTTACTTTATATTCATAGGGAATCTAAAGACATTGTTTAACAAACTTACCGTGTTCTTACTGATACTATTCTTATTTGACGGCACTGGCCAAACAGAAATTTTAATGCATCCAATTGAGATTTCGCCAGTTAAATCCAGTATTTATATCTTTTTATGTATTTCTGTGTTTATTAGCGGTTATTTTACAATATGTAATGTCAAATAGTTATTTTCTGACTATACAGAGTTTTGCAATGTTAATTAACCTTTCTATTATTCACGTAAAAAAAATTGATTCATTTATACCCGTCAATGAGTGCTTTGTTAGTGAAATAATACCTAAAATGAATTCCAATGATTGTATTAATATAACTATGATTAAGTTGTGTTGCCCTCATTTAATTTCGTATATCACACACTTGCTAAATTTTTCTTTGATGAAAGGAGTATTTTCTGATTGTTGGAAATATACCACTGTTCGTTCTTTCCCTAAGAGAAGTTAAACTCAAAATCTAAACCCAATCAAAATTTTCATTTCAAAATTTTTTGAGAAAACAGTTTTCCAAGTTCACAATTACGGCTTCTCCAGAAATGTTCTCCGTGAAGTGAAATCGGGTTTTGAGCTAACTATAATTCAGAAACCGCACTATTAAAAGTGATAGATGATTTAATTGACGCAACTGACAAAGATCTAATTACGTGCCTTGTTTTACTGGACTAAAGTAAAGCTTTTGATATAGTAAATCATTCCGTTCTGCTATTGATCTTAACGCAAATCGGTATGGACAATACAGTAATTGCTTTATTCAGCAATTATTCACATGGTCGTCACCAAGTGGTGAAATTAGTTGGTAATAGAGTCGGAAAAGAGGGGCAAGTTTCAGTGCAGTGCAGAGACTAACATAGAGGAGTGAAGCGTGTGGCACGAAAACTTGAGCGTTCGTATCAAAGCACACTTGTCCAGTATTATTCCACTGGTCATTATGAATGCTTATATAATCTAACAATCAACGCTGACAAATCCCAGGTTCTTCTCTTTGATTCTTAACACATTTGTGACAGCACATCAATATTTTTCACTTGAATATTGACCATATGAATATACCTTTAATTAAGAACCTTAAAAGCTTGCGTTTGATTTTAGATAATACCCATTAGTTTAATCTGATCTTACTACAAAGAACTCTGCTATAAGTAGGTGAATTAAATAGTGTGCTAACAACAAAGAGTTTGTTGGGCACAAACGAGTGCTATATTCTCGTTCCCAAACTTGCATCAGTCACTATAATAAGACATATTGAGAAAGAAGATGATCCGTTGAAACTACAAAAATCCAAAGAACAAGTTTTTTTCGTTAATATAAGTACATAGTTGCAAAAGGAAAATTATAATAAGAAAAACTATCTAAATAAAACACTTTCCTTTAAATATAGTATTTAATAAAGCCTTCTTCATTATAAATTACATTTGTCTCTGTAGAACTTTTTTAGACTTATTTTCATTACGGTAAATGAAAGTCGTTAAATAATATAAAAAAGTACATTCTATTTATAACTTACAGATTCAATTGATTGTAGTAAACAAATATTAATCATATATCCTACTTAAATATGTATTGTTGATAAAAATTACAGCTCTTCATCTTGTCTCGAACGGGCCAAACCACAGTCTTTATTATTATTATCATTATTATTATTTTTATTTATTTCATCATGTAAAAAAAGAACTATACGCTATAATTTTTCCCTCTCAAAATTTTCTGAATCATTATTATATATTTATTGCTGCACTACGACACCATTTCATTCCACGTACTATTACTATTGCTACTCGAATTACTGCTAGATGAAGACACGGATGGTTTGGGAACTTTGTCTTTCGGACCCCACACACGTACGTGAAAATCGTCGGATGCCGATACTAACATGTAAGGATAGACGGGATTCCAGGTGACGCAATTGACTGATCGCGTGTGACCTGATAAAACAGCGATTGGCTCTTCGTTCTTTATATGATAGATGTATACTTGATTGTCTTCGCTGCCGCTCGCGATGAAATTTTGATTGGCGCCTCCAAATGTCGAATGTATTGTGAAGTGACCTTGAGTAACACCCTGGAATCGTCGTATGAGGCAACGATCGTTGAGGTCCCATAGGTGAACACCTTGATTTGCGACATTAAGGAGAGCCAATCGATCATTCTTATCGACGGTGAATGCCATTATGGGTTGATCTTCATGCAATCTGAAAACAATTATTTCATTGGCTGCAATTGAAAGGAATTTCCAAGAGCAAAAAAATATAAATGAATTGAAATATAGACACATCTTTCATTTGATTACTACATGAAGTACATCATTTAAAAATTATATAACGCCTTGTAATCTTGTCATTATGAGTTGGTGCACTATCGAGCATGTAATAAGTGTTAAGGTTGACATTTGACATTATCCAACACATTTAGGTTCGTTCATTTGCATTGATCAAATCAGATTAATAAGCAATCAATGATATAAACACAATACTTACACATTATGATCCGTTAATTCGTCTAAAACGTAACTTCTAATTCTATGATGTGTATCCGATGCTAAAACTGTCTTTCCATCGCTTCTACACCATAGCCCGTTGACTCGTACACCTTCCCAAGTATCCAACACGTTACCTTCGAAATCAACTTGATAAAAATGACCTCTGATTCCACCAACAACGAATCTTGAACCATCTTTATGCCAGGCGCAGGCAGTAAGAACATCCTCGGGTCCATTCGATATTTTAATGCACTTTTCGGTTTCTGTATTCCACATCCACACTTCTGGACTCTCTTCGGGACCGCACGCTAATAAATGTATTGAATCTGGATGCCATGCTAAGTAAGCTGCGCCTGTTGTTCAAAAGGTTACTTTAGTGTGAAGTACATAATAAGAGAACAAAAATAAAACAAAATTTTTTTTACTTGAACTTTTGTATAAGTTGGAACCAACGGCAATTTTTCGTAAATAAATAAAATAATAACAAAACGTACCATATGAATGACCTTCTAATGTCTTCCTAGGTGATATTGTACAGGTTTCTGGATGTACATTCCATATCATAACGTTGGTATCTTTTGAGCCTGTTGCTAGTTTTTGTCCATCTGGTGAGAATTGACAAAACCAGACTTCATCACAGTGGTCATTCAATATCTATAAAAGGAAAGAACCGTGTATTGTTTCGGACTAATATTATCTCTTTTTCAAACAGTTTAGCCGCTGAATATTGATGAACGAAATATTACGAGATAATAATCTCTTGATGTAACGTACGCCGACCGTTGATCAAATCTATACGGAAAGATATTTTGAAGATATTGGTATAATGTGTTTGAGTGTACCTCTCTAATCGTTGCGCATATTTATATTAAAACTTCCACATTGAGGGTGAAGCTAAACATGCTATTGAAAATTTTAAATCTAACACTCTCTGTTCACAATTATATCTTGGATTCTTTGTCTTCGCCTCTATACATCTTGTTTATATTTTATAAAAATAAAAACTAATCGACTTTCAGAATTATATGTAATTTGATTGCATGGAGAACATTCATCTTTTCCTATATATAGGGTGTTTCATAACATATGCGCAGGACTTCAGCATGTGATACCTTGTCAAAAAATTCGAAAAAAAGTTTCTATCAACTTACCCTCTAAAATGCACTATTTTCGAGATACAGGGAGTTGAAATTTAATTTAAAAAAATAGTTTTTTTTGAAATATCTCCGGAACCGTTTATCGTAAATAAAACAGCTTTTGTAACCATTTTCTACTTATAATAAGCTAAGTTGTGTGCGAGAAATTTTTTAAGTCATAATTGTTGAAGATTTTGAAGGGGTAGTGCAGGTTGTTTTTCTCCCCAACTTCTACGCCACTGAAAAAAGTACGTTTTTGACACGCCCATTTGAACCGCCAATGATTTCTACACAAAAAAGGTACTGTTGGTCATGAGCTCTAAAGTTGACCGTTTTCGAGAGTTGGGGAGAAAAACAACCACTACCCCTTCAAAATCTTCACTAATTATTACTTTAATTTTTTTTTCTCGGGCACAGCTTATTAGAAGCTTATTATTAGAGCTTAGTAGAAAATGGTTACAAAAGCTGTTTTTTTAACGATAAACCGTTCCGGAGATATTTCCAAAAATCGAATTTAAAAAAATTAAATTTTAACACCGTGTATCTCGAAAATGGTGCATTTTAGAAGGTAAGTTGATAGAAACTTTTTTTCAAATGTTTAGACAAGTTATCACATCCTGAAGTTCTGCGCATATATTATGAAACACCCTGTATAATTAAAGTGTACCAGTTGCATCAAAAAAATTTCATCCAGAAAATTGCCAGTACCTACATCACTTGTCTTTCTTTTTTGAGAAAATGCTAAAAACTATGTCTAGATTTCATACGCTGACGTAATTGTTGCATTCATTCATATTCGCAAATGCAATAATCAAATATTTCGAAGCATGTACTCCTAGAACAATCGCAAATCAAATGAGAATAATCACTACAAACACCGACATAGTGACTTTGTTTCAACTGGTTTTCGAATACAAAAGTTGCAAGGATCTGTAAGGATGTGGCATCAACAAGAATACTTTTATAAAACAAAAAGACTCGTGATATTATTATCACCTCTAAACCAGCGCACCATGGTTACCATGCTATAATCAAAACAGGAAATTAAAGGTGCCTTCCATTTACGCAAAATATCAGATCGGATCATATCATTTCATTTATGACGTCACATAACGCTATTCCATTTACTATATCACTTTGAAACAAACTGATATTTTCTGCACCCCCCGCACCGATCAAGCACATCCCTGGGAGCTAGCGATTTTTGATATTTTTGTATCAGATCGAGAGTGGGGGGTAAATAGATGCGTCGGACGCGTCACTTAAAGTCTCAGTCAGCTGTCAAACCAAGACCATACCAAGACAGCATTAGAACAAGGCATTAGAAAACAATAAAATATTTATTCTTATTACACGTTATAATTATAACATTGAAATGTACGAAATTGTGTACGGTAACAAATGACATTTGATATGATTGGATATGATGTGATGAATCATCAATGATCGGTAATGTTACTAAAACGCATTCCTTTTACAGATGATATCTAACTGATATTATTTGATATGAAATTATCACTTCAGTAAGATCTTTTTGATACAACTTGTAAAAGGAAGATACCTTAAGTGTGTATCATAACAATTATCCAATCCAAATTTCTCGCGTTTTAATTTTTCAATTCAAGTGATTATGTCGATATGGTTGGTTTTCTAATGGTGCATCAATTAACTTGGAAGTCAAAAGTGTCATACATCAAAGTGCAATTACTATCACATTTTAGAAATTTTTTTCCGATGGTTGCCATGATTTTATGGAATGCTATCATTTTTTTTTGTTTGGTTATGCGACATATTCAATATTTTTCAATAAAACAGTTGATCTTAGTCTCACCATTTACGTGTTGTCATGGCCTAGTTTTAAGTTGTATTATAAGATTTGTTTGAGATTGTTAACATCAGATGTCGAAGCCAACTTAAATCTGCAAGCATGCGGGTGCTTCTCGTAAATGTGTACCATCTTTGGCAAATTAAATGCGAATTTTTCAGCGAGGAATTTCCATTTACTAAATAAAGGCTATATTTTGAAGCAAATTTAATTTCTCTAAAAAAGAATACTGCTTTTTTTTTTTTTTTTTTTTTTTTTAATGTGTGGTGGGTGCTTAGTTGCAGTGACTCCGTAAGCTGTATTACTTGTCTGGCTATCACTGCAACTCTTGCGGTGTAGTTTAGTGTGTGTAAGTTGTGTTTAAATGGCTTTGTGACAGCATCATATCGCCTTTTATGATGCCGCGCTGTTAATCACTTTGCTCCCAACAGCGAATGGCAAGTCGATCCGGGATTAAACTCTCTGAAAAAATGTCACCGTCCCTCCAGAGAATTGAACCCCGGCACCTATCGTCCTCTCACAACAATAGTCAGCCGCCTAACCACTGCGACCATCGACCCGTTTTGATGAACATCTTTAGAGTAATTAAATTCACTTTAAAGCAAAGCCTTTTTTACAAAATCAACATTTTCCGAGCAAAAATTCGCATTTAAATTGCCAAAGGTGGTACTCGCATACGCGTAACACATAGGCTAGTTTATTAGCCTTTTAACGGATCTTACACGTACTTGTATTTCGTAAGTATAGACTATAAATGTAATGAAAAGGGAATTGTTGAGGCAAGTGGGTATAACTTAATCTCTTAGCTTTTTGTGTGATTTGTGCGTAATTTAGGTCATGTATTTAGGTTTTATTTGTATTGGTGATGTAACCGTCAATGTTAATGTTAATTTACAATCAAAGAAGCGACAAGTTTTGGAAAATGCCAGTATAAGATTAGCTAACTGGAAAAAAGGGAGATTCAAAATGATTGTCGAAAGAAAAAAAACTGTTTTTTACAAACATTTTTCTATACTTCTTACCATTTTAATAAATGAAGTTATCTACATACAAATTTCAAACACTTAGCCAATTTGTTGACATTGGTGTTCCGTACAAAGTTGCTACAATACAGGAATTACTACCATAACAGGCTGAATCAATCATTTTTCTTAGATGAACGTTATCAACAAATGTTAGACTTGTTTAATGGAGAAGAAAATGAACTTTTACCGGAATATTTTACACATGATAATGCTCCAGCTCATACTGCTCGACAAACCCGCTCCACCCGCGCCAACTCCAGGATTGTTGGAGCAAAAAAATTGGTCTCCAAGATCGTCTGATCCAACCCCATTGGATTATCTCACATTTGGCTACCATTCCTTGTGCTCCGCTACTGACTTAGTTCAAACCTTCATAACAACCACGCAGCGTATAGCTATACTCTGCCACTATCTATAGGAACGGATTTGACAATCATTTTGAATCTCATAGTATATGTACAGAACCAAGAATTTCTATATATGTAACTCTATATAATATCGTACATTTGACGGAGAACAGTGACGCATGTCTACTAGCTATCAGTGGTGATCTGTGTTCTCGAATATAATTAAACTAAAAATGTAGCCTGTGAAACATTAAAAAATAAATTACATGAATGCAGTATCATATTGCATTAGTTTATTTACGATCTTAGATCGCTTCTGTATTTATAATGTATATGTTAGTAATTATTAAGAGTTTAACTTTAATTGTCTACAAATTCTAATGGTTTTTACGTGACCCACGACGAAAGTTGGCTGTTAAATAGTAAGGATTATATCTTTGAACGAGACTCTGAAGACTTGTTTAGGATTTGTATAATACTCTATTCCCTGGCGGATGTTGTGTGATATGATGCGCTTGTTGTGTATGTATGAATAAAATGAAACGAACTGGGTCACTAAGTTGTTGTATTGTAAGTTGGATTATCAGCAAGCATAACGTCAGCTTTTAATTATCTCCTACACCTACATAACAAATTTTATAAAATATTAACATACGGTTGACGATGTTATTATCATGTTATATCACTTGTGCCGACACCAACTGCACACTAAATAAGTGTTGACTATTCATTTTATTTTGTAAATCAATCAATTTAATAGATTGTAATAAAATTTCGATAACAAAAAAAAACAGTTGATTATAACAGAATTGTATGTTTTGCTATACCTATTCGAAAAATTTTACAGGATTTAATCGATAGGTACTTCATGGTGCCAGGAACCTTGATATACTGTATATATAAATATACTATTAAGAAATCAAAAGTTCTCACGTTACTCATCAGAATATATGTAGATAGCACAATAATATATTATTGAATTTTTACCTCTTCATAAATCGCATAGAAACGAGAACCGAGTTGGCTTGTCTTCGATATGCTTTTTTAAATAACTATATCTAATAAACTAAATTAGTCATTCAATCAAAGAATTCATATGAATGAACAAAATATCAAGTAGGACTAAATTCGAACCGGGTCGCGGGTACTCCCGGTGGAGATTCTCCCATCCCAGCTTTTGAAGTGTATCTTGAGTTAGTCGTGTTGTATGTGGATGCGCGTTGTCATGTTAAGAATCCACGATGTTGCGTTCGAATGGCAGACCTTATTTTGTTTTTCAACGTATCATCGTGATATGAGCAATTAATCGTTCGATGATTTTCGAGATTATGACAATAAAGAGGCTTCTGCGAATCCCAGAAGCTTCAGACTCCACCTCAAAACGGTATATCCATGCTTCATCACATTCCTCTGAAAAAAGCTTCTTTTGCAATTAAACATCGTTGTTTCAGGTGTTGACTGATTTGAAGTCTGGTTTCTTGTTGTATTTGTAAGTTGTTTTGCAACTCATCAGGCGTAGGTTTTCTTGTATAGCAGATTATTCTGAATAATGTTATGGACAGTTCTAACACTCGCGTACACTTTTTCATCTATGAGTTCACCAGGAATCTATTATCCCGAATTAACGTATTAATGCGGTACTGTAGGCAGAAAGTTGCATAGTTGACCGATCGTTTACTTCGTTGCTTATTAGATTATCAACATTGGAAATGTTTAAATAATTATATCCGTACACTTCTAACATTATTCCGCGGATTTCGGTACTTTTGGCACCCTCTGCGACTAAAAATTTAAACACTGCACATTATTCTTCCGCGGTCTAATGCTGGAACGGACCAGCCATAGTTAATTAAGCAAGTTAAAGGTTATATTTAGAAAATGCTTTCAAACAGTTGATCAGATAGTATCACAAGAATTCCAGCTTCCGTCCTGAAAGTATTGTATTGATTAAATAAACCATTTTTGAACTATAGCAATTTGTCTTGTTAATGATTAAATCCCTCTCGTATATAGTGCTAACAGAGTTTGAGAGACTATATTCAAATTATCAAGAAATGTAATTACATATTATATAGCGGCATGTAGTAACTACTATAAAGGTGGCTGCAACCAATTATCATTAGAGCGTAAAAATAAAAAGAGAAAAGCTTACATGTCACTGACATTGTATGATAAAGATACGAATATTTAAAAAATAATTACAGTGACCGTTGAAAATAATATAGACAACTTCAAAAATACGTTTTATTAAACCTAAAATGTGTTCAACAAGAAAAGAAACTAACACCTAAAACAAATTTGACTAGAAAAGGCACATTCTTTTTATCATTTAATCATACTCACTCCTGTAGAAGAAAGAAACATCCAATCAAGAACATTTTTTATTCCGAATAAATATACTGAAAAATGCATTACCTGAATTGTATGAGTAGGAAATGTATCCTTGGGGCAGCAATGGTCTACTAATAGCGAAGTGTTATCGAAACGAAGAACTTGCGACGAATTATGGTGACGACAACGTATCGTTTGCAATTCCAATGCTTGGTCCAGGAGGGTTTTCAGTCGATAAGGCGGCAACATAATGCTCGGGGGTACATACTTATGCAACTTGTCCATAAGAGTGTTTCGGGATTTAGTTCCTTTACCTTCCCAATTTGCTCGGTTATGCAATTCCTGTGTGGTGGAACACATCATGTAGCTGGATAATTGGTGAACGGTATCGGTGTTATGTTGTAAAGGCGTCAGTTCGTTTCGCAGTACGTGTAAGGCATCTAATACTTTTCCATCCTCCAGATACTCTAAGTATTTTTGTTCTAGTAACAAAAATTTCACTTCCTAAAAGAGCAATTTCATGCTGATACGACATCTAGATTTATTTACTGGCTAACTTACCAATAGGTTGAAGTTTACACCTAGTAAAATTCTCAATTCTTGTAGGTCATGATCAGCTTTGCTCCAATCACCATCCATTACGTGCTGGCGAAATTTGGCCGCTACTGGATGATCCAGACGACAGCCAGATTCTACCATTAAAGAATCTGCCGATCGGCTACAAAAAATAGGAACACTTGTTAATATTTATTCGATTTTATTTAATAAAATCAAAATTAGCGTGCGATTTCTGTACAATTTCTACTTAAATAAGTTATTCTTATTTAGAGTTGTATAAATCCAATTTTTTTTTAATGTACAAAATGTTGCTGCCACTTCCATAAAAGTATTCAAATCGAAATGAAAGGATCCAGAATGAACTAACCAACAGTACTGAGTAAATAGTTGTTGAATTGGATTTCGCGTTGAGAAATACTGCCTTCGATTTGGCAACTCAGCTAAGTTCAATTTAAATAATAATGGAACTGAAGTAGTCAGGGACTGAGTAGAAGACGTTTTCCAACCAGTAAAAAATAAAAATGTATAAAGAACTATTTTTCAAATTGGGCTGTCATGTTGATAAGAAGAAGAAATACAAAGAAAGCGTAAAATAAAATATAATAAAAAAAAAGGGAAACAAGCGAAAAATACAGCATTTTTACTTTCAAATGGCATCGACATTTTTACTTTAAAATGGCATCTACTCCTTTAAGTTTAGAGTTTAACCGAACTCGGCATTCGGTTGGTAATGAACGCTAAGGAGCCTTTGAAACACGTGCCTCGAATTAATTTATTAAGTATTGTGGTATTTGGTGCAACTGATTATTATTTCTCTGAAATCTCTTGAAATCACAAGTCTCAGAGCAGTTCAACTTAGGTGGGGTACACATTGACATTTGCATAAATGATTCAAACAGTTACAAGATAACAGTGAGCAACAACATTAATATAACTATAGCGAAATCTATATCTATCTTAAGGTTGTATTTATAGTTAGTGCTTGAGGTTGTGTCGATATCGCAGCTCGCATTTATGACATTTTGTAACGACAATTACGACAAAATGTCGTATTTATGTATCAACATAACGATAAACATGAACCATAAACCCGGGCCTTAGCTTACGCCCTGATTTGTAGTTCATGTTTATGGTTGCAACGATGCATAAGCACGCCATTATGACGTAAATGTCATTACAAATATGTCAAAATCGTGTGCTCAAGCATCGGCCTTAAGCACGAACTATAAATATGAACCCTAGAACCCCTAAATAATCTCTAATGTTATATGATAATATAGGATTCATTTTCAAATCTAACTTTTACAATATATTTTGGTCCGCCTTCAATTAAAACCCAGGAAAAAACAATATGTGTCATCATAGACTAAATATTTTTATTGAAAAATAGTTTATAGAACAAGTGATTAATGTTTGCTAAAAGGTATTGACTTAGTATTTGACTTAAAAGAAATAAATAAAATAACCATAAGCACCCCACTGCCATACTGATTTTTATTTTAATTTTTGAATCTAAAGTGTTTATTATTGCTTCCATATTATTAGTGCTGCTAAGTTGGTTAAATAAGCATTATTTTCATTCGGATTGAGATGGTGAGAACAGAAAAGTAATTGAATTTCCCGTTTCCGGGAAACTTAGTCTTCAATGAGTCGCCCTGTATATTTTGAGATATTAAAGAAGTCTACTAAACTAAAATATGTTCAGAGTTGGCTGATTTCTGGCTATACTAGAAATGAATACCATCTTCATTATTTTAAATAGAATCCTTAGTCTCTTTATGACAAATTCGAGTTACCCATAAATTTTCATTTCAACTTTATGTAACATTTAATATACCTAAGATGCATCGATAATTCTTCTTCTTCAATTTTCTTTAAATTTGACAGTTGTAATGTTCTCGAGAAATAATTATTTCTAGAAAATGGTAAAGACTAGAGAAGTAGTCGTCATTAGTTTGACATTGCATAGGACTTGCATGGAATTTATAGAGTAAAATTACAAGAAAACCTTATGATAACATTTAAGAAACCTTCCTTACTGAAACTTGAACGCAACATAATTATAATTTAACTAAGCTATGCCAAATGATAACTAATGATAGGTACTTACTTTGTCTAATGATTGTTTATGAATTTTTGTCAAAAAGCGAATGTACTTTGATATAAGTAATTACACTCTAACAATATTTCTGTTATACATATATTGCGCAAGGTGTATTTAAAAGTATGCTTTTGGTTTTATAACAACACTGTCTTCGTTTTACAAATGGGTCATTGCTGGAATTGGGCATAATTCGATGTTATATGCAATTAAACTGAAATTTAATGTAGAATACAAAAAGATCACGAAATGTGGGTGTTTCTATTTGAAAAAAAAAACTTCTCACGTTTTTGACTTTTCCAACTTTGTACCTAAACAAAATAAATACGAATAAATCAGACAATTTTGAAAATATTTTAACTCAAACGCACTTTAGAAGATTTTCTTTAGATGCTCAAAATTTCAGCTTTGTTCTACAACGGTGCTTGAGATAGTTTCCGCGTAAGCTCGTCGTGAGACACACTGTATAATATCGTTGATTAATAATAGGATAATATTGTTAAATTTCGTACCAGTGCACTTAAGCTATTCAATGATAGGTGTTTAGCTACAGCGTATATGCCAATATTAAGACGTAAGAGGCCCTATAACTTACATGCAGTTGTTACAATAATCGATCCAAGAAGTCGGAGTTTTCATTATGAAGTTTCTGATATAAAGGAATGTAATATAAAGGAGCTCTTTAAGTTCATATTAAGCTTACAACTTAATATGTATATAGGGCGAGTAAAAGGTACAGCATATTGGTGTTATTTTTTTTTAAAGCGTAAAGTATGTGAAAATTTACTACCACCATACCCAATCATACATCCTATCAGTTACATTACATTGGATAATCACACAAGCACAGATACATCATTGGTACTTATAAATATGTATTTGTCGCGCCATCTAGTCACAAAAAGTTGATCTACTAAAATCGTACTATGAGATTCAAAATGATTGTCAAATCCGTTCCTACAGATAGTGGCAGGAGGAAGATATATGACGCGTGGTTGTTATGAAGGTTTGTACTAAGTCAGTGGTGGAGCACAAGGAGTTGTATGCTATACGTACGGTTCCTATAAATCCTATTTCTTAGATAGCCAAATATGAAATCATCCAATAGGGTTACATCAGGCGATCTTTTTTTAGGCTCAAACAACCCTGTCAGCAAAAAATTGTTGAAGATATTTGCAGGTTTGTCGAGAAGTGACCTGGAGCATTATTATGTTGAAAATATCCTGATTCGACCTTATTTTCTTGTAACTCTCCAATAAACAACACTATCATCTGTTGATAACGTTCGTCTAAGAAAAATGATTGATTACGCATGTTATGGTTCATGTACTGTAGAAACTTTCAACGGAACATCAATGTCAACAAATGTCAAGGAAATTGATTACATGATCGAAATTTGTATGTTGTAGATAACTTTACTCATTACAATGGTAATAAGTATAGACAAATGTTTGCGTAAAACAGTTTTTTTTCTTTGGACAATCATTTTGAATCTCCTTTTATAGACTGATTCATTTTCAACCCTCACCACGGTGATTGTTCTAATATAGAAAATAGAGGGCAGGTTTAAATTTGGCAGAGCTGCTTGTATTTATAGTTCGTACTTGAGGTTGTGGCGAAGGTTGAGCACGCGATTTTGTCACCTTTGTAACATTTACGTCAAAATAGTGTGCTCAAGCATCGGTACAACCTCAAGTACGAACTATAAATATGACCCTAAATTTGGTGGTTATTATTAAACCGATGAAAAATTGACGTATGATAAATGACATTCAAGATTTTCTGAAAAAAAAGTTAATTTTCTAATTTTATCCTGTTTTTGAGCTCGGAGAGAAAAACTAAAAACCTGTTCTCAAAGTCACTTTTTATCTTTTAATATTTATAGTTTGTGGTTGAGGTTGTGTCTATGCTGGAACACGCGATTTTGACGTAAATGTCATTACAAATGTGTCAAAATCGCGTGCTCATGCATAGACACGACCTCAAGCACGAACTATAAATATAATCCTAGCTAGTCGCGTATTTGATCAACTTTCTTATTGTTTATAGGAGTAATATTGGGTTTCAGACTGAATTCAGAATTCAATCATGCATATCAGCACATAACACAACAACAAACAACAAATGTATAAGTTTCTGATGCTATGCTTTAATTGACGAAAATGTAATTTCACAATTAAATAAAGTAGCCATAAAATTTTAAACTGTTAAACATTTTGATTATCGTTCATCGTGGTATGGTATCAATAAAAAATGTCCATGTGATTCTACCAAAGTAAATAGGTATCATCAGGCTACATAGTAATTTAGTACAGATTTTAGTAATTTTCATAAAAATTAAATTTAGCTCTGTGACTATCATTAATGACGCAAATTGGCTAAATTCTCTAACACATATAGAAAATTTTACTGTTATTCTGTTCTTTCAATGCAAGTGCAAATTTAGTCATTTTTTATCGTTAAAAAACTGAAATTGTGTCGTCAAAATACTTATTAATAGATATCCTTCCTTTCTTAAAATGACCAGTTTACAAAAATTACCAGATACATAGTTTCTTTTTTACAACATTCATTAGTTAGATAAAAAATAATCTTGCCAGAGAGATCAAATTTAATCTATACTGGTAGGTATAGTTGAAAAACATATTATGCAAGATATCAATCTATTTATGTCAAAAGCGTAGGAAAAAAATGGCAAGTGATGACGTCAAAAGGTGGTACATATTTATCAAAATAACATACAATATTGAAAGCGATTTCGATGAAAACGTCAAATAATCGAATTATGCTAAGACTTTGTATACGTGCCGCAAACTACTTATTTAATTTACTTAAGATATTATAGAAAATTAACTACGGATTTGTTCTGTTAGAAGACCTGTCTTCACTAGTCTAAGTAGAAACAGGAAGCATTCACAGTAGAAGGGGATTGGCAAACCAATGGTAAGATATATGAAGTAACTATTCAAGCGACCAAGCAAGTGATTGAGAAACGTGTTTTTCCTGGCGATATCTATAGCAAAAGTTGGAATTCTGTTACGAAACTACCAGACGTATCATTCAAAATAACATTTTCGTTGCATATATACCCCAAAAATTTTGTCGGCAATTTTTTTTGCATTGATATTTATGAAGCAGAAAGTTAGTGAAAAACTCTTTCCTTCAAACGCCAAAGAAATGTTCAACAATTTTTCACACAATTAACTCAGCTTAAAGGTATTTTAAAATGTATTGATTTTTCAGTCTATATCGGTTTCGTATACCTGGGACGAATGTAAATCTAAATAAATTTGACTTCGAATTTAGATTTTCCAAGGCATAAAGCACATAATAGTTTGATAAGGAAGGTATAAGTGTTGTTTTGCACTTGATGCGAGTTTGTAGATCGAAAGCCCGTGTTTAATACATACTATGTTTGTTCTTATTACCTGGTTGGGAAGATAAAAAAATTGTGAATTCCAAATATGTTTGATGTCTGCTTGTGTATGTGAATAAGTGTCAGATTGGTGCATAATGGTTGCGTGAATAGCATGTGTTCTGAAGACATAAATAACGTCTTACATTGCCATGGGCAACCGACGTACTCGACCCGTAAATCGTAGTTACGTCATTACAATCAGACCAATAAGAACCAACCTACGTAGCTGGTAAAATGTTCCTAAATAAATAACAATGTTACTTTCTTGCAAAATTATTTTTTAAATTAGTCTTTATGAATATTATTTTCTTAAAATGAGGGAAACACTGAAAAATGCTACTGTGTTTAGTGAGACCCTTCAGTAGATGTAGGTTCTACATACATACTATGTTTAAATGTAAATAAGGTTCCAACTGGAAAGGATTCGTAATTTCGTAATATCTTCTAAAACAAGATAAAATACATTACAGATTGGAATCATTTTGGCTTGTAATATTAATCATGTTCAAAATAAACTAGGCAAAAGATAAAAGTTGTTTGTAAATTTACAAAGAATCTTTTTGAAATCAAAAACTAAATCATCTGTTGTCAAATAATAAAAATTGTAGTTATGTGCAGATATACTTGCAATTATTTCTACACACTCAGTACAATATAACCTATAACATTTCTTGCAAGATGATTTTTAAATAGCGTTTCATACTGGATTCTTAAAAGAGCTTCGCTTCACATAAAAATGTGACAAATCAAACTATAAAAATAGTTTGATTTGTACATCGCTAACACTTTCCAGTAAATCAAGCAGTCGCAAGTCTCTCATAAATATATAAAGTACGCATGGTTCCTTTGTACTATATTGTTTTAATTAAATGCATTTGTTGAAAAGCTAAGTTTGCAGCATAAAACATATTAAAATATGTATTGTTTTCACTTCATTTCTAAACTAGAACTAGTACATGCGCATATTTTATTAACTAAAACAATAGTTTTTAAACAAGTGAAATATGACTCAGCATAATTTGCATAAAATATGGCGGCATTTATTTCACAAAAACGCAATTTCTCTAGTATAAATCAAACAAAGAAGTCTATCTTGTTTATTACTTTATCCGAGCTATATTTTCTGAATTGAAGAGATAAATGCTTTCGTAAGATAAAAGATGTCCGGTCAATTACAAAATCAAAACAAAGAAGTAGGTCAAATACAAAGCAGATGATTAAAATAGCAAAAAGAGAAACTTACTTCAAACCTTCTGATTTCAAGTATTGCCCAATTAGTCTAACTATATCCTGAGTAGTTTGGTTAAGTGCAGTAACGGTCGTTCCAATATCGCCTGCCCCGTCACCGTGTCCGTTCTCTGCAGCCCCATTTGTAGCGGACACGGCCCCATTCTGCATACATCCGTTGCTCGCTTGCATAGTATCACTCAAAGTGGTACTATTTCTCCGGGATTTCTTACGAGGCGGTTCACCACCGTCGTTACCCGTCGACTCACTATTTGAGGCCAGAATTATTTTGGAAAAATTCTTTGTTTATTCTTTATTTTTAAACCATACGAAATAACTCCCCGAATTGCAACGACCTCGATTTTTACTACGCGGTTGGTGTTTTCGGCAAAGAAACGAAAAGAAATATAACGTTACGTCAGATTGTGTTGACAGATTTCATTTTATCTACCATTGCAAAAAGAAATTCCTATTGTGTGGTATCCAAACTATATGCACGATCTTGTTTATGGTGTCGCAATCATTTCGTTATGTCATCGATTAGCATCCTAGAATTTCCGTAAGGATGCATTCGTAGCCCGTCGCTTATTTTTGGAACCAATTTAAAAATAACTTTAATTTCATGCCACACACCCAATAACAACGATCAGCTGAAACGATGGACAAAACAGCTGTGCGGATGACCTCCAAAACAAAACCCCTTGTATGTTACTTTGACACGTACTAGATGGCGCTTTATACGGAAAGTGTTAAATTAGCGCGAAAAATAAAATGTAGTGGAGAGTTTTAAAATTTGCTATAGAAATCATTATAGTTTATTTACATATTATAACTGTTACCGCGACGAGAATTTCTGTGAATTAATAAAATAAAAGCTGATTTGCATTCTTCGAATACAACTTTATTTGTACAATAATAGGTAACGTCCGTTTCAATAAATAAGATAAAAAACACTTAAAAAACATAGTAGCTGTCGATAATTACAATACAATTTATAATTATCCTACTAAGTAAAATTTGATCTCATGATAACTATCTATAAGTGGAAGAACACATTCTACTACTTTGTCCTACATTCTACTTGATCACATATTAGTAACATTTATACAATAAACTTTCCTAATGATATATGTATGTATGTATATTTTGGTTGAAAAATTTGTAGAATTCTTAGGTACCCTGATGAAGAATATGGCATATATGAGAAACCTTTAAACATCATCTGGAAGGATATCTGGAATTAAATGCGTGCAGAGATCTTCTTCGGAATTGACAAACAGCACTTTGGAGGCAGTATTTTCGTCTAGCCTAAAGAAAGAATTGTTTAATAACTTTATAAGTGAACATTGAAACTATTACCATCCTTTGATTATACTCCAACAACCAGCAAATAAAGTTGGAGCGTTTATGATCAGACAAACGCCTAATCGTTCAGGATAATGTTTACTTAATAGCCATATCATATTTTTCAATACTTGATAATCCATGCAATTTAGACCGAAATCACGTAAGTCGAATACTATGCACAAATTATCGATAACTTCTTCAAAACACCTTTTAGATGCATCTTCCTATGAAAAATACAAATTTATAATTGCGAATTTGTAGAAAATTCTATAATAGAATAATCTTAATTATAATGTTGTATTCAAATTCTATTCAAATATATGGAGATGCTTTAAAAAGATTTCCAAAATTGAATATACAGGGTGCAACAATAGTGCGATATTCTTTCATATCTCCTTTGTTATGCAAAATACAGCAAATATTTAAATACGAAAGTTGTTTAGTTATATGAAATTTATATTGTAAAATTATTCTACGATATACAGGGTGTTTATTTTGCCCGTAACCACCAGTAATTTTACATTTTTAAATGGAACAGCCTATATATTATCACATTTTAGAATTGCCTGAGGAATTTTAAGACAACTTTATACAATATAATATTCAGTTATTTTCATTAGTTTGCAAGATATTTACATTTGATTGAAAATTTTGACAGCTCTCTTCAGAAAAATGCCATTATTTCGGTAACGGAAAAATGTAACATTATGAAACCTAACATAATGTTAGAAGCATCTCCTGTGATGACAATAAACAGATGCAGACTTAAATACGTTATACAGAGTGTTCTAGAAATCAGTGTCTTTTTGAAACAATTGAATTGCGAAAATCTCCATTTTTTCAAATTGAAACACTATATTTTTACAGGTTAGTTGAAAGCGAAATTTTATTACCTATCAGTATGAATAAAGCATGTAAAATTAATGGTTGGAACATAAACCCAAATGCTAGGCACATGGCTATTAAATTTAATGCGAAAAAACTTTTTGAGTAGTGCCATTTCAGAAAATTTCAAAAAGAAGTTTTTAAAACAGGGTGATTGGTGAGGATGGCCTATTAAAAGTATTATACAAACGGAACGGAATTTTGAAACAAAATTTTGTAGTTGGATATGGTTGAATATGAACTATCACGTGAAAATAGTCTTGAATAAATATCACTTCCGGTTAACCGGAAGTGGGCATCAACTTCGATTTTTTAAATAGCATGCTATAAAATAAATTACAAACAGCTTCTGTGACAAATTTTACACATATTTCATGTATCACACCCTATACCTAACTACCATTCCTTCTGAGTTATTCGCAATTAAAGAAAAAAGTGACAGATACTGATCTTCTTTATAGTGATATATTACGTCATGTAGGAGTAAAAGAGACGAATGAAATTTTGCATACGCACAGCTGATATTGTGTAGTTACACAACATTTGCAGTTCATCTCTGTAACATTATTAAGGGCGTTTCAAAACTTAGTTGCTTATAAATAAGTTTAATCTTCGGAAAGTAGATTTTTTTTAATGGAAAGATATATACTTTCACATGACAGTTCATGTTCATCCATATCCAACTGCAATTTTTTTTTAATTCCGTTCCGTTTGTATAATACTTTTAATAGGCCATTCTCACCAATCATCATGTATATAATAAACTACATTCACACAAATGCCGTAAGTTTTTGTGTCTGTGTCTTAGATATCTGAATCTGAACCAACTGTTCACTTAAAAAATTAAACTGACGTAATATCAGAAAATGCTGTTTGAGAGCATGTGAATATTTGCAAGTTTAAAACTTGATATTCACGGAAATGTCGCTATAGAATGTACTGAGACAAATTTCGAACATTCACTACAAAAAAAGCTCTAAATTTGTATACAAAATAATTTTTAAGATTTGTTACATATTCGAATACCAATTTCCTTCTACTAGTTCCTAATTATTACATTATACTTTATATTGACAAACATTTTATGCAAACTTTAGAAAAATTATCATAATTTAGTAACAAGTCATCTTTTTTCTCCAATAGTGTAAATTATAGAAACAAAATATGTATAGTAGTGGATTTTCCAAGTTACACAACGCTAGTTTCAATAGATTTGTTTCACAGTTTCGATGTAGCCTGTTTCTAAATATATGTAAATACATATAATACTTAGATAAGTGATAACTATATAGAATTAATTATATACATATTATGACAGTATGACTAATGAGTGTTACAATGTATAATAAAAAAGCAAACAGATTTAAAAAAATTATCTATATCAAATTAGTAACACAAATATTTTAAATTCTAAATAATCCATGGTACTGATATGTGTATTAGGTGCATAACCAAGCTTTTAAATCTGTATGTCATAACAGTTTTTTTTAGAAAGAGTAAATTGTAATATATCTAGACAACAACATTCAATCCATATTTCCACCTACGCAATATAAAAGGAGCATTATAATTTTACGTTTCTGTATCAAACATTGTTTGTCTACTCAGAAATATTTTTCCGCAATATATTTTAAAAATATTAATTGTAATCGTTTAAAGCAAAATTATGAGAACTAGTTTTTCTTAATGTTATCATACTTACTAAACAATAAACTATAAACTTAGTCAATTCATTAATATCTCTATCATTTACATTATGATACTTGGCAGGTATGTAAATTACAGGCCTCCCATGTAAGTCCCTATGTTTTAAAACTCTGGCCTTCTTAGCATCTAAATTTTTCTTTATAATAGCTATTTCCGGACTTAATTCTGCCACCCCATATTCTTTTCTCCATTTGTTTGTCTTCAGTATTGCCTAAAACTTAAGCATTAGTTGATACCTGACATTCACATGCTAACCAGTATACTTTAAATGCATCATCGGGAGTTTTAAAAGCTCTTAAATATCGTTTTAGTGAGAATTCGTTGTGATATTGTGATGGATCAGCTTCTGAAATTAATTTCATTCTACCTTTTAGGTCTTTCAAGTCTGCCTCATTCACAGGTATCAATGTTGGTTCAGACATAGTTGTACTCGTTTTAGCTGATTACTATCATAAACATGTGTTGAATGGATGAAAATGTTACCAGTTGCTGATTTATTCAAATATCACAATTGCGGTTATCTGAACCTTGACATCCTGCACAGTTTTATAAAAATCGTTGACAATTGTAAACACACTATTACCACTCTAAACTAATTGCGTAATACAGTTAATAAATTGATAAAATGTTCTTCGGTAATAACAGATAATTTCATTTAAGTGTAAACAATAACTGTCAATCTTTACTATAACCAAAAAATTGCCAACCGTCAAAATAGAAGCAAGGAAGTGAAAATAGATGGCAGCAACTGAAAATATTAATTTAATAAATAAATTTAATTTTCAAATTTAAATTTCACGTTCAAATTTTTCCTACAGTAAGTGCAAGTTTAAATTATTTTAATTTATTTAATACTTTCTTATAGAAATATATATATATGTATATATATATATTCTAAATTGCTTGCGCCATCTGTCAATCATTTTCTTAATAACATTTAGTAATCACTACAAAATTTGCATGTGTAGGTTAGGTTGTGTTAGGTTACGTTTGTGTACGTTTGTCAAATATATGGTCTGCGTATATAGTTAAACTTATTTTGATTTAAACATATATAAATGTTTCTTATTTATTAGCGAATAGCTAATTATTTTTAAAAGTCGTAACGATATAAATTCTTAAACATGGATTTCCAAAATCGACCTGGAGGCAAAACTGGAGGTGGTGGCGTAGCTTCTTGGTCCGAGAGCAACCGCGACCGCAGAGAACGACTGCGGCAGCTTGCTTTAGAAACGATTGATCTACAGAAGGATCCCTATTTTATGAAGAATCACCTTGGTTCATATGAATGCAAATTATGTTTAACTTTGCATAATAACGAAGGAAGTTATTTGGCACACACTCAAGGCAAGAAACATCAAGCCAACTTAGCTAGAAGAGCTGCTAAAGAAGCTAAAGATGCTCCAACACTATTAGCACCAGAGAAACCAAGAGTGGAACCCAAGAAATTTGTTAAAATTGGTAGGCCTGGTTATCGAGTGACTAAGCAAAGAGACCCAGAAACTGGACAGCAAAGCTTGCTGTTTCAAATTGATTATCCAGGTAAGAAAGCAGAAAATTCAGTTTGAGTCCTAGCATTATTTCAGATTTTTGTTTGTATTATTAGATTTAAATTTACAGAGATTGCGGATAATGTATATCCAAGACATCGTTTCATGTCAGCATATGAACAGAAGATAGAACCTCCAGATCGTAAATGGCAATATTTGTTATTTGCTGCTGAACCGTATGAGACTATTGCTTTCAAGGTTCCAAGTCGTGAAGTTGAAAAAACAGATAATAAATTTTGGACACATTGGAATAGAGATACTAAACAATTTTTCTTACAATTTGCGTTTAAGAATGAAGCCAAGAAACCGGGTGCTATTATAACAAGACCTAATGTTATTGCTGGAGTACCAGCTCCGCCGATGTTACCAGTTCCTCCTCCTCCAAGACCGCCAATGTTTAATCCAATTCCTCCACCACCTCCTTTAATGGGAGCAGTTTTACCTGTACCACCTCCTCCACAATAATTTGTTGTAATAGAGGTTTATTCTAAGTTTCTTTTATTATTAAATTTTTAATCAATAATAAAGTAAAATGTAATTAATCATAATTAATGTTGTCTTTTTGTGTTAAAAATCGTTGGAAGCATAATAGAAATGCAGCGCAGCGAAAATTGAAACGCTTTCGTGATTCCTGTATAAACGTAAAAAAGATACGTTTATTTGAATACTTAGCGTGTATTTAAGAAAAATGTTTTGTAAATAAGTTAAGTCATGCTGGAGATGTTACGCAGTAAGTAATGAAATGGCCATACAATTAAAGAACACATGTAAATGAAGTTTGGTTTTATTTCTTAATATTCAACTTTTATTTTGTTTTAAACACAACTATACGCACATAAAAACTACACAATGAGAGTTGTCAGCTTACAGCTTGTAGTCATTGCAACTGGAAGCACCTACCACAAAAAAAATCAAGTTTTTTTGTATCTTCAATCGGAATCGAGATATCGACCGTCATTATACCATTGGGACATTCTGTATAATTTAAGTTTATACATCTTGAATCTAAATTGAATTAATATTGTTGTAACGTTTGTAATTCTGAACGTTTCAGTGATCTTTACTTAGAATAGACTAACAAGAAAGCACTTTGGGGCAGAATACATATTTATCTCTTGATGATCCTTTATTTATAAATCATTTAATCAAATAGGTTTCAATTGTGTAGTAGTTTTTATTATAATATTAATTAGGTGTCAACTAAAATTTTTTATTTCATTAAGCACATTAAGAATTTAATATCTTGCAATTTAAAAACTTTGATAAACATTTAAATGTTTTAATTAATTACGTTTTGCACAAATAAAATGTATATCATTAAACAGCAGAGATAAAACGTTCATATAATTATAAACTCATTTATTAACGAAAAATCAAATTTTTAATAAAAAGAAAGATTGCTATTTAAAATATTTATTATTAGTTAATATTACAATAAAGTAGAAATCTCGTTGAAAATATATTGATAGACAAAGATCCTTTTTAGAGTAATAAATGAAAGTCAAAAAGCTTCTGAAAGTTGGCATACGAATAAATTGAAATAATGCGGAGTATATTTTAATTTGTTTGTTGTTTACCTCTCTTACAACTAGTAGATTATTAAAAGAAAAAACGATGTCATTTATTTAACTTATTTTATTTCTGTAAAATACAACTTATGCTGTTAAAACACAGGCTCCTCCAACAGCTTTGATTTTATCTTCTGCTGATTTTGAGAAGAATTTCGCTCTAACGATAACAGGTTGTTGAGGAATGCGTCCCTTTCCTAATAATTTATAGTAACCCTAGAAAATAAGAACACATTTCAATTACAAAAATCACTAAAATGGCACATTATTTTTAAACTTTAAAAATTCAGAAAATGAACATTCTCCACTAAAATATATATCTCAGTCCGCCCGTTCGCAAATTCATCATAGTAAACTATGGGTATTACTTAAGGAAACAAAACCTCTTTAATAAAACAATAATAAATTGAGAATAAAAACTTTTTAACATAATTTTAAGAAAAATTGCAGCAAAAAATATAATTTTGTTTAATATGTACTTACTGCTTTAACGATATCAATAACAGGCGCTTTTCCTTCAGGGTGATCCTTATATTTTAACCTTGTTTGTTCACTAACAAGGGTCCACAATTTGTCAAGATTAATCGAAGGGCACCACTTTGAATTTTTTCTTAAATGGTAATTTCTCATACCTAATTTGCCAAAGTAACCAGGATGGTATTTGTCAAAATTTATCCTGTGATGATGCATGCCACCAGCATTACCACGACCACCAGGATGTTTGCGATGCTTACCTAAATATTAGAATAAAGTTAAAATATATCCATAACCAATCTTGAACAGCTTATTTGCTATGTTGAATTCAGTAAAAACGTCTTCATATTATAAAATCTGTCCGCCCGTTACATATCATCATAAATGTATAATGAATTTTAAACACAAAATGTTCAAAATATTAAACTTACCAATACGGCCATGGCCATGACTTACGTGGCCCCTAAGCTTCCTTGTCTTCTTCTTGTGTGTAGACTGAAATTACAATCAGTATTTAATTAGCGCTACATAACCAAACAAAATTGTAAACAATGTTTCTAGTCGTTATTTTGTGAAAATGTGTACAATATAGCGCAAATAAGATTTAGATGGACTAAAGTAGTCTAAATTTAGATTCATTAATAATATTTCGAAAGGATGCTCTAAATTTTTGAAGATTACGAACATCACAATCAACAAACATTCTACTCACCATTTTAGAAAGGAAAATGAAGACAGAAATGACATTTGTTACAGACGGGGATAACAGTGCTACCAACCATGCTGCCAACAAAATTAACGATATCTTTGGATATACTACCGTTAACGGTTAGTTTTGGTATGCTTGCGGTTATACCGTATTGCAATTTATTAAAGATTTTCGCATATAAATTGAATATTTCTTTTGTAATTATAATTAGGACATCTTTATCGAATTATAATGTAATGTATTGATGTATAAATTCATTAGTAGCAATAGAATAACTTTTACGTAACATATTTTGTTCATCCACTCGTGTTGGCAACATCGATATGATACAGCGACAATGATAAAAAAGATGTAAAACGATTTATTTTTCATAAGGTTTGTTTATTTGTCTTGCTCTACTAGCTATGACTATGTATATGACTTTGCCATGTATATTTGGCTGAAGCAGATTGATCTACAGCAGGGATTCCCAAACTAGAGACAGGCAAGAGGCCCCTTTTCGAAAATGAACTGATGATACCTCAGACCTCCATAACTAAATTACTTTAAAAAACCTATCTCTAGTTTTTTCCTGTTGATACAAAATACTTACCAATTTAAAAACTTTGCGGTTGGTTAAGTGAGTAAACTGACATTTTCTCATGAAAATTTAACAAAATAAATAGAGATAAAATTCAGTAAATATCAAGTCTAATTATACAATATCTTGAAAGTTTCAAATAAGAACTTGTGTTAATTAATAGGGGTCGATTTTTAGACCTCGTCGACCCTCGAAATCAGTTTTCG
Source organism: Holotrichia oblita (assembly GCA_023690525.1). Classification (NCBI taxonomy): domain Eukaryota; kingdom Metazoa; phylum Arthropoda; class Insecta; order Coleoptera; family Scarabaeidae; genus Holotrichia; species Holotrichia oblita. Next base: position 100,458,290 of record CM043018.1, read on the forward strand.
TTTTTGTCGACCCCTTGGAAACCGATATCGACCCCAAGTGGTCTTTGGGAATCCCTGATTTAGAGTAAGAAGAGCATACTTTATTTGCTCCGAGTCTGGAGTACGAGCACAGGGAACAGATGACAGAAATTTGATTGATTTATGATGACATTAACGTAGTACATAAATCTTCATTTTCATGAATCGAATTTTCATGAATGATGATGTTACTTCTTTCATCTATTTCAGCAATGTGCCATTAGATATGTAACACATAAAATAACTGTCATTGTTTGCTATTTAACCGTTTATTTGTATAGGTTTTTGTCAGTGTCCATACATGTTCTAATTTACTCTGATGACATTACATTTGGTTCTGGAGTGCTTTAGAATAACACAAATAAACAGACTTTAAACAAGAAATTTAATTGTAAGCGCGGCAATCTCGATTATTATTATAAATGAGATATATATTAGCTTTAAATTGATCAAAGTTGATCGTACTGTATGTTAAGAAAATTTAAATGTGCAAATTTTGCGTTTTTATAAAAAGAACAGTGTCTGGAATATTTATGGTCACACTTTCAATTTGATATTTTTGTTGAAAAAGAAAATTTCTGAAAAAATTTAAACAGCTCTCTAGCATACACGTCACATATTAGATTGGTTCGAATTTGTCAACATTTCATTGGTGGAGGAAAATTGATTTCAACAAGACTAAGTTTGCAGAATTCGTTGCAACAAAACCTGGGGTATCAGCGTTCCTTCAAAACAAAGTTCCTTCTCTTCTCCACCTCTTATTTGATAAAATACCTACAATAAAATTTTTCGAATTTTCAGAAAATTCCAATTTTATGTTTGTGATAGACCTTAATTTGATAAATTTTGTATAAAATATGAATTTACGTTTTTGGTGTTTATGCAGTTAGGTACCGCAACGAGATCTAGCGGGCATCCTACAATTGTCCAAGTGATTTTTTTTTTTCTGAAGCTGTACTATAAACTTCAACGCCATTCGTATTTGGTCACCCAGTACATGGGTAATAGGTAAAGTAAGTACAGTTGACCCAATATCTAACACGGCATTTTAATTAAACACAACTAATGTCCGTACTCCATTATAACTGGAGAAATATGGAATTTGAATTTAAGTATATTTAAATATGTATAATTACTTTCAAATCTGACGTTTCTAAAATACAAAAATAACAAGGTTATTATTTTTTATTGAGCATTAATTTTGAAATTAACAACAAATACATACTTATAAGCGCCGAGTTTACAATACTTTTTAGCTCTGGAGAAGTGCAATATACTAAAACATCCCTTATCAGTGATAGACTTTTGTCAACGCCATAATTTTGTTAATTAAATTGAAGTGCTGTTGATTTTAAAGCAATCATACATTTATTTGCTATCTAGTTAAGTAATTTTGACAATTGCACGAAAAATAGTGTGTATGCCATGCCTGCAAAATTTTTAGCCAGCTCAAGATTATCCTGCTTCAGCCACAAACTGCCTCGGCGTTAATTTTACTTCAGGTACGTTGAAAAGGTACTTCGTAGCGTAGACATACAACTTAGCTATTTTATCTCCATTTCTATCTTGATTGCTTTTCTGTTATGAATTAAATTTTTGAAAAATACTGTTACACTACGATTTGAAAACTTCAATGTACACAATTTGTAATAAGTGGTCATTTTATTATAACAACATGCAAATATAAATCACTTTTTTTCGAGAGAAGGGCTGAAATTGGAAATATAAAACACGTTGGCGGTTGATAGATAATGGTGGCGTCATAGCTGTCAATTTATTGTTTTCCTGATTACATCGTTGAGTTGTGTCATTGGCGTTTTATTTTGCCATATAGTTCTACAATTATTTCTTCGTTTATATACATATATTACCTTTTGTGCGTAATATTGTTATAACCATGAGCACGGAGCGTAGGTGTTCACTTATATTACATAAATTTGTCTTATATAACAGTCAGTTTCAGAGATTATACTTCGCGCAACGAGAGCTAGACGGCAATTCAAGGCATTGGTTAGATTAACTATAGCAAATCAACACTGGTTAGAAGATGTTGAGGACGAACAATTGACAGAAAATGTAAAAAAAAACATTCAGTTATTAACTAAGAAGAAAGCTAAGCGTGGGTTACTTACAATACAGGTTTACTAGTTTTCAACATCTTAAACCACTTTACGTGTTTTGCTTTTTTAGCAAAAAGCACTTTTAAATAAACCAGCGGAATATAGAACCGAAGAAGAGAAAATAGTTTTAAATAAAATTATCGGCGGATTAAAATGTTTTAAAAAGTATCCGGAGGTACCTATATTTCTATTTAATGTAGTGTAAGTTCTACAATGATTTTTGTTTTCTTTAAAGCACGTGAAAATGCAATTAGCGGGCGTTACTTATTTTGCATACTACGGACCACAAAGGGTCATTGTTAAGCAAAATCATATAGCCCATGCCTTATATTTTATTATATCTGGAGAAGTAGCAGTTTCTGTTACGACATATGATCCTGTAATTAAAGAGAATGTTACTACCATTGTCGGTTCCATGGTCCCTGGAAGTATGTTTGGCGAAGTATCTCTCTTGCATGATATACCAAGGACAGCCACTATAACTACTACAAGTTAGTATTTTTGTGAACATCAACAATTACATATGTAGTTACTGCTTTTGTCTGTAGAGCTCAGGTTGTAATACTGGCTGTAGTTTTGCTTTTATTGTGAAAATATAAGTTAAGAATAATAACATACTGTTACAGTATGTCCTACAATTTTGATGTCTTTGTAATAGAGACTAAGAATACATTTGAATGGTATACACCACGTATACACAGTCCGTCCCAGATGCAATGAGACTGGTTCAATCATAGTTCTTAGCGCAGCGACATCTATGAGTAAATGTTCTACCCTTCATCTACATAACCTCAAAATTTGAGCGAATTCGATTGACATATCACTGTGGTTTGATGTTTTATGTAAAGTCACTTTGTATACATCGATCGAAAAACCAACATGGAACAAAGAGCGAATATTAAATTCTGTTTCAAATTAGATAAAAGTGGTGCAGAAACCTCCAAGACGCTAAAAAATGCGGAGAATGTATGTCCCGTGCACAGGTTTTCCGTTGGTTTGGACGATTCCGTGACGATCGAAACATCGAGAAAGTCAAAGAAATTCTCCGAAGAGACCGCTGTGTGCATGGGAGACTCATCGAAGAAAAATCTGGGATACCGAAATGTACAGTCTTTCGAATTTTCACCGAAGTTTTGGGCAAATAGAAGATCTGTGAGCGCTTCGAGCCACACACTGGTAGATGATCAAAAAGATTGGAGAGTGCAGCATTGCAAAAAAGACCCGTTAAAAATGTCCCAAAGGGAATCCGGAAAGCATGTCGCCATTGCAACTGGTGTTGAAACGTGGTGTTTCCAATACGAGGCAAAAATAAAACGTCGGAGTGCGGAATGGAAGTCACCAGAAGAGCCAAAAGAGGAAAAATTATGCTGTCAGAAGAACAAAATCAAAGACAATGCTGACCGTTTTCTTCGATTCAAAGGTAATTGTTTAGAGTGAATTCGTTGCAGAAGGTTAGACAGTGAACGCAGAATAGTATCTGCGAGTTGTACAATCCATTGTGTCGAATCGACCGGAATATCGAGCCACAAAGGTTGTTGTTGCATGAGAATGCACCAAAAAGCCTTCATGGTATGTGAATTCGTGACCAAAAAAGGTATTACTGTTATCGAGTATCCACCGTACTCTGATTTGGCTCCGTACGACCCCAGGCTATTTTCCTATTCCAGAAAATTGTTTCGATACCATCTCGGTCATCCAAAAGCTATACCTACTAAAGGCCATTCCAGCCGATGAGTATAAAAAATGTTTGGACGTTGATTGAAGGAATACATAAAGATGCGCAACCTATGACAGTTGACAGAAATTTCAGATCCTATCAAATGGAGATTTGCATTGGATGGGATCTGAAAATTTCTGATCAACTCGTCATAGGTTGCCCGCATCTTTATGGCCATTCCTTCAATCAACGGTTTGCAATAATTTGTTGAACGTTTCCTGTGTGTATTGACTCAGAATTAAGGAGACTCTTTTGAATAAACAAGAATAAAAATCAAAATAATAAACGCTTTATTTTTTTTGACCAGTCTCATTGGATCTGATTCAATGTTAATGGTTACAACGCTATTGTTTTGCATTACACTTACAGTATAACTCGTATTATAAGCATATAACGCTGTACAACTTGGTATATTTCTACTAATTTGTTTATTATTACTATTACTCTTTTCGTTAAACATTAGTGTTGGTAATCTATCAATCGTGACGGTAATTTTCCCTGACGTTGTAATTGGAGTGAGTCGTTATCCTCTATTGTAGCTGGTGCATCGGTGTTGGAAATCTTCTGCGTCTTACTTTGTTCTCTTCTAATATCATCATCTAGAATTCACTAGACTCAATAAAACTTCTGTTACTTCTATAGGTTGCCTCATTCTCATTTGTGTCATAGATGTATATATATTATCTGGATATTTATGTTCAATGATTCCAGAGAACTGTAGTTTGTCAGTAAGGGATTTGGTTTGAGCAGTAACTGCTTGACCTTCTTGTATATCAGTATATTATGCTGTCTTTTTATTATAATAATATTCTTCTTTTTGACGATTTTGTCAGGTACATTTGAAATTCTTGGGTGTGAGACTGAAAAAACCAGTTGAAATCAAGTTTCGCGTGGCTCTAGATAACAATCTTTGCGCTAGGTTACTGTTATATTTGTTACATAGCTTGCACATCTTACTTCGCTGTCTTTATTATGTTTTTGGAAATTTTTACAGATGTTTCAGCTTTACCAATTTCTGGTGCAGTAAAAAAGTAATTTTCACTATCATACCGATAATGAAAATTAGTTAATCCTTAAGGAATTCTACGTTCACTGATATTCTTTTTACACAATTCAATAACAGATTTCGGCGAACTTCAGCCGACCTATTATTATTGGTACTACAGGAAAATACATCTATCGAAACTATCCGAAACGGATATATTTCACAGTTTTTGATTCGAGTTTGATGTCTTCTGCAGTATCTGACCAAAAGACGTTTTCGCAAGTTATTTTAAAGCAGGACTCTGCTCCGTCATATGTATTCTATCTAAAATAAACTTTATTACGCCAAATGGAATTACACTTGTGTTATGCCTAAGAATGATATTGTGTTGTTTTGAAAATTTCGAAACATTTTACATCTGTTTTCTTTTTGACGTTTAGGGATCCAAGCCCATTTGCCACATTTGAATTCACCACTGTACACCTTCTTTAAACCTTAATATTGCAATCTTTGATATATCCGATCAATGTACTGTATATTTTTACATCATTACTTCTGAGCAGTATAGTACCATCGAAGTTGGTAATGAGACTCCAAATTCTTTCAGTTTGGTAAAAAATCTGTACCTTTCTCGTTCAAACTTCGCACGTGCCAAAATGAGGTGATTTAAACCGGTAACTTCGTAGCCACATGTACAACCACAAGAATCCATGATTTTTAATCGGTGTAAATGTGCAGCGAAACTGCCGTAACCGAATTTCATCCTCGCTATGGTAGAGTACACAAATCGTGAAGTTCTTATGTCAATTAAACGATGGAAGAGTCGTGTATCTTTGCATACTGGGTCATTCGTTGACTAAACCATCTATCTTCCAAGAGTAACCTCTTAAGTGCGATACAATTTTTGATTCATAGATCATCTGGTCCAGTCGTTGACTTCAGCATCAGTTTAATCTATCTTCCATTTCTTCCTTAAGAAGTAACCTCTTAAGCTGCGATACAATTTTGATTCATAGATCATCTGGTCCAGTACTTCAGCATCAGTTCCTAATGCTTTCACTAACACAGCCTGCTGTTGTATGCTAAATTCTCAATGTATCCATGAGCTACGGCAAGTAAAATAGATTTTCTGTTTCCCCAGTATGGAATGGACAGACAATGGATATTAGTAACAATTGTGCTACGGTCTGTTATCTTCAATTTTACCACATACTTTACAGCCAAAAATTGTTGGCGTAGTACCACTGGCGGTTCTTGTTCCTCTACGTATAAAGCTTCTTGCGGAGTAGACCTCATTGCCTTTACAGAAATTCGAAGAGCCTTGTTTTGAAACACTTTTAATCTATCTAAGTTTTTCTTGTTAGCGTTTCCGAAGAGAATGCATCCGTAATTCATGTGCAGCCTTTTACAACACTTCTCAAGACGTTCTCTTCATCTCATCTCTTTTGGCATACAAAAAATTTTGGCATAAAGGCGTTTATTTATGTTTATTACCTACTAAGCCCCTTACCAGTATTCCTTGTTTCCTTGACCCGTTTTAATGTAGTTGTCAATACAGAATAGAATAGTATCCAGAAAACTTGAATAGACAAAAATCCTTTAGACTTCCCTGCCATTCGTTTTAAAAATCTTAGCGGAGTGGTTATCACTCAAAGAATGTTACAGCGGGAGCTAAAGTTCCGTAAGTGAACAGGAATGCTATTTCAATTTCCATAGACAGAATATGATACGCCTTCTTTTCCGTCTAATTTTTTTTCCCGGAGTATTTAAGCCGCCGTTCAAAATTTGTTTGAATTTTTATTAATATTTAATTATGCGTGTATTGCTGCTATTTTTTGCATATTATAATCAATCTTTTCTAAAAGTCAAATGGTTCTTTTTATATGTTTGAGATGATTCCATTCTACCTCAATCGAATGTTTAGTTCAGAGATTAGATAGTAGGTAACCAAAAATTTTCATAGCTTCTTTTTTTGAAAACTTATAACGCTTTTTCTATACTCTCATACTATGCATACAAACCAGTAAGGCTTAACAGGGCGGTTGACTGCAATAATTTTCTGGTAAGCAACGTAATAAGTTCATAGTTTTTGGCTGTTAAATATGTTACATCTCAGCAAGACTTAATTTCGGAAGAAATAGAACTCGATCATATCACTAAATCAAAATCCATAAGAGATTGCCACTTTTCTTGTATGCATTGGGACCTTTTGATATCTCGAGGATTTTGCTCCAGTTCTGCCATTTTGTTTATCACGAAAACATTTAGATTATTTTTCTATGAAAATTGCCGTCTATTTGCCATCTTCAAATTTTCTAGTTACTACAAAATCGTTATTGTGTTAGTTGGATCAATTCCTAATATTCATCCTTGTGAAGTCTGACAAAGGTTATGATTGAGGATAAATAGAAACGTTTTGCTGTCCATGTTTTACGATTTACTGATTATAAATATTAAAACAAGATATAAAAACATTTTGCAATACTGGTGTGGTTTCAATTCTCTGGAAGGACGGTGACATATTATCAGAAAGTAGAAATCCGGATCGACTTACCATTCGCTGTTGAGAGCAAAGTGGTTAACAGCGCGGCATTATCAAAGGCGGTTCGATGTTGTCACAAAGCCTATTTGAACACAATTTATACACACAAAACTACAGCGCGAGAGTTGCAGTGATAGTCCGACAAGCGATACAGCTTACGGAGTCACTCACCACACGTAAAAAAACATCGTTATTGAAACAGCCTGTGTATTTGAAGAAATTGTTTCATGAATCATTAATAGTCAAATAAAAATTATTTATCACCGAAAAAACCTTAGTTAATCGACGCTAAAAGAACTAGTAAAGTGTATAAATTCTTCTTTCTAAATTAATTTTTTGAAATCACGAATAAAGGAGCAGAATTTTTCAAATAGAAACTTCAAATGAATACTGTTCAGTTAAAGGATACTTTTTATTGATCAAACAATATGAATTCCTTTCTAATTCTTCCTTCACTTTCTTAAAGAACTCGTTCAGTGCATATAATTATATTTTAGTGAAATTCCGAAATAAAATTGGTCAAATTTGGGTGCTACATGTGCGGATATATAGTGTAATAATAAAAATATTTTGAAAAATATACATTGGTGAGTATGCTAGTTAAGTATCTAGAAAATGAATTGATTACTATATTAGGTACATTACATATTAAAACTAGCAATATACATAGATAATAAAATAGGTATACTAACATTGTAAATTTTTACCATTCACGGATGAAAGAATCCGACATATTGTATACAGTGATGTCGTAAAGCATGGAATAAAATTCATAAATTCAGTATATATTTCAGCAGTAGATACTACTTTTACAGACAATATTTGTGTTGAATTTGTGATAATGTGGACATTTTTTAAATGGCTACATGTACTTGTTTTCTTCAATTTGTCAGAGTTTTTCGATAATTATAAAAAAGTAATTTGTTGCATTGTACCGATTCTGCAACAGAAAACGGGAAACTCTCTGGCAGTTAGTTGCCTTGGTGAATAAAAAAATCGAGTTGGTACTGGGAATGAATCACAACTGATGTTAAAACACAAACAGATCTCAAACTTATTATACAGGGTGGACCAAATTAGAAGTTCATTATTAGGATCTTGGAAACAGTAACAGATATGAGGTCAGCATATTAATATCCAACCTCGTATCTGTTATTGTTTCTGAGATCCCAATGGTGAGCCTATAATTTAGTTCATTCTGTATAGATGTAGTTCTTAACCGGAAAAAGTTAGGAAAAAAGACAATTTTAAAGGAACGCAGCTTTGGCTGATACACCATTAAGAGAAAGGTCAAAATGATAACATACCCAGATAGCATGCCACGCTTTTAAAACGTTATAACAAGGTTCTCTGAAGCGTCACTAAAACGTTTGTGTAACGTTTTGGAAACGTCTTTATGTCACAAAAATAAAACGTTGTAATTTAATGTTCCATAAGCGTTATATTTTAATGTACTGCAAACCTTACACGAGAAACATTTTATTAACGTTTTGCAGACTTGATACTGGGAAATTGAAAAATGCATAATTTTCTCTCCAGTTTTGCAAGCTGAAACTTAATAAAGGAAGTTGTCCTCCTGCCTTTTCATACGATTAACTCCACTAAGCCTTGACGGGTAAGCTTAGTACTTGGATTCTTTCTTTGGATGATTTAGTGATTTTAGAAGGTTAGATAAAACGGTAATTTTTCGTATAAAGTCGATACGAGGAGATGATATATGTAGAATGTACCCAATTGTACTTTATTCGCGGTAGTTTGCCAACGTCCAGTGTGCATGTACCAACAGAAATATATTTAATAAATCTGATGTGTAATTCTCTACAAATCCTTTAAATAATATCAGTTCTGGAATATAGAAATATAGGAAAGAAATTATTTATAAAGCACGATATACATACATACAATTACTATGTTAAAACTGTCTAGCCCATTTATTATTAAATATATCGTGCATATAATCAACAGCTGCATTTTTGAAGGGATCTTTCCGGACGCATGGAAGCAGGCACTTGTGGTGCCAATTCCGAAGTGTGCTAATCCCCAGTTGGCGTCCGACTTGAGGCCTATAAGTCTACTGTCGGTTCTGTCGAAAATATTCGAGAAAGTAATAAATCAACAATTAATTGAGCACGTGAATAGGTACAATATATTGCCCACTTACCAATCGGGATTTCGATCCGGACACAGTTGTGAGACTGCCTTGCTAAAGGTCACTGATGATTTGATCGCTGCGTCTGACAAAGGGTATGCTTCCGTTCTGATCCTGTTAGATTTTACTAAAGCCTTTGACACAGTTGATCATGAGCTACTTTTATCTATTTTTCGCTATATCGGTCTTTCGAATAATGCAATAAGCCTGTTAAGCAGTTTTTTGCGTGGCAGATCACAGGTAGTAAAGATACATAATAAATTATCTACCAATTCCACCTTGATGTCTGGGGTGCCCCAGGGGTCTATTTTGGGCCCGCTGTTTTTCGCAGTGTATACTTGTACCCTGTTGGAGCAGGTTAAGCATTGTAAGGTTCACACGTACGCTGACGATACGCAACTATACTACTCTTTCCGTAAAGAATCCTACGTTGATGCTGTGTGTCGTATTCAGCAGGATTTGGATGAAATTCTCCGTGCCAGTTCTCTCCGCTCATTGCATATTAATTCTAGGAAGTCTGCTGTTATGTTTTTTGGTAGTCAGCAGTGTCGGCTGGAGCTGGCGCGGGATTTTAAGGTATCTATTGATGGTGAGACCTTGCCTGTGGTAAGTCAAGCCAAAAGTCTTGGGGTAATCATTGATCATAATTTCAGATATAGGCAAGTGTCCAAGTATATTCAGCGTGCCTACTGCAACTTAAAAATTTTATATCAACATAGGTCTTACTTGCCTACAGACATTAAACTTACATTATGTAATGCACTAGTATTATCCCATTTTAATTATTGTTCTGCTCTGTACGGTCCATGCATAGATTTTAATGATCGAAGTCGGATACAAAGAGTGCAGAATTCGTGTTTAAGATTTGCATATAATATCAGAAAATTTGAACGTATCTCACATACCTTGTCTTATTGCAAATGGCTCAATATGCGTAATCGGACATTGCTGCACGTGTCGCGATTGTGTTATACAATTATCAAGCTTAAAAGACCCCCGTATCTCTACAATAAGATAGCGTTTCGTACGGATGTCCATCACATAAATATTCGGTCACGTGGGTTACTTACGGCTCCACTGCACAGGACCGCACTATTCGAACGTTCATTTTCTTACGTGATCTACAAGATATATAACGCTATACCCCACGCGTTTAAAGTAATGTCGCCCGCCATGTTTGAAAAATCTTTGCGTCAACTGATATTTGATAGACAATTAGTTGGAGCTTGTTTTGTTTAGTTTGTATAATTGCTGAATTTTGTTTAATTTTGTATAAATACAAGGTTTGATTGCTTAGTTGTAAAGGTTGTGTACATCGCAGAATATTAGTTAAGTTAGTATACGCACATAAATTGATTGTATATATATTTTTTTTGTTATTCAAGGATATGTGGAAGAATGGAAAGAGTTTTATACACTCTCACCAAACATATCCTTATGATTTTCATTCACTTTTTATTAGATCATTATCACTGACTTATATTATTGTATTATACTGTGTTATTTTCTTTGGCTGGTTATGTGTATGGCAAATTGTAGGCGAATGAAATGAATAAATAAATAAATAAATAAATATGTTGTCCATGTGTTTATTAATTTTGTTAGAGAACTGATATCCGTAGATATAGTAACACCCATAATTCAGTAAACGTGGCATTTATTAAAAACAAAGTTGATTTTAATAAATTTTATTTTTCAATACTTAAACGTTTAACATTTTTTAGTTAGTTCGATTGTTCACTATTAAAAATTATTGATACCTATTGTGTTAGACTTAAGTACAAAATTATATTTCCATTGTAAATACTTTGTGACTTAAATAACTTGTTTCAGCACCGTGTGAATTCCTCTATCTAAGAAAAGCAGATTTTGATATCGTTCTGAAGGACTCAGTGAAGGAACAATGGGGCGAAATTCAGAGAGCGATGGTTCGATTCAGTTACTTCGATGGATGGGACGCTGTATCTGTCAGAGAATGTTGTATCTACTCCAAGATCAAACCTTTTGTGCGCGATCAGACAATTTTGGGTGATGGTACCGGTACACCATCCAGTATTTATTTTATCTTAAAGGGTCAGTGTAAACTTATAGAGCACCTTTTATTATCTGTATCTTACGACAAAAATGGTAGGAAACGATATAAGCTTTACGATACAGATTATGTACCCGAACATCACTCGGAAGAAGAGAGTGCCGTAACGTTTCTGGACGAAGCGAAGCAGTCACTTACTTCCTTGCGAACATACAAGTATGTTAAATGATAATGTCAGGGAATCTATTTTATTCCGTTAGACACTGTTTGAAATAGTATGCATAATTTTAATGAAAATAGGCAGTTTAAAATAGATCAAGGAAAAAGTAGTTACTACTAAAAACATCTGCTGTTGCCTAATTATGTTTAATTGTGAAAATATTTTAGTTATACAATTTTACTAAATACACAGTCTTTCCGATTATGTCAACATTGATTGGATAGATCACTAACAATACAGTGCGCGTCTGTGTAACTGCTAAGCATTTAACTCTACCAACTACCCATTCAAATTTCAGAGAAAATATTTTTATGTATTCTCTTCACTTAAATAAAAACATGGAGTTTTCTTTAAGATTCACTTTATAAGTATGTCCACATACCCAATTTTCAATATAGTGTTGTTATAAATTGTTAGAATAAAAGTTTGCACAAGAAAGGTTTGAAAACAAATATTTGTTTATTTTCTCTTAATTTAGGGGTCCCAGATCTATATTTCCCGCAGCTAATAATAACAGTGGTTCAATGGTATCAGGACAAAAGATAAAGAAACGACGAATTGTAACTTCAGACATAGACAATGGACAGTCTTCGGAATTGACAGAGGTTTCTCAAAAGCTATCATCACTAGGTGCACCTCAAATTATTGAAGAAGACTTAGATGATCCAATAGTAACGGAGGAGAACGAACTTTCGAAATCAATTACTCAACTACCACCAAACGTGGAAACACATTTTATGCAGGTGAATAAAATAGTTCATTCTTCATAAATGATCACCCACACCCAAGATATTATATCCAGGGTTTCTTGTTACGTATTTTTCTAAGTTTGCAGTTTGAGGGATTTCATAATTTTATTTAGTAATTATATTTCTAACTAAAAGATATCTGTAATAGGCGCTCATGGTATATACAAAGTAAGTTTTTTTTAATTTTTAGCATTGGAGTCTAAGAAAATACTGGAGAGAGATTTAAAACTGCTTTTGTTTCTTCGATAACTTTCATGGCTTATTAGATATTCAAAGAAAACTAAATTTTACGATTTTCTTTAAACATGCTTAGCATCGTTAAGTGTAATTTTAGAGAAAAAGTATTCAGACAAAAGTTTTAGATAATTTTGCGCCAAATAAAACTATGTAGCTAATTTTTTTTTTGTTTACCATTATCGAGTTATTACATAAATTTGTGTTTTCTTAAATAGAAACCATAGTTAGTTTTGGCATCATTAAAAACCTTATTTTTTGCTGATTACAATGATTTAAGATTTGATATGATTATTTAAAAAAATAAAGAGGATATAGACTTTTCTTGGTTTTTTATGGAAAACAATTGAATTTCGAACTGATAAAATACAAACTAAATGAAAACTTATTTTGAAATCTTATGTAGTAATAAAATGAAAACTATAAGAAAGGCCTTTTCTGATGTGCGAATCGTATTCGACCCGTACAATTGGCACTTTAGAATTTGGGGCGAATTCACTTGCACCAGAATTTTGTCTTAAGCAGTCTTAGGGATGTTGACGATTTTTTGTCTTCCGTCTTGACATAATCCTCTTCCTTGAGGTTGGTTCAGGGTTTCATTAAGTCTGCAGCAATTGAAGTTCTGTTAGGTTCTTGAGCTAGATCAATTCAGCTAGCAACTAGCTTATCCAAACAAGAAACTTACTCGTTCTTGTACTTAATTGCAAAGTGACCATTATCTTATGCGATCTTCGTATGATTTCGGATTACATCTTAATGGTATTGTAATAGATTATTGTCCGTTAACACATTTGTAAAGTAGTCCTTGCTTTTAGTTGTAATTACCATAGCGGTGATTATTCGCTAAAAATTGGAAATAGATTTAATATATTTATCATCTTTTTGGGCATTTGTTATTCTTTCCAAAAATTCGGAATTTATGGTGATCATCATAGGATTATCGGTGTTATATAGTCGAATTCTTCAAGTAATATGATGGACTCATTGCGTTGTCTTTTTTAACTATTTTAAAAGTTATGCCTAGTAAATGTACTCCAAATTTTTTAATTGCATTTACTAATACCAACAATAACTTATGGGTAACTGCTGCTCTTTTTTTTTAGTAGGAGACGTTTCTGGACTTATATCAGGAAGATATATTCCCAAAACAGGTCGATGTATCGATTTGCTTTAACTGGTAGAAATTAGTAGAGTTAAATCAATGACGATTCCATTAGTTGCAGAGTATGTTCTGCAAAAATGATTCTGTAAAAATTATAACTGCAGAAATCTTTCTCTTAAGCTATCCACTATTGCTAACATTACCTACCCTATATTCGTTCGATCTTGTGGTAGTGATTAGCAAATTTAATGTTATTTGACTTTTTATGCATTCTTGTAAACTGAGTACTGAATTACTACTTTCACTACGCAAATTATAAAAATTACACGTAGAATTTATGTGATTTCAATATCGACATCATTGTGTGAAGTTTTACTGGTTAGACTAATAAATAATTACTGGTATAAACTAGTTTTCAGTTTCTTGAAAATGTAATCTTTATGATATTTATTTTATAGGTGTGTATCTTTTCTGAATTGGCTTGTTTTGGACTGGGCGAGAACATGCGGAGACGTCGTGTAGTTGCGATGTCAGATTATGTGGAATGTCTTCTAATTCCTCGCTATTGGTTATTTCAACATAACAATGCGAATCTCTGGTCTAAAATTCAACAATATCTCGATACTCAGATACCTTCCACCCAGATGGTTTTCGAAGCATTTCTGCAACAGAGGAAGTGGATAGCTCACAGGAATAAACTTGTCAGTGACATGTTAGGAAAACCGCCTTGTACCAAACGCTACAACATACCATATTCAATAAGGATAAACGAGGAAATACACTTAAATTAAGGAAATATGTTTTTATTTATATGTATGTTTTTTATTTATATGTATGTATATGTATGTATATGAATTTATTTATTTATGTAGATGGATGTATATGAAATATATATTTACACATTAAATATGCGTTTCAATATAATATTGAACCTATGTATGTACTCGTCTATGTCCTATAAGTGTCTTAATGAGTGTTGCAATTTAATATATAATCTTCGAGTAAGTGTTCTGTTGGTTTTTCTGTCTGCTTCTCCTACGAAATAATCAGCATATTTTTTTTTTCAATTCTCGAGCTCGACATGTTGGATGCTTTGTTAACGTCCTCGACAGTGGATGTAACCCGAGGGGCTGTGGTAAATGTCTCCAATTGCCTTCATTACTGTACCTCTTACATGATTTTCCACGTCTACAGAATAGTCGAAATTTGATTCATGTAGTCTTGAATTCAAGAAAGGGAAATTGGCTTTTCAATTATTCTAAACCTATTAGCCATTATACCAAAAGCCTTTTCCACACTTGAAGATCTTCAATATTCTGGTAATAAACCATTATCCAAAACAGAGTATAAACACTGCTTCATCAGAAGTCCTACCATTACATCCTATGTACATCTATATAACTAAAACAGTAATTATGGGTTACCACAGCCATCAACACAATATTGTTTGATTGTTTGTAACTATAGAATAAACTTCCGACATTGTCAGGTCTATTGATGACTACGTGTTTGCCATCCACAGCTCCACTCTGGAAATTGCCATTTTTTTTCATTCATTTTCCAATCATTTTCATTCGGAATCTAAAAGATACACTAATTAGGGTATTTGAATAATAGTTTATTTTATTGATTGATTATGAAGTGTTGTTGCAGTTTCGAGCATTTCAGTTTAATATGCCAAAAAATATACAATTACTTGTAAAAATATAGTTTATATTCTGTTATTATTTTCAACTTCGTTATAAAAATATATGGAAATTTTGGAATGACAACAAGTAAATATAAAAGCTTTATAAGACAAAAAATATGCGACCGAAATTGCGAGCGAATTTGTATTACTTACTTTACTTTTTCACACCTTGAACCCTGTACACATTGAAGGAGTTGACAATCAAAAGGACAATGATAATTTCATGGAACAGTCAATCGCATCACCAGAAAATTCACCACAAGAGTCAGTTAATATTTCTATACCAACTCTACGTACCACAAATAAAAGACGAAGCAGCACAGATTAAAATAATGGTGGAACAACTAAAAGAAATCAGTGAATCTGTTAATACCAAATTAGAAGTTTGAGGTTTTTGGTAAAACTATTGGACTTCAATTAAGATCAATGACATTAGAAAGGCATTCGGCTTTGCAGGTTCAGTAATAAATATATTCAAACGTATTGGAATAAGATTCGGTTGCAACTTATTACAAACCAGAAAACGTTAGAACCTTCGCAACCAATAAAGTAGTTCTTCTTATTAATCAGAAAGATACTCCTCCCTGTCTTTATTTTCCTCTGAAATTGAAGATAGCACCGCCACTCTTACTTAGTTACATGTGTGTAATCAGAGTACTTAGGAATATGAAACAAATAGTCGTAATATTATTATAGAAGCCTTTAATATTGCCAATATTGACCAGTAACTATTCTTATTTTTATTTTACTTTTTTTAATATACGCTGAATTAAAATAACTTGTTTTATTTATAGACCTGAATAAATTCCTTCAACGATTCATATATTGTTTCACAGACCTCTGGAATAAAATCAGAAATAGTCGACTTTCCAAGCCCATATAAATGCTGCAGAGTTCTCAAGCCGTTTCCCGTTGCAAGAAAATATAACACTGCTTGTAGTTTAGTATTTGCCGGAATTTTGATATAATCTATGACAAAATAATTGATAAATTGGCGATTCTATGTGGTCGTCAAGCAATTCTTTTTGTCCGTTTTATTTACCAGCTACTTGGATGGAGTTTTGATGACCTAAGTGATTTACTCTCACCTGATTCAAATGCTAAATAAACCTTACCCTATACTGGTCTTACATGGGAGAATTTTATTTTCATTACCGGTTAGGCAATGTTCAAATTGTTCTGTCTTACAAAAGCTGCATTATAATGCGTTTCTTAATTTGCTGTGGTACATATACATACATATCATCAAAAACCCTCCAACAACGAATATCGAAAATCGTGTTCTGGACAGAAAAAAATCGCAAATCATGAAAGAAGCAGTACATGATTCCGAAGGCTTATATTTAATTACACCGACAAAATATTGAATCGAATAAAGTCAGATGGACTTTAAGGATATATTAGCTGCCGAAATTAAAGCCAAGGACGGGCAATGCTAAAAACTTCTGTTCGAAGATAGCATAGATAGTATTCCAGAAATGACAGAAAAGAAATTGAATATTTTTATTTATTGATTAGTGTAGAAGAAGCAATATTATATTCAGCTCGAATGATGAATCAGTCAAGCTCGAATCAGCTGCAGTGTGTCAAGGATTGAACGGTTATATTGAAATTTCAAGTTCAATCCTGTTACGTCAACAGCAAGATACACAGACTTTTTATTGATTATATGTCTACAGGATTCGATCTTTTGCTGTATGGGGATATGTGTATGTGAATGTGCCAACGGGTCAAGAATTGGTTACAATTATTATTTACTACATTTCAAAAATTCCAAGATCAACTCAAATATTGACCAAATTATTCAGGAAGGAATTTAAAAGCATTGTAATTGCTGGTTATAACGACAAAGATTAATTAATCTATGTAGCTATTTATGTATTTTTAACAAACAGCATTCGAATATTCAACAAAACAACGATTTTTTTTGTTATTACTACTGCTTGGATGGTTTAAAAAATGCAGTAGTAAGGCAATATTAAGATGCTTTATAAAAATGTTAGTGATTGTACCAAAACGACTACTTCCTAAAAAAAATTAATGAAAAAATAACAACTACAAAATTAAATTAATTAAATCGAACAGAATTTTTTTTTTTTACTAGCCACAACAAAACTGCATAGTTTTCCTTTCCTCAATGACGGTCAATATTCAGAGTTGAAATAATTGAAATAATTTTCAACAAAAATATTTTTAACGTAACAAATAGTTTTGTTTGACTGTTTTAAACCCAAATACTTTCGCAATATTATTTATGGCGATGTAATGTCTAACAAAGTCATTAAAACACATTTATACAGCAAAAGTAGCAGTGGGTAGTCTCCATCAATATAGTTTGGGAAGCCGCTGCAGCTGCATTCACTACAAAACGTACTTGTTTTTTTTTGTTAATTTACCACATCTTAGAGTTGAATATAAAGAAGCACTTTAATTATTATTTAAACGTAATTAAAAATACAGGATATATAAAGAATATATTTTTATTTATTTGTTCTTAGTAAAAGATGTTTATACATTACATTAATACATAGATATGAAACTAAAAAGTATACTTAAAATTAAGGTTTTTTTCTTTGGCACAGATCTTTTGCTAGATTTAAGATTCATATATGTTTACCCTCGCCGATTTGTTCTAATGTTCTAAAGAGGTAGATAAAATATGTACACATATAAAAATCGTAAATCAAGCTTGACAAATTAAGATACTTATTTAGGTATAGTCGTAGAGCAGGAGAAAAAAGTATCCGGACAGTGCGCGAAAGAAGGAGGCTACTTACTCAAATCCTACGGGAACTTTATTGTCCTAGAGTGCATACAAATAATGTCTGTGCCACAGACAGTCCATGTAGGTATACTAAGTCAATAAAGTACCCGTGTATTTTGAGTGAAGGGCGTCTTTCTTACATGCACTGGCAGGATACTTTTTTTCTCCTGCTGTACATCGCATTTTCACATTTGTTACATTAATACGGAATTTATTATTATATTTATAATAATACGTTGTAATTTGTTCGTATGGTCAATAAATAGTTCTAAATAATTTTTAATGGATAACAATTTAGAAAGGGGGGTACGACAGATATTTATGTGTAGGTGGGTTTCCTTGGGTAGGTTAAATGCATTTCTGTATGTTGGGTTAGACTAAATGACTAGATTACGTACACATGGACTTCTTATTCTAATGCAGGAATTATGTACGGATTCAAAAGAACATTCTCTGTGCATAGGAAATAAATCTTAGCGCACAAATTTGTGAGCAATCATGGTGATAACAACAATAATGCCGCGGTGTTAATGTTGCCAAAAGTTAGTTCTGCATTCCTTTATAAAATCTATGTACGGCTGGTTTTTTACGAATCTGCATATAATGGTTGTGCTGCAATATTTGTTTTTATGTAATATACATATACATAGTTATGTATAGGATATGGAAAAAAGAGCTAGATACTGCCGTTGGGAAAATATGAGCTAGATTGAAAAGTACTACACACTACACATAATAATTAGATTATTTTTAAACTAAGACGGCTATTATATACATAATTCACTTTTTGCTACTTCATTGCCTTCGTTTTCTTAATGGGTAACATGATTTTTTGTACGTCATTCGAGAATGGACATGATTAAAAGTAACATACAATCTATTAATGAGATCTACAACGGTCCCCTTGATTATGAAAAATAAAAATAATATTACATATAATTCTAAATAAAAATGTAATACTAATACCGTATATGATTGATTGTCTGATAATCAGTTCTGAAAATACAATGTCTTTAATAAGAAAAATGTAATACACAACTATAATATTGAAATAATACACGCAGTATAAAAGGTACACAAATAAGATTACAATTATTCATCCATCTTAAGGTTTTTAAATTCTAATGTCATAATAATAATACATCAATAACATATTTAAAAGTATAAAACATACAGTTTGTAAAAAATATAAATTAAATAATCTTCTGCAGGTAATTACGATCATTCGGGATATTTACTTAAAATTACGCATTATTTTATACTAAATCTTGTGATACAAATCGATTTTACTAAAAGCATAACTTATCATAGAATAAATGTATTGCTTTTAATTTTACAAATCTATTTACATAGATTATTTTCTATTCCCATAGATCATAGGTTTTGATTTTGACAAAATTCAGTGGCATATTAGCTTTCTCCAAAAATATTTCACGTCACTGGTAAAAAAGTAAAAATCCTTGAAGCTATAGAAAAGAGTGAAATTGGAAATTCCTCAACTTCACTGATTCGAATATCGTAACACTTGATTTGCAAAACCGTCTCCTTACTCCATTGTTAAAAAGTGGCATATCATAATGCAAACATATCATGCACACGTAACTTGACGATATTTAAGATGAGTAATAATTGAAATTGACTTGACGAGAAAGCAATTAATAAATGTTTTATTGCCACAATCAGTGCTCGTTTCACAAACCTCGCTTCAGCTACCCACTTTAATTTTATTAGTAATTATACTAGGTTACTTAGGTTTCTGTATTGAAATTGGAATTCTTTGAACGTTAGTAATTACCAAATTAATTACATAGTTTATATTTTACAAGACATATCAGTTTTCTCAAAATAGCAATTTGACAGAAACTGGACTTTGATAATAGCTTTCCGCGTATGGAAGTTTCATTGAAGTAAAGAAAATGAAAATTTTATTCTGAACAGTCTCTGGAAGTATTTGAAAAACTTTTGTGTGCATTATATACCAAACTTAAAAACTTTCGACAATAGTACTTGACTGATTTGGCGGAAATTAGCATGAAGGTAGAATTGCCTTCATTTAAAAAGATATTTTCTTTGGAGAATAGAGGACGAAAAAGTTCAAATTCTACCCAAAAATTATTTCGCAATATATTTCTCTAATTGAGTCGAACTATGTTATGTTTACTCAGAATATAAAATATAATAGGAAATGAATTGATGTAGGTTACCGATAGATACTTGCATTAATAGTTATACCATCAGTTTAAATCTATTTGTATCACAATTGTAATCTTTTGAAGCTCTCGAAAGGTTCACTGTAGATTTAAAAGAAATGGAAACAGCAATGGAAAGTTAATATTTATTATGTTACGTCGTAAGAAAAACTGCGATTGAGGGAAATTAAACTTTTCGTGAAAACATCACTGTACTTTCTCCCAATCCCTACTCACATTGTTTACGTAATGCACATCTTCATTCGTAAAATTGTCTGTTTCACCCTTCATCGCGCTCTTATTTTTAGGCATATTAATATAATTGTCAGGCGTGTTAACGATGATATTTTTCTCTTTCAGAAAGTCTAATTTATTGTACATTGGATTTGCGTAACTCGGCAATTCATTTGGAGATTTTGGTGTACTAGGCTGTGTTTCGTAATCTGAATCGCTCCTCAGCATTGGCGTGGCTTCAGGCAATCGTGAGTCCTTCTCGTTTAATTCGCTGAAGGTAAAAACCTCACCGTCAGGTTCCCTAGGACTGAATATGTGACCAGGCTTCATTGGCATGTAGTCTGATTGGGCGGTGTTTGGCGTACGTGGTAAATCGTTCACGTAGTGTGGTGATGAGAGTTTTTCGAAATCGGGTGGACTAACCATTTGAAGGTAGTCGTTTTGGCCGTTTTGGAATCTTTCTGTGTTCATTACAAGGTAAGGATCGTTCAAATCTATGTAATGCTGTAAAAAGAATCAAACAAACAATGTAGATACCAATAATTACTATTATTATACATGTTGAAATAAAAATAAATGAATGAACAATAGTTTTGATTTTGATGATAAAATAAACAATAAATGAGAAAAAAATTGAGATCATATTGAAATTATGATATATTTTTAGAATTTTCAGTTGATAATATACTTGCAAATTATAATTTATTATATCGTACTTCATACGTTAACTTTATAAATAAATATTGCCTTTAAAACATATATTTCGGCTTTTATAATTCATCTTGAACAAGCAATGAAGTTATGTTTACAGTTACATTACACAGGTAAATGAAGCTAAATTTTTTGTTGTTAGAACTGAAGTAATATTAAAACAATAGAAATATCTGTGATTAATAACGAATATGCTTTCATCTTGCACTAGTGACTGAAGCCGACGAGGCACATTCTCAATTATTTCAACTGCTGGATAGCTTTTGCAATAGGTATGTAGCTTCCTAGACGTCGAGTCGTGCAAGTCATTGCAAACAAGTTTAATGGAATTTGTGTCTGGACTAACTACCGTCTTGTAACTGTAAGCTGTGAAGGAATTACGACCAACTGTATACGTGCTGCTGTGAATATTACTGCCAGGATCCTATTTGAACCATCGTCGTGAAGGCCACCTATTAATATAAACTACAGCGTATCTTTGTATGGGATCATAATCGCCGACGTTTGTTTGATGCAATGACTTAAAAAAGTGACCCATCTAAATCTTTCTCTACTCTACGCTTTTGTTGCAATAGTGGACGTGCCGCCATTGTTTAACAAAGCAATTGCTAGTACGAAGTCTTCTTCTGATAGCCTTGACGCTAACGCTTACAGTTATAACTCTTTGAACTAGTGGCAGCTAAACTACAAAAGCTGTTTTATTTCGCATATTTATGTGCCGCCACCAAAAAATTACAACGCGCAACTATGGCGACAATACATCACAGGTAATAATTATGAAAAATGAGACAGCTACCTGTTTAAGCACCTATTGGTGGTAATGTGACAATTTAATTTGAAACTCTAAAAATTAATCAAATCTTCAATGTGTTCATTTATAACAAAAGACTGAACCCGTTTATTCTATTTGAACAAATTTGAAATTACAGTAACATATAGCAGTACGTAGCAGAAGTTATAGTAACAACATAATCTACTTTTACCTTCTTAACCGATTCTTCTAACATGCTTCCAATTCTTTCGCTTAATCTACCAAATGAAGGTCTGCTTAGCGGTTTTGGTTCCCAACAATTCAACATCATAGTATATCTGAAAAATTAATAGCAAATAATTTACATTTATCTGACTACTTATTAACAAAACAAGCTCACATTTCTTTTGTAGCATAGCATGGTTGATCCATTCTATACCCTTCAACCAACTTCTGGAAAAGCCTTTCATCCGCATCCATGCCTGGGTATGGTGTTCTAGCCAGGGAAAAGAACTCCCATAGCACAATACCGAACGACCAGACGTCTGATTGCGTTGAGAAGACTCTATCACGTATAGATTCTATAGACATCCATTTTATTGGGAGTGGACCCTACAAAAGAATGTAGTATACTCATTTACCGCAATTTTACTTATCCAATTGAAAACTTACGTCTCCTTTCTTCTTGTAATTGTCACTTTTATACATACTTTTGGCCAAGCCAAAATCACAAATTTTAACGATATTATTGTCGGCCAAAAGAATATTTCTGGCAGCTAAATCACCGTGAAGAACCTGAAAAGTATGTTACATTTACATTGGGTTCACATTATATCGATTGGTACATACTTTTCTTGAAGCCAAGTATTCCATCCCTCTAGATATTTGGAAAGCCCAAGTTAATAAATCTTTGGTGCAGATCGGCTTGACATTTCCTTTATAATCGCCTTTGTAATTCGATCTCCATTCAGGTTGGATGCTATTGTTACTCATTAGCGGTTCATCACCTAAGAATTCAACATTGAATAAAATATTTAAGATCGAATTTTAATAAATACCTTGACTTCCACTTGGAGACATAGATACTAAGGTTACGTCCGTAGTTTGCACCACACCATTATAGTTACTTCTGTAATCCATCATATCTTTCGGCGGTCCTTCTTGGCTAAAATATTATTTAATTTAATTATTAAAGCAATCAAATATAGTTGTTATCTTGCACAAACCTATGACTACTCGACACTGAAAACGACCGAGATAAGATATCAACTCCAATGGAATAGTCAATTTTTCCGGTAGCGGGATCTATTTGATTAATAAAATTCTCTCTATGTCGCAGCAAATAATTATGCAGGTTTCCAAATCGACAAAATTCGACTATCACGTAAAGCTCTCCTACAATATAAACAACTGCTTAATATCACGCATCTAGTTTAACGCTGCTGATTTTACTTTTGGTAATATGTTTGGTGCAAGCACCAATTAGATTGACAACATTGAGGTGTTTTCCAAGATGAACCATGATTTTTAGTTCAGAAACTAATGCTCTTAGATAGGAATCGTCCGCAGTTTTTTTGACCATTTTAACAGCTACCGTGAGATCAGTTTCATTATCAACGTAGCGTTCTATGATGGCTTTCATGACAACACCAAAAGCACCAGCTCCAAGTTGTTTACCTAAAACAGAAAAAGTTTTTTAAAATTTATTTCTAATTCTATCTTAAGTAATAGAATCTATTTTATACATTGTTGCGAATCTTGTGAGCGAGCACTGCACTGAGTCTCTTCAATAACCGTCGAAAACTGGGAATCTTTAGAATATTCTCGAACAAGAACATTCTGGATACAGTATCGGATATAAAAAGCTCGTGGTTTGCTAAAACAGCCATTTAAACAGTGGGAAGTAGTCGAGCAGCAGTGTGCAATATAAATAAAAGTAAAGTGTAGTACTAATAAGTATTAGTCGATGTAACTAAATAGATTCACTTCAGTTATAACGTGAAAATAAATCCTGTTATTAAACATCACCTGTGGACTCTTTGCACTTGGACATGGATCTGAACGGATTGTTTGGCTACTTCAACTTTAAGCCCCTCAGTTAACGTTTTCGTGAAGGCCAACTTCACTGTTTGCTGCGTTTGGGTATTTGGAAGCCTGTCGAGAAATTTATCGTCAGTCAAACTTTAACTGAGCTCGTCCAGAACTGTCGGGTAGGCACTTCTGGTTAAATGAAATACATTGGTATCATATTAATGTAAGGTTTCTATAATTTTTGGCAGTGGTTCCTTAATTGTTACCAGTAAACTTGCTCTGTGTGAATAATCACATGGAATTATAAAAAAAAAAATTGTGAAAAGATACGTTTTGTGCTTAGTCTGGAGAATAGGGCGACCATTGAACATAGCTTCTGTGGACAGGAGCGTTGTGTGGCCATGATCTTCCCATAGATGCTGTTGCACAAAACTTCCGCCTTCATCCAGTTGTGCCTCCATGCCATGCTCCGTCTTTTTGATTCAGGATCATCCGATGGACCCAGGTTTCATCCACAGTAATGAATATTACTAGGAAGTGTTTAGGATCACGCTTAATGATGACAAAATTCGTCTCTGAAGTGAGCTGTCGAATGAGCTTTAGTTTTGGTGCCAACATTTTCGGTACCCATCATGCAGTCATCTCTTTGAAACCTAATTCTTTATGTAAAATGGTTTTTACGCTACTTATTGTAAAGTTACAAGTCTGAGCTATGAATTTCATAATGATTCGACTATCTTTAAACACCATGAGTTGGACCAGATCAATGTTTTTTTTTTGCAAACAACGGTTTTTGGCAGTTCAGAACCGACATCTTGTTCGTATGTTCCAGTACTACCCAGTACTTATAACATATCCACATGAATTTCTTGCGGTGATAAATGTTTCTTGCAGAGATTTTCGATAACCGCTCTGTTCTCTAATTTGTCCACTTTGGAAATTTGGGTAACACTTAGGAACATTCGGCTCTATAACTTAATAATGCAGAAACATGCACCAATTAAAATTCATGTATCTTATCGTAATTAATTGACAATTAAGCGACATTAGTGACTACGATGAAAATCAACAGGGATAATAATATCTGAACTGCTGTCGTAGTTGTTTCAAACACTGTTCAATATTCCTCTAATGGTGTTTTGCTATCGAATATTGGTAACTTGCTTTGACCATAAAATATTGGTGCCACTATGTTTCCTGCCCTTTGCACCACCTTTTCTGCTTCCAGCTGGAGCAAGCTCTCAGCCTATCAATTTATTTGACCTCACATTTTGAATGTTTTTCGATCGGTTTATAAGTTTTTGCTAGTCTTTCGCTACCATTAATTAACATGTTCTTCAGGTCATTCGTAGCGTCATCCATTTCAAACATGTAATTTTCTGTGTCTTCGACATTTTTTTCTATACTTCTCCGGAGTCGTTCTTGAGTTTCTTTCCGTTGGTGTCTTGATCTCCTTCTTCTAAGTCTTCTCCTAAGATTCACCACCTTTATATCCCAGCACCCAACATCAATTGTTGTGTTTTTAATTATATTATAACTGAAGTAATAATACAGTTCACACGTATAACTAATGACCATTAACAGTAAAATTATTTATTATATTTATATACATACTTGTGTTTACTTTTAGGTGTACTCCTGCTCGACTACTTGCTGATTCACAGGATTTTTTATACTTGGTAGTGTATCTAAAATGTTCTTGTTCGAGAATATTTTAGAGGTTTCCAGGCTTTAATGGTTCTCGAAAAATGCCAGCGCGTATTCATATGCGAGCCTCGCAACAATATATTATAATTATCACAGAAATGGCAGATTCGTTAAAATTATAGATTGTGTATGGGGTGTATCATTACACAAAAAATACCAATGGATAATTAATAATATAATAATAATTAATAATAATATTAACCTAATTTAATAGTCTCCTTAGGTATTTCCCAGCTTTCTTTATCATATGGCAATAACTCTGCTTGGTCGTCGATTCCTAAGTCGGGATTTATACATTCAATAGCACCTTTCTCAAAGTTTGCCAGTCCTGCTTGCTGTAGTATCTGTTCCAATTTCTGAAATAAAATAATTTTTTTACGAGAAGATTATAATGGTGTTTTATTGTAGTAAGGCCGAGGAATATGATTTACTTACTCTCTCCTTTCTGATTTTCAGCAGTAATCCCACGAAAACTATGACTGATATTGCAATTAATATCGGCACTATGATATAAAAATACAGAGAATTGTTCTCTTTGTTGTCTAAGGGAAAAATAAATAAATAAATCTAATAATCGCAAGTGCTAACTTTTACGCCTAACTTACTTGCAAATTTCATGCTCCTTGCGAGTTCCATAGATCCTATTCGATTTTTTACTACGCAGGTGTATGTTCCTTCATCACTGGTTTGAGTACGGGTAAATAAAAGCGTCTGTTTGTTATTTTGATATTTAATTCTATCATTATCTGGATGGAACTCTAAATCGTCCTAGTTGAAAAAAAATCATTGCCATTATAACAAAGTACGTCGATTATCTATTTAACATTAAGCAAACGAAATATATTTGTTACATTACCTTGAACCAAGTTATGTATGGCCTCGGAACTCCATCGATTAAGCAGGTAAAATTATATTCGTTTGGGTAAACAAATTGTTCCTGTGACTTGTTCATATTTGTCAACCATATCCTAGGCTTCCGCGGTTCTTAATTGATGGAAATAACATAAATTTATTCGGTAAAAGTTTTTTTTTAACTTACCAATAACGTCTACAATAATTTCGCTAGAGTTAATAACATTTTTGGATAACCTTAGTGTTTCACATCTGTATACACCTTTGTGTTCAACAGCCAAGTTATTTATTGTGAAAATTCGCCTGGTTGAAAATTTTGTTTGGCTGGTTTCAAGGGTGTATGCTGAAAGATAAATAAATGATTAGTTGTCGTCTACAGTAGGTATTTATTGATAATTTTTACTGTCATCATTTTGTATAGGCTTCCTGTTGAAAAGCCATTTAATATCACTGGAGTAATTCTGTGCTGAAGCGATGCATTCAAAAGTTACTACACTTCCTTTAGCTAGTCGAATTTGCTGTGCATCTTTATTAGGTAGAATCACTGCATCTTCAATGATAACTACTCGAAAACCTTCTTTAATATCTGTAAGTACGAAAAAGTTTTTATTACAGCAAAGATAAAAAAGAGTATGGTTGCTATCTTAGTAATATAATAGAGATGTAAATAAATTAATAAATAGTATAGTATAAGTACATAGTATTAAAAAACTATCATTTAGTATTATATTCTGAATATATGGTGCGTAAGAATATTTATGCTTCAAAAAATTTGTGTGTATTCTAAAATAATTTAGTTAATTTTAAAATGTATTTTATTAGCTATGAAAAAATATTTAATTTTTTTTTGCTAGAGTTTACCGTTTTCGAAATAAGTATGTTTTCATTATAGACACCGTCAGTTAAAAAAATGCACAATATCTACAGGCCTTAATTGTCATTAATATTGTTTAAACTTGTAATCTTCATTTTATTTACCGTTGAATCATTCATAGAAATTTAGTCTAGAGTTTGAACCTTCTGTTAAACTGGTGTTTTTCCTCTACTCTGTGAACTGTCAATTTTTGACTTTCCAGTTCTGTAACAATTCGTCTACACCATTTCTAGTTGTTTTTCAGAAAGGGTCAACTCTATTTCAGGATTCGTCAAATGTATTTCAGATTTATCAATTTAATTTCAGAATATATCATTTGTAATTCAGATATCTTAATTTAATTTCAGAACGTATCATTTATAATTCAGATATGTTAATTCAATTTCAGAGTGGGTCATTTCTAATTCAGATGTGTCAATTTATTTTCAGAATGCGTCATTTGTAATTCAGATATGTCAATTTAATTTCAGAATTCGTCATTTTAATTTAAGAAAGTGTCAATTGTAAATTAGAAGATGTCAAATGTAATTCAGAAAATTATTTTTATATTCGATTGCATCGCAGTGGCTTATTTGATGAGCTACTGTATTGCCCATAAACTGGCATTTTAAAGTACTTAAAAAACTGAAAAATGGAGTTTTACGTCGGTGTCAAATAATTCTTTAACAGCAATCTTTCTCGATGGACATTATTTACTGCATGCCGCATAAGTGCTTTTATCTTGAAACTTTGATTTCCTAGGCAACCTCAACACTTACAGTTTTGTCATAGCCTACACTATTCATTTTGTATATTCTGAATTACAATTGATATAACCTGAAATTCATTTGATACGTTCTGAAATACAATTGACACTTTCTTAAATTAAAATGACGAATTCTGAAATGAAATTGACATATCTGAATTACAAGTGATATGTTCTGAAATTAAATTAACATATCTAAATTACAAATGACGCAATCTGAAATTCAATTAACATTAAAGTACAAATGATACGTTCTGAAATTAAATTAACATATCTAAATTACAAATGATATCTTCTGAAATTTAATTAATAAATCTGAAATGCAATTGATATGTTCTGAATTACATTTGGAAAAGGTGTAGTACTGAGGGCGGTTTGCGACAGCTTTCAAAACAAAGACGATAATACAACGGTATGGTCTAGAACGGTTCCCTTATCTCGAAATAATCAATTAATACTACTACTAGGAAACTTCTCAGCTTACCACGTTGTTCACGTTAAAGAATTAGAATTACATTCTTCGTATATCATCCAAATCGGCTGATCCATTAATTTTATATTTATTGTATAACAAAAAGATTACTAACAAATCAAACAAAAACATTTGATTTCATTTACTATATTTCTCGTTTAGAATTTACTATTAGAAAGTTAGGAAAAATTCAAAATGTTGGATGAAGAAAATAGTATATTATTTTATATGGAGGAAAGTAATACTTTTCATGGCTCGGTCGTGTTTAGTTTTAATAGAGAGCCATGAAAAGGAACGTTTCCTCGACATAGAATATGCTATTTTTTCTTCAAACGTCGGCAAATTTATGCAAAAATATCTGTTTTTATTGAAGATAAGCGGGTTTGGTAGAATGTTTGGACGTTTAGACCGATGATTAAGTACGAGCTGTTTCTATCGTAACTCATCATAAAACTGTCAAGTGGAGACTGTCAACATTGAAATTATGTGATTGTATTGGTTTGTATGTTGCCGTAATAACACTTTTCTCTCCGGCGGAGGAAAAGTGACACTTTGCGGCCGACTACTCAGTCGAAAAATGTCGCTTTTATTGACGTTTGAAGAAAAAAGGTTTTTTTGTACTCGCTTATCAAAACCTGTCATTTCACGATTCGATTTGCGTGCGTAAAAAGTCACTTTAAGCACGAGTGCGTAAAAGTAAAGTTGGTAATGCCTGGAACTTGATTAATTTAGTGACATTTTAAAATCATAAATTCCTAACCTTAATACTATGCTACCCCGTTCGTTGTTTTTTTATGAAAATAAAAGGAAATGAAATAGAAATTGATATATTTGGAAGGTATGTAATTCAATGTCAGAACAGCAACAAATATTATATAAATTACCATTTTGAATTTGATAATTTTAAATTAAATGTCATTTCAAATAATCAATACTGCCAACTCAAATTTTTTTAATTAATATCAAGAGATTAGTAGTGTGTCATACACGATTACGTATTTAACAATATATATTATTATTATAGTTCTCGTACAAAAAATATTGTACAAACTTCGTGCGTGAAACATTTCGCGAATTCGTGTCCACTGGTCACTCATTCGCGAAATATGATTTCACGCACTTGGTTCGTAAATAACTATTTTAGTATGCATGCATCATAAACCAATTAAAACACACTCATAAGCGTGCATAATCGGGCCTTTTTCGCACGGCGTGCGTATAAAGGTTGCTTGGTAACAGCCAATCCCAAGCGTTTAAGAGTCCAGTGAAATGTCAGGAAATGTCAAATGACATATAGGTACTTGTCATGTATTGAAATTATTGATTTGATTTCTTCTATAATTAAAATTATTGTTGCATTTATACTAAAAAATATCGTATGACACTCGTGCATAATTAGCTTTTAAAATGCTTGATTATGCACTAGTGTCATATTAGTTATTTACGAACCAAGTGCGTGAAATCATATTTCGCGAATGAGTGACCAGAATGGACACGAATTCGCGAAATGTTTCACGCACGAAGTTTGTACAATACTTTTTGTACGAGAACTATAATAATAATACACACAAATTGTTAAATACGTTAGCGTTTATGACCATATTATTAAGGTTAGGGATTTATAATTTCAAAATGTCACTAAATTAATCAAGTTCCAGGAAGTACCAACTTTACTCGTAACGTTACTCGTGCTTTAAAAGCTTGATTATGCACTAGTGTCATAATATACTATTTTTTTCGATTCTGAGTTAGAACTGAATTTTATAGAACTTTCATAGAACAACACGCATTATTTTAGTGCGAGTGTAAGCGGGAATCGGCCAAACTCTAGGGAGTCTTCTATAGGTAAAAATAATGTAAAAAAACTCAAATGTTGTTATCCGATTTTTATTAGTTTCCGAGTTATAGCGTAATTAAAAATAAACAAAATTTCATACATTCAAGTTTTGATATTCTATTGGTACTTTATAATATACAGTTCCCGCTAAATGTTATAGGCACACCTACTAAATTAATATTCTAAATTATCAGTAGCAATTTAGAAGAAAATAGTCTTAAAGATTCATATATTACCTGCTAACAATGCACAAAACCATCAGCACATGTATTTTGTTTTAATTGTAGTTGATCAGTTTTAATGCAACGTTAAAATATGTACCCTGCCTATAACATTTGGCGGCAACTGTATATAATCAAAAATATCGCCATTACTTTATAAACATTTTCTACATCGTCTACCAAGGGCGGTGGTTGCGTTCTTGAATGCGTTAGGTTGATGTTTGATATTGTCAGCAGCATTCCTATTCCGTTAAATTAGTGCATCACAAGTGTCCACTTTTACTTGATACACTTCATTTTTTAACTAGCCCCATAAACAATAATCGAGTGGCGTGAGGTCTGCAGACCTAGAAGGCCAACCAATGTGACTACCACGACCAATTCAAATCCTTGGAAATCTTTCATCCAAATGTTATTATTATTATTATTATTATTATTGGGGGTCGATGGCCGCAGTGGTTAGGCGGCTGACTATTGTTGTGAGAGGACGATAGGTGCCGGGGTTCAATTCTCTGGAGGGACGGTGACATTTTTTCAGAGAGTTTAATCCCGGATCGACTTGCCATTCGCTGTTGGGAGCAAAGTGATTAGCGCGGCATCATAAAAGGCGATATGATGCTGTCACAAAGCCATTTAAACACAACTTACACATACTAAAACTACACCGCACGAGTTGCAGTGATAGCCAGACAAGTAATACAGCTTACGGAGTCACTGCAACTAAGCACCACACATTAAAAAAAAATATTATTATTATTATTATGTTGCTTGACCGCACGAGTGTAATGTGTAAATGTATGTTGAAAGTTATTTTCGACAGTTGCGTCTGGATTTTTGTCTGACAATACATGATGCTTATGACAATTATTACTACCATCACGGGTGAATGCTGCTTCATTTCGTTGTAGGTGCTGTACTTTTTCCTCGTGGAGTGTTTTTATCACTCTTGTTTGTGGAATGCCCAATTGAATATTAATTCTCCGTGAACTGGTAGTTGCGTCTTCTTCTACTACATCCAGAATACCTTCTACTTCTTGTAATTGTTGTCGACTGCCTCGTTCAGATATTATGTTTACACTTGGAGCTTTCCTGACTCGCACAATTTATTGAATACATTAATAAATACATTATTTTTATTAGGATATCTGTGAAGTGGAAACCGTTGATGATATTCATTAGCAGCAGCTGTAGCATTTCCATTACAAAATCCATAAACAAACAGGATATTAGCATATTCTAAATTAGAATAAGTGTGTGACATTTTAGTTTGTTACACTTTAGTCCTATAAACGTCAAGTCAACGTCACAATACTCGAATAACAATGATATACTTTACTCCAAAGTATTGGGAACATTTTTTATGATGGCAGCGACTCTACTATATCAGTAATGAACAAGAGGTAGTGACATTGGACGCATACATCCATAAACATCATATACTAAATCTACATTTTTAATTACGCTATAACTCGAAAACAAATAAAAATCGCATAACATTTGAGTTTTTTTACATTATTTTTACCTGTAGAATACACTCCTAGAGTTTGGTCGATTCCTCATGACTCACCCTGTATATGTAAAAAACATTATAAAAATTAGACCAACAATTCTACCTTCAGCAAGCAATAATATTTATCTTTGGCAAATTCATAAAACCTGGAATAATGTCTTTAATTATATATTATTTATACCATTTCAATATTTCAGTACCTTTGGAACTTTGTTTTTTGGAAACACTTACCTGTTACTGTGTAATCAACAATTTTTTCATCGTTCCCTTCCACATTGCTTGCGGAGCATTTTATGTAACCAGATTGGTCAGCGGTTACTTGTGCGGTAGATGTATATTCAGTGTCTCCAGTTACTTTGGAGGAGTTAATCTAGAAAAGTTATTACGCTAGAAGATTTACTAATATTGTATGTATATACCACCAACTGTTCGAAATTCACAGCTATCGTCGGTACAAGGTCGAAACTCCCATTTAATTTCTGGTTTAGGATACGCCCAAACTTTACATGTGACAGTTTCAGTCTCGCCAGCTACATGAAATTCGTCGTTTTTGATTTCAATTGATGGTTTATCTAAAACATTATCAGTATATAGTAGGTGTTATGTGAAATCTGAAGCTGTGTTTATTTTACCGGTTACATTCAAGAAGACGGTTAATTTCTTTGTCTGATATTCATTTGTCGACTTAATAGTGTAAAACCCTCTATCTCGTATGGTGACATTTGATATAACGAGGACGCTATCCTTAATACTGTTTGTTATATTATATTTTCCAGAGTTTGGTAGAGGTTTTTCTAAATTATTATGGTACCTAAAATTTATGTAGTAATGTAATTTGTTACAAGGAAACAATTTTTGAAGGTTGTATATAAATTGAATGTCTTATTCTTTTCGTTTTGAGTGTGGTGACCCTTTTAGGTACAACTTAAAAAATAACTTAATAAATAAGGAAAATTTCTGTTAGTAGATCGTAGTTCATATCCTCCATCCCTAAAGGACTACACAATAATGTTATCCTGGATATGTCTGATAATGCACAATCTCATATAAATAAAGAAGTTGTTAACGAGTTTCAGTATATACAACATTTAAAACATGTATGGACTTTAGGCTTTGCGAAAAATTTAGTATGATGAATGATTCGGATTTCAATATAAAAAAAGAGATATGAAGGGTTTTCTGTATACTTTTGTAGAACTTTTTCAAAGGTTATTTTATTACCTTACACCATTCATCGTTGTTAAAAATTAATACTTGCGATTTGGCCGGATTTAATTTAAGTGAATGGCAAATTGAATTGTGGTGAATAACTGATAAATCTTGATTTATTTTTGAAACAAGATGACAAGATGATTACATGACTTAGTTTGACTAAAGAGATGCAGTATATAATGAGAATAGAATTGGCCTTAGCATGGGACCGTGTGGCACACTCTGATGAATTGTGAATGGTTTGGAAACGTCACTTAAACGTACACATTGAGAGAAGGCCTTTGAATAGCCTAGGAGTACTAGTGTAGTAATTAGACAATGATCAGTTGCTGATAAAATATTGTCGTGATTGGCTCGACAGCTCGACTGTATCCCTGGCAAATGATGTTTGCTCTCCATATAGTTCTTTACTTGAATTTTAAGTACACGTTCAATTGCCAATAATGTGCAATAAATTAATACACCTAGCGACATTTCTATAGTGCCATATGAGGAGCTCATTTTCATAACGCAACAAGTCCATTTATGATAAATTTCAGTTTAGTATGGCATCAGATGCTTCAATATACCGCCTTTGTAGTAATATGCTCTATTCTTTTCAACACGATACAAGTCACATGCTACATGGCCGGTAAAAAAATATCTACATTCAAAACTACACCACAAAATGTTATTTTCAAATCACAACTAGTCCTG
Source organism: Holotrichia oblita (assembly GCA_023690525.1). NCBI lineage: Eukaryota > Metazoa > Arthropoda > Insecta > Coleoptera > Scarabaeidae > Holotrichia > Holotrichia oblita. Next base: position 100,492,654 of record CM043018.1, read on the forward strand.
TATTATTTTCTAAATGTCACCAGTCCGTAACGGTCATTTGAAAATGACACTGTGTGCATAGTGTGTACTGTACTGTGAATTTAGATTCGTGTTTGTTTCACTGTAAGGTGCTAAAAATGGATCATTCGGAAGGCGTAAGTGTTGGTGAGAAGAGCGTTGGAAGTCGAAAGAGGTTGAAATTAAAGGGGGCGGAGAAAATAACTCAAAGGAATTTAAGGTTTAACAAAACTATTTTAGGTTATGTGAACCGCTAAGGTATTTCTTTTAGATATAAGCCTGTGGACCCGGAAATGGAAAAGTGGAAAATTTCGTGCCGGCATAAGGTTAAGAAAAACTTTAACTGTAACGATATTGATATATCTACGTTAAAGCAAGTTAAAAAGCAATTCTTCCAAGATTATAACAAAACCAAGCAAAACTCTAGGTTAGCAGTATTACTTGATGTTCACAAACCATAAAGAGATCGGAAAAGAAAAGTTGTTGCCTGCAAACCTCATGACTTTCAAATACGATACACTGTAATAATTAATAATAACTGTAATAGCTATACCATATCAATTTATTTTAAATTGCAGATCCGCGGCGGAAAAGATGTTTATGTCGTATGTAAAATGTTCAGGAGCTATTCGAAATTTCGCCCCGAAGAATATTGCTTATTGCTGAAAAATTGAAAAATGGAGTAAATGTTTGCGATAATCGCGGTGGCGACCGACGATCACACAAACAAATAAATAAACTTGTTAAAGTAAAAGATTATATTAGTAAATTTAGGGCACAAGAAAGCCATTACAATCGCTCAAAATCAAAAAGATTATACCTACATTCGTCACTAACTATTCGTAAAATGTGGAAAATGTACAACAATGACACGGAAGTCGATCTACGCGTAAATTATTGCTACTTTCATAAAATTTTTCTACTCATTTCAACTTAGGATTTGGAACGCCTGCAGCTATTGTGACCGTATGAAATATCAAATTAAAAATAACCCCCATGATAGCCTTCTTAAACTGCAACTAAACGTACATAAAGTCAGGGCTAAACAATTCAATTTGCTAATGCAGGAAGAAGAAGCTAACTCGGTAACGTTCTGCTTCGACTTATTCTCTACAAATTGCCTTCTATTCTTTCTGTATCGTTGACATTAATACTAAAAATCCTAAGTTTTATGTGTGGACGGAGAACATTAGCGGCCGCGGATCAAATGAAGTTGGCTCTGCTTTGTTACATTTCCTTAGAAAGTCTGAGTTTGGTCCATCGATAACCAAAATTCGCTTGTTTTGTGACGGATGTGGCGGCCAGAACATAAATAGTCATATTCTACACATACTACTATACTGGTTACATAATGAATCATCGAGACACATAAGAGACATTGAATTAACTTTCCCTGTAAGAGGTCATTCATTCTTACCAGCCGACCGAGTCTTCGGCCGCATAGAAAAGGAACTACGACGACATGAGCGATTAGTTCTTCCAAGTGACTATATCCATATTTATAAGCTATTTGGTACAGTCTGTGAATTAGGATCTGAATGGTGCGTCTACAACTTAAAAGATCTGATGGATGTATTTAAAATATATGTTGGAATCAGTGAACAAAAAAGAATTTATTTCTCTAAAACCACCACTAAGCAAAAACCAGAAGTCAGAATTACTTCCCAATTACATTACCGAAATGCAGATCCCTCTAAAAGGCCTGAAACTCTCGTAAAAAGAGGGAAATCATTGATTAAATTTATTTTACGCGAGGTTACGGAGAAACATAAAATTACATCAGATAAAGGTAAAGCAGTACACAATCTATTAACTGCAGCGTTTGGTGCAGATTGGCGACAAGAAAATAACCTTCAGTGGTATCGTCAAATATTGACGAAAAATCTTCTAGAAACTGTGAGCGATAAAGAAGAGCAAACCGAATGCGAGTGCATTGAGGAGGAAGCAGAGCTCAAAACATAAAAAGAAAATTAAATAAATTGTACTTTTATAATAAACATTTATTTATATTTATTATACTTTCATTTTTACAACATTTTCAAACAATGCTACGGCATTAATAATAATTCTTAAAAACGTGCATTTATAGTTTCATTTCAAAACGGTACATGTCCGCAGATTGTTTTTAAAACGAAACAAGTCCGAGTAATAATTGGCCAAAAGATTTCCACAGATTGATTTAGATTTCAAAAGTCACCGGATATAATCTTTATATACGCTGAACTTTCGGTACAGTTTAATGAATGTTTCTTGAAAACATGCAAAATGGACTTGTTGCGTTATGAAAATGAGCTCCTCATATGAACTTTTGAACAGAATATTTGGTTTTCTTAATATCTAGGGTAAATTATGCATTGAAGTTAATGCCGAATTACCTATAAAGAAACACAAATGCAAGAGAAAATAAGATTAAAAGAATTATAACGTTTTATATAGAAAATATTTACAATAATGGTAGCTCAAAGCAGAGAAATTAATATATAAAAAGCATCCGGGTCTTCATACTGTGTATCAATTTGGCCAATGTTGAAATAGAAATATTATTCCAACACTTCGCTATCGCAGATTTTGTTTTTTTGATACTATTGTAGTGTTTATTATTCTCATACATATCTCTTGCCAATATTCCCCAAAGATTTTCGATGGGGTTCGGATCGAGCGAGAGAGCAGGCCATTGTAATAAATTGATTTCATTTTGATGAAACCACTCTTTTGTTAGGCAATTGTTCACCAAAGTCTATCAGAACCATTTCCAGAAGTTTTATAAAAGAATTAGAATTCATTTACGTAGAAATAAAAGATATACTGAGTTTTATTGTTATGGGAAAAGCCGTCCAAACCATTATACTATCACCATCAAAACTTGGGCTCATTGCAACCTCAATGTTATTGTGCAAATCGTGCTAATAATATTTGAAGCCATCAGGCCCGTCCAAGTTAAATTTCTTCTCATCATAAAATATGACCACTCATCACCCTATCTCCTATGATCTTGCGCAAATTTCAGCCTTGCTTGTTTATGTATCTCTTTTAATAGTGGTTTTGAAACATTTTTATGGCTCGGTTTGAAAACCTACCGCTTTATAACAATTAAGTTTTGGTGTTTCCTCCTCGGATAGCAATTTACCTCTCGGCATTTTTATTAGGTGATATACCTCGATAATATATACAACGTGTCCAGGAAAGTTTGCAACAAAGGGGCAACTTATTTAAGGTCTATTTTTCAGAAAAATTTTGTTCTTTATAAAAGTTCGTGCTTTACTTAAAACTCTTACTTAAAACCCGACATACCACGAAATATCACTTTAAATAACAAAAATACTCTTGATAGTACAAAACAACATCACACAACAAACATCACTCGATATGATGCCCCTCTCGCTCAATACACAAATTTGTACGTTTATTAAAGTCCATGACGACGTTTCGCAGCAAATTGGGGCAAATTACCGCTTCCTTAATTCTGTTCTGCAAATCTTCTAGGTTATCAAACGGTCTCTCTGAATACACCATACGTTTCAGCCAACCTCACACACCAAAGTATTCAGATTAGGCGAACGAGATGGCAATTTATGGAAATGTTGATAACCTTTCTATCGACTTTTCTGGAAATCCTTGGATTAAATGCTGCACGACTGGACGAGAACTAACATATTTTGAAGGATGTCAAATTTACTATTAAGTACCACGCATACGTGATGACAAGTAAAAAAAGTACGTATTACTTGCGCACGTGACTCAATATTCAGTATTCAACAATTTAAAATAAATAAAGTATTATTTATTTTATATTACAAAATGTACCACAAAGTACCGGCTAAAACTATGTATTAATCAACGATTATTAAAATATTTTTATATTCAAGGCATTTCTTTTACTGGATAAATGAGTTTTAGGTAAAGCACAAACTTTTCTAAAGAAATAGACCATAAAAGTTTTCCCTTTATTGCAGACTTTCCTGGACACATTGTATATATTTAACAATACATAAAATATTAAAGATGTTTAGAGGCTTTTTTACACTGGAAGGTAACTTCCGATTTCGTAAGATGTCAGTCTAACTTTGAAATTATAGACATTTCGCTGGTATTTATACGTTTATATGGTAGTTTCCTTGAATATGTAACAGTTGTGATATTAACAACATAATCTCTCTGCTATTTCTTTATGTTCAGAAATGTAATTCTTGGTAATTCCCAACGTTTACCGTTTGTTTTTCGGGGAACTACAAAAGTGGATCATATACGGAAGAATGTGAAGTCCACAGTAATGTAACCTGGTGACACCAATTCCATTGTAACCAACTTCAGAGGACTTACTGCTTATTAAAACAATTATAGTCTATCTATCTAACTAGTCTGAAGTTAAAGTTATTAGTCATCAGAGTTGCCCACTGTATTGGACTGGGAATGCGAGGCTTGACAATTTACGTTACTTGGGATACTATTAACGAAATAATCATTAATTCTATCGGCATCAGCTAAATTGTCTGGAGATTGGACTAGAACAATTTATTGTCTCATGAGCGGGAAACAAAATTAAAATAAGCTTTGTTTTCAAGAGGAAACATTCGATTTGTTAAATTTCATAACTGATAAACATTTATTTGTTTGCACTCGTTTTAAGGCGTCAAATTCAGGTTAACTTCAGAAATTTTCAGCACAATTGCAAGGTCACTAAGTTGTATGAATGCATATTACTTGTGTACGTAATATGGTCAGCAAATATACGGCGAACGGGTTAGGAATGCAGTCTCAGAAATTCCTAGTATTACCTGTTTCAGTGTGTTTGTGCAATTAATATAAAGTTATGTAAATATATTTAAACTTACCACGAGTTATTTGCCCTAGGATACGATTTCACGTTGATATTGAAGATGATTCTTTTACACCAATGTTCGCAATGGGTGCTACTAATATTATTGCTTTCCGACAGATGAAGAAAGTGTTTCCCTTGCGCTATAAAAATTACAAAGAACATAATAGTAAAATGTTTTGTTTTCTCTTTGATAAGTAAGGGAACACGTTAGATAAGTATTGTAGTGTTACTAGCAATTTAACCATATTACATCTATGTACGTAAAAGTAACGAAATATATTTATTTACCAAACTTGGCGTGTAAAAAATATTTCTGTGTGTAAGGAATGCCGCTAAAATGTCAATTTTTCAATGCTCAATTATGGAGAAACTGTAGAACAATTTTTTAATTTGAAGTATTATTATGTTTGCCTATCTCGAAATTTTAGCGTCATAACCGATTGGTGTAGATTGTGTTTTGTGTATACATATGTTGAAACATGTTGTCAGTCCCCTTGATTAACCCTTGATACGAAAATATTATAACAAAAATGTACGTGATATAAAAAGGTAGTAGCATCTTCTACTAACCCAGTCTATACCTATGCCCAAATTTCATATTTGTCATCTTAGGCTTAACTAATCTGTTGTATCTATGCAAGAACGTCCGTTTGACGAAAACGAGGAGATTTTTACAAAAGGGAAGATGTACCATATTTACAGAAATCTGTTATTTGATGTCAAAGGTCATATGCACCGTCTGTTAGCGAATGAAACAGGTATTTACGTACGAGTATCATTAATTATTTAAGAATATTACCTTTATTGTTATATGTTGCAACTTACCAGAACGGGATCAAAGTTGCAGTAGTATATCAATAAATGACAGATAAAATTTTTCCGACTGTATAATGATGAAACTGCCTTGCATCCAATAAAAGAGTTTGAGCTGCAAATTGGCAAGACAACTAACTATCACTTGTGAAATTCTACATGAACCCCATGATAAGTGTAGATTTATGGTCGCCACCATTTCTAAACCAATCCCCTTTCGATATTTATTTGCTCAAACACCAACATAAATAAATAATAGTATCAAAATTCGAGAGAAGATTCTCAAATGTTGTACTAGCGTCCTTTAAAGCCAATTTAGGAAATAAGTTCAACAATAGGAGGCAGGTGAACAACAACCTCATCAATTTAATCCAATTAATGTATTACTCATCAAATAAGAACAAGGACTAATCGCTTTCAGTAAATCACAGCTAAGAATAGATACCTACAGGTCTTTTGACTGGTCATTGCTTCTTTAAGATATCTCAGAAAAATTGATACAGCGGAACTATTATAGACTTTCTGCATTACATAAGTATCTATCGTGTACTATTTTGACTATTTATGAAACATTATTTTCGTATCACATGAGGCCAGTCATTAGTGGCAAAAGTATTGTCTGACACTAGAGTGCAATTGCTTTTACTTTCAAGCATTTAGTATATTGCACACAGAAACGAAGATATATAAGAATATAGTATTAATATTAACATTTGTATATTTGGGCAACAGATTGGCCTGGTTGAAATGATCTAATCGATTGTATTTCAAATTGTTATAAAGGCGGATCGTACATTTTTGCATCAATATTCTCGGCAAGCTTTTCCATGTTGTATTACTGATTTTACTTACGTAGAATTGATATTGTTATATAGTTTTCATTAGTATTTACGTCATCGGTCACATGGCATGAATAATTTCCTGCATCTTCAAACCTAGATATGTTGTATACCGTTAATATAGTAAACGGATGAATATTCGGACTTGATGTGGTATTCTTATAAATACTGTATTTATCGGTATCTTCCTAAAAGTATATTGTAATAAATAACAATAAATTTTGTTGTCATAATTATAATTCTGGCAAATAAAGCGATGCAGAAAATATTCTACATAGTTCTATTTCTGCACCCTACTCTGAGCCATACATCGTCTAATCGTTATACCCTTGTTTATATATTTATATAAACAAGGGTTATACATAGGTATCATTGTATTTATATTTTCTGTATTGCTTTAGTCACACGCGTTACTATAGTTCAAAATGATCTAATTTTGATTTGATAGAAAGTAATAAGTAAAACGAATATCTTACCTTTATTTCGTTACCATTGAACTTCCACGTAAATGAGGCACTTTGTCCTCCTTCCACTTCTACTTCACATTTAAGATTTAGAGTTTCGTATTCCGTATTGTAAATGGTATCTTCTAGTTGACGTATTATCGGTTGACGTATTACGTCGTACACTTCTATTGTAGAAGAAAAATGCAAAAAAGCAAAACATTTATTTAATTCAATAGTTACTATACATTGGAAAGGTAAGTGTACTAGAAGTGCAGAAGGATTAACAGCGGTAGAACTCATGACCTAAGTTCGTTAATTTAAAATAGATTTATTGTTTATCTATAAGTTTTGTACTAATGCCGGGTAAGAGTTAGTGTTTCATAATGATATCATAATTGCTGATCATAATATTCGAACGAAAATCATAACTACAATTCAAACTAATTTAGGTGTCCAAAATCATTTTAAACAAAAATATAAACACCTTATTCGGTGTTCTCCAGTCTTCAATACGTACAATAAGCCCCAGCTATTCTATGTTTTAGTTCTTTTAGAAATGCTGCTAGATTTTTAGATAAGCTTTTATAGGCTTATGTTGTTATCTTATGTTGTCTATATATCTCTAATTTGGATTTGTTGCACATACATAGGGTTTCCAGTGCGAATCGCCATTTTGTAGCCTTATCTATAATGATAAATGGAATACGGAATTAAGATTGTGCTTCTGGCAGAGCCTCAGTGTAGGTTATATCAAATTATCGAGAAGACCTCTTAATCTTTCATCTTCTCTGCATCTATTATTAGAGGTACCAGGTTTAAAAGTAGCGTTCAAAATGAACATTAAATAAGTAGAATGGCCTATTTGTAAAGTGCACTCCTCAATTTTTGCCGTAGCTGTGCATCATTTAAGGATTTTTCCATACTAACGAAGCAAAGAATTTCGGGAGTTGACGTTCTCCAGGATTACATTGTACTTATATTGTAAAGAATTTTTTTATTTTCGGATTCGAAACTTAAAATTGTAATAGATCAATTAGGTAGGAACATCGCTTTAATAAGTTTCTATTTCAATAAATCTTATGATTGAATCAAATACGGCCTTCTTATACTGCAGTGTCTATAGCTGTAAAAGTTTCTTTCAAAATGTTGTTTTCGGCTTTAAATAGATGTTTCTCATATGTCCTTTATCAGTCATACAAACTGGAAAAATGTTCGACTTCTGCAGCAAGAAATCCAGTGAAGAACTATATAATATTGAGATCCACAGACAAAAGAAGAATCCATATAGTGGGTCCATAAATAACATAAGGAAGCAAAGTTCTTCTATAATACTGATGGCGATGGAGGTTTGGGATAGAGAAAAATCTTATTTGTTTAGCAACTGCTTTTTATAAAGTTTAAATATCTTTATTCGTTTTCGAGATATTTGACCTGGGAGTTTGAAGTGGCACATCCTGTATATAAAGACACAATCTGTAATTTGAAGAAAAAACATTTAAACATCGTGTAGTTCTAATAATGAATCCCAATGTTAGTTTTGAATCAAAAGCTACACCGAGATCCTTAACCGAATTGCATCGTTGAAGTTGTTTGTCATCGAATTTGTAGTTGTAATGTATAGGATTTGATTTTCTAGCGAATGAGACCACTTTACATTTGGATATGAACATGTTTAAGTTATTTTGATCACACCACACTTTCAAAACATCAATCTGACTTTGTAAATGTTCACAATCATCAGGAGAACGGAGTCAAGTATAAATATTTAAATCGTCAGCAAACAATACTTCTTCCTTCAAGAGAGGTCATTTATAAAAAAACAAGAAGAGCAGTGGTCTCAGATTAGTTCCTTGAGGAACGCCGGAGGATGGATAGAATGGGTGGGATTTATCATCCGAATATGATACAAAATGTTTTCTATTTTGAAGATATGAGCGAAAAAGTGACACCAATCTAGGTGAGAAAATCAGTATAGATAACATCAATTTGGTCATTATTATCCAAACTTTCACACAGATACTGAGAAAAAACTGCAAGGTTAGAGGCAGCAGAGCAATTTTACATGCAATTTTAAAAATTGCATGTAAAGACTGTGATCAAATTTATATCGGGCAAACAAAACGGTCAATAGAGACTAGATACAAAGAACATCTAGCTCACTTTCGATACGGAAGAAAGGAAAAGTCCGCAGTAGCACAACATTTAATTGAAAAGAGACATCATATTGAAACAGACAGTGTCAAATTATTAAAAGCCGTCGATAAGCCAAGGGAACTCGACGCCTACGAGAGTATTTTTATGTATAAACACGAAAATAATCTCATGAATAGAGAACCGTCGATTCTTGGAAGGTCGGTTTTGTTTACGAATTTAAAGAGATAGGATGTCCCTTCGCAACATGTGCTAACGATGAGTCCGGTTAAGTAGAGTTCGCATGCGTTGCTTGTTTATACAAGAAGTAGGGGGATGTTTATAATGATGGTGTTTTAATTTTATTTATTCATTCGGTATTCGGTTGATGATGAAAACCCATGCGTTTTCGAAACACGTGTCCCGAATAATTAATCAAAGTTGTGGTGTGAGGTGATACCGATGTTTATTGTTACTAGTAATGATGTTAGAGCCGTTAGATGAACTAGATTTGGCATTGAGGTTTATGATGAATTCGTTATATTGATCGATTGATCGAAAATCCCAAAAATCCAAAATCTTTTTCACGTACTTATCTTATAAGTAACGCTAGGCATCATTGTGGATCTGTAGTTGGAGTCGATCTCCTTGTTTGTATAGAATGTGGATCTCTAATATATTATTCGATCTTTTATATTTTTAGGATGTCTGTCTCTGTTAATTAATATCCTTTAATGTGTTTGTAAACATTTGTACTCTTTTGTAGAATTTTCCGCTTTCATTTTTGCTGTTGTGATATACAAGTTCTTCACCTTCATCGCTGATTGCCTCTCTGTTCCAAGTCCTTATTGTTTTTTTCTTATACTCTTCCTAGATATGCATAATTTATTGGCAAAAATTAAGAAGACGTCGAATCAGGAACACATCACTAGAGTGGTTAAAATCCTATGTCAGCATGAGAAAACAATAAGCTACCTAAAATCCAACTGGAGTGCCTCAAGAATATATTCATAGGTTAATGCTTTTTGCCACTTCATTAATAAACGCCTTATTAATGAAGTGGCGAAAAGTATTAACCTATGAATATATTCTGGAGGAACTCCAGTTGGATTTTAGGTAGCTTATTGTTTTCTCATGCTGACATAGGATTGTAACCACTCTAGTGATGTGTTCCTGATTCTACATCTTCTTAATTTTTGCCGTAATCATTCATTATTCATGAAATTGAAAACCTTTCTAGAATTTATAAATACACCAACAGGAAAGTTGTTACGTTCTCTGTTATATCTCTTATTTATAACAATGTTAATGCTTTCCTCTTTATTAAGTTTCTTCTAGTAAAATTGATACTTATATATATTGATTTAATTTCCAGCCGTATTAATGTCATTATGAAACACTTGCTCTGTAACATAATATAGAGAATTGGACAAATACAGAATGATTCGGGATTAGGGGCTTTAAATTTGGCAAATGAAAGTACGTAAAGTACGATGTTGTTGATGTCAAATCAGAAAATTCTGCGAAGATCGAAAATCATATCATGCATCGGGTGATAGGTTTTCCTAATCTTCGTTCGAAATAATTTTTTTACAAATGTTCTGGCTGTACTTTTATATTATTATATTTACATACTTTCATTTAGTAACCGTAATTCCACTATTATAGAAACACCTTATATTTTGGTATAAAATAAATGTTTCACTTTTAGAAATACTTTTCATAGTAAGGCACTATATATTTGTCCAATTGTGCACAGATAATAGAGTGATTTTTATACGGATTACCGTCTTATTTTCATTAGAAACATGTTAAGATGCGACAGTTATTAATTAAAACAAGCTTACTTCTAACAGATAAATATAAATAATCTTTGTAGCATATTGACGAACACATAAAGCAACATAGATATCAGAACTAACTTCTTCAGTGGAAGCAGTAGAAGTAGAAGATGCAGAGACAGATAAGAAAGGCACCATCACCAACCAAATTTTTATAAATTGTCCCTTACTTACGAGAGGCGGTTACGATCGCTAATATTTCTTGAAATTGAATTCCCTTCGATAAATTGCAAGTATAACTACTATGATAAGGTTTATCGTTAATTATGAAACCAATTTTTGGATCGTATTTCGCAACTGCAGATGATAACTGTAAAACGAGAGAGTCGTATAAAGAACGATTGTCTTTGCAGGAGGTCGAAATAATTTAAGCATTGCTGTGATATAAGCACCAGAATTCCTGTTATGTTTGAAATGATAGTAGAAGAAGATATGCACTGAAATGCAATAATAACTTGTTTGGTTAGGAATGAACATGCAGTTAACTATTTGATACATTCCAAAGACCTGCTCACTCTTAAATTAGTTTTTAAATATCAATTTAAATAATAATAGTATAAACAACTAAGGAATAATAAGTTTAAATACTCTTTCGCTTTTTTTAAAATAAAGCAATACTGTGTACCTAGATGACTAGAATAGTTGATGAATTAAAAGGAGCTTGTAAATTTTTCCGCACTAGATGATATGAAATTATTGAGGTAGCTAACCAATTTGTCTCCACAATGGTATTGAAAATATATGTATTTCATTTTAATTTATAGTAAATTTTAATAAATAAATACCTATTATAAATTTGGTCGTGCCCTTTCTTCGTGAAAATCAAATTTTGAATTAGGTAAATATTGATAACACTAGCCGACAATTTTAAACTTTCTTTGAATAATTCTTGTACAAATGGGTGTACCATTCCTTCAGTCTTTAATTGAAAGTATAACTACAAGGCAAATTTTTCCACCAATAAATAAATGATGGTTACATTTACAAATTTTGTTAAACAGAACTAAAAAAAAATGTAATAAATCCTAAAATGTTTGTTTAAGTAAGTTTAGTATCAAGGATACAAAAGCTCTGCATGGCAAAAAAAATGCAGAGATGTCAAAGTTTTGCATAAATAGAGTTATTTTTTTCTTTATGTTGCCTATTATTGCCTTCTCTAATGAGAAACTAGCAATAATGTCATTATGACGGAATCCGATCTAAACTGATATTATTTTTCCGTTTCTACAATAAACATAATCTAAGATCTTTCCCCTTGTACATCATTCAATTTTCCTAAATTAGCAAGAAAGGAATCCAAATATGGCTGCAAAAAATAAACTTTGAGCGATATTCGGCACCCTAAGTTTTAATAATTTTTTGGAAAATTAGCAGCAATATTTTAGTAGTTTTCATTCTTTTGATGTCACAGAAATGCAAACATTTTTCAGATGACCTTTATTTTCCTAAGGTTGGAACTGCTGTTCATTTAGCCCTTTTTTCTCTCTTGGACGCGTGGTGCAATGCCACGTGAGGTAATTGGTGATATTCTCCTATTATATGTATGGTTCGGCTGCTGCCGGGGCTACTGCACTATTTGCAAGACGCGTCTTGTTATGACCCGCGTAGGAGGTCTGTCGGGATCCAATTCTGCCAGGTATAGTATTAACGGATTCTCCGACCGAGACGCCTTCTCTATCGTTTTCCAGCCCAACGCCAGCGCGTACTCCGTAAGTGTTTCGAGCTGCAAGTCTCTGTGAATTTGGGCATTAGACACATACCAGGGTGCTGCGAGAGTAATTCGCAGCATCCGGTTCTGCTATACGTTGAGACGCTTGATTTGGGATGCACTGGCGCTGAAGAAACACCGTATAAATCGGCAGTTTAAATGTAAGATTTAAGCAACTTCTAGCGCAGAGGAGTGGATAGAGGACAGACCTCACCCGCAGGAACCTAGAGATAACATTTGTGAAATGCTGCATGAAGATCAGCTTCGTGTCTAACGTTATTCCCAGGTAAGTAACGTGGGGTTTTGAAGGTAGTTATGCTCCTTGGATAGCTATAGTGGTGGGTGGAGGATTGCGATAATGCGAAAATCGAATAGCTTCGCTTGAATTAATTTTTAACCTCCACTTTATGGACCATTCCGTTATCTCGTTCACACCAGACCATCATTACGTGACGTCGTGTAGAGAGCAGTATCATCCACGTACATGGCTAACTTAGTGTGTAGTGAGCTCGGAATATCGGATGTATAGAGGATAAAAAGTTCGGGCCCTAAGAGGGAATCCTGTGGAACGCCCACACGAATGGACATGGGGCCCCAGAACTCGTCAAACATCTTTACCCCAAACATTTTTAAAAGAAGCTTCTGCTGCAAGCTCTAAATCATTCATGGTACATTCAAAATTTTCATATTTGAAAAGTTTTCTAATTTGTGGACTTTGCTGGATGTCGTATCGTTTGTAGTTGCCGCAGCTCTGGGAATAGCTCGAATATGCTCGAGTTTGTTACAAAACTTTTTTAATTCTAAATTTTACGTTAATCTTAGTGAAAACAGATAAAAATATTACTTTGACAAAGCTGACATGATATCCTATGTTAGAGAATACAGCCTCTATGTTTGAAATTATGCAAAATATTAAAATTTTGGATTTAGAAGTTAGTTATAAAAATTGTGTCGGCTAGTGTGATTAATATTATATGATTAATAATAATGCTATTAAATAAAACTAACTTGTAAATAATGTAAAATTCGCTTAAAATTGAGTACTTTGTTCGAAAAGGACAACAGAAGTCAAAGTGGTAGCTGAATCAGTTAAACACTCTCAGAATACCATTATTTTCAAGATAACCTTAGAGATATAACTATTAAAGTATTAACTATAATCAAAATTTGTATTTGCTTACTGTGTAATAGGGAAAGCATAGAAACATTGTGTTTGGATAGTTGGTTCTCTGCAAGGGGTTGGGCACGATAACAATGAGCGAGTAAGCTCACTAAAGACGAGTGCGACGACTTGATGCAGTAGTGAGTTTCATATTTTACTGGTATTTTATAAATTATCCTGAATTAATGTGGTCATAAAACAAGCACACGCTGCCATTTTATTGTCAAAATTGAATCACTAGATTAAGACACATTTTCATTAATAATTAATCCGAGAACTGCAATCATGTGGACCTGATATATTCTCACATAAGTGCATATATTTGGGTAAAATTTCCACATAAAATTTGAGAAGAAGTCGAGCTAACCACTATTAGACTGCCACACTCTTTGTACTACATAAATGCTTTGAGATACAGTGTTCATATACTTAACACTAAATAATTTGAAAGTTCGTCCGAAGGAATAATTAATTCTATGATTTCTGCATTCTAAAATACTGGAAAAAATATCATCTAATTTTATCTAATGTTTTAATACAATTTTTTGGTTTGATATTAGTTAAAGTTTTGGATTTTTATGTGCTCTTTTTATATTGCTACTTTATATGAAAAAATAAAAACCAGAAAGAGAAAGAAGAACATACTATTAACACGTATGATGGCGATGCTTTCGGAACTAACGTTACCATATGTAAAAATGCAATTGAAAGTTGCTTCCAGTGGTAAGGAAATGCGTCTGAATATAAATCCCACTTTCTTATCAAGCGTCCATTTTTGCAGAGCATTGTGCGACTGCAACATCAAATTATTAATATCTATACAGAAAGCATGCCGTATGAATTTTAGCCGCCTTTTATACAGTGAGCTATCCCTTCCTCCTCCTTATTTTAACTTTTGAACGCAAGGGACTACCATCATGGGAAGAAGCTTAAAATTCGAATAGAATTGAATATTATCATTACTTTGAATATAATACAGTCTAGTAATGAACTTTTAGCACAAATTTAGAACACATGGAAATATTAGTCGGTTTTACATTGGCAATTTTCGTAAAGTTTTCGTTATAAATTGTTGAATGGAAGATATAAAGTATAGAGGCTGTTTTATTTGACACTCAATTAAAATTATTGTCAATATTATCACCAAGAAAGAAACAAAAAGTATGCTTTTTCTCATAGTGACAGCGACCCCGTTCACAGAGGAAAGGAGTACTTCAGCACTGCGTTGTGTATGTCTGTGTGAAATATAGCGTTTATGTACAGAAACTAGTACCTATATAAAAAGAAAAAAATAAAATAATAAAATAAAAATAATCGAATCAGCTAAGGAGAGAGTTAAAGCTAAATTCATATTATCTATGCTGTTTTTTGTCGAGTTAAAAGGTGCTTCAATTGTATGGGTATAAATGAGCAAGATATTTGATTTAGTTATTTTTAAAATAAATGGAAAATCTTTGAAACACACACACTTATAAGGTTGTAAGTAAATGTTGGTTTTCTTCCATTATTTCGATTGGTTTATATTAATCATTCGACCTACAGTCTCACTAGTTTTAAACGAAGTGAGGGTAGCAGAGTTGTCAGCAAAATATGGTTTCAATAAGCTTATAGATATTACAGACGTGGCTCAGAATAATTTTAGAGGCGAAACAAAGTACTAAAGAGAACACAATCAGAACATGGGACAGTGATTATAAGAGGAAGAAGATGGGCTCATAGTGATATTGTGATAAAAAGGATACTAAGCAGTATGAACAACAAATTGACATCATCTAAAAATAGATTGTGGTGATAGCAACTTTAATATTTGTCAAAAATTTCGACACAAATTCAGCCATAATATTGACCTTCATAGGATTTCCATATAGAATTGGTGACAATTGTTTCTAACACAATATCAATTCCCTTTAACAAAATAAAAGTACATCGTTTCCTCAAATATATAAATACATTTTGAACCTGATCATATCAAGTATGTCGTAGAATAAAATTATTGTGTTTTTTTTTTGTCTGACCAGCTGTCTGAAGTATAGGCACTATAGAGATTCCTGGAATACTATATTAAATTTGATTTATTCGCTCTTAATAATATTGATGAAGAATATAGAGTACACATCTTTAATGCAATTTAAGGATAATATAGTTATGGATGTCATCATGTTCCATTGCGAGATATCTTGAATGGGGTCCCGAGTAATCATTTCCTTGCAGTTAAATTGAAATTATTGTATGTGTTAAACCATCTTGTAGGTATGTGTTAAACCATCTTGTAGGTATTGGGTAATTTCACCCAATACCTACAGTCTCTGGCAATTGAATTAAACTCACTTTGTAACTTGGTTATTTGAAAATTTAAAACTTCTAACTTTATAAACTTATATAACTATTTCAATTAGAAAATTCTCCATTGACAGTTATAACTCTTATCACATCTTGTAATTTTACATTTTCTTGCTAATTTCTGCACAATTTTTTCTTCCTTGATGTTCAGGTTTGTTAAAAACAAAGATTTGGTCTTGTGGAATTGTGGGGGTATGATACATGAGCTCTAGCGCGGTAGTGTCTATTAAGCTTTGCAATTTCTCAAATAAATGGAATCTTCGATCTTTTTTAAACTTATTTCGACCTGCAGAGCGCTCTAATAATTGTAATTGTTGTATTGAAACATTTTCAACGCGAGTTCCAGAGTAAATACAATTCAAATAGCTTTCAGGCGCTGTATATAGAATTTCCTATAGACAGATAGTTTTTGATATATACAATCGAAAATATAAAATGTGTTCAAGATATACAGCATCTTTATTCCAAATTTTCTTCAACGCAAGAGTAGTTTTAATTCAATGACTAGAGACTGTAAATGCACAATACTTAGTAATTCAATTTTCTATTTCCTTCTAATTCTGTTATGTCATGTTGATTAGAAATCTGTAAATAACTATTGCAGAAAATATATTTGTAAAAAGTACAACGAAGATCTATTGGTGGTCTGTAATACGAGTAAGAAATTAGAAGCAAAGAACACTTGGTAAATAGGTACATACAGTTAGTTGTAAATATAAGTTACCGATCAAATTATTAGATGTTAGTCCGTAAGATGGTTATACTTGAAAACAACCTACTTTTCACGTCGATGAATACTGTAAGGGATTGATTAATATGGTTTCTCATAAATAAGCAGGTGAACACAGAGTTTATTTCCTCTAATACATATGCGTGAATAAATCCAACTTTACGATGATAACTCCATTGCGAACCGTCATTTTGTGATTGCAGTAGCCTTATCTATAATGATAAATGGAATACGGAATTAAGATTGTGCTCCTGGCAGAGCCTCAGTGAAGGATTTTGCAGCTAATTGTCCACAATAAGGCATAAAAAAAATTGCTTTTGTGCTCATACACAAGGGAAACTATATTGTTTTAATATCCTTATCAGACCTTATTGCGGAGTTAATTTCAGTTATTGCATATCAGTAATATTTACAGAATAAATTTGTTAGTCAGTCATCAGCGTTGGATATTTGAACTAGATAGTCGGTATTAAAGAAGCAGCGGCATTATTAAAATGTCGGCTATTTAACAATTTGAACGACTTTTTAAAAGAACTGGATTGATGTAAATTGAATATTATGCCTGGTCTTATTACCTGTATTAAAAAGTCAACAGATAACTGCAATTCTGTTACAAATCATTCAAAATACGCAGATTTGTAATATGATATGATGCTTCTTCATTTGTTGCACTTTGAATCTCAAAAACATTATACTGTAACTGGTATTTTACGTTTTCTCCTGTTTTTGTACTTAAATTCTCTTATTGAAATAGCTAAATCAGTTAGAAAGCAATTTACATAGTGCGAATAGAGGTAAAGACAGTTTGTATGTACAATTTTAGCAGTCTGATAGGCAACATATACAATTAGCGAAATAGACAATTTAGGAGATTGGTGTGATTTGATATAGTTACTTGTTGATGTGTTTTGAAGCTACTTAAGGTTAATTTTATATTTGGTACATATGTGTATATATATTTTGAAGTAAAATCGACACTATATAGGGTATAAAGATTATTTTAATATTATGCAATAACTTGCTAAAGCATAATTAGGTAAATAATTCGTCATTTGAAGATATCTGCACTTGACACACATTGACTTAAATGATAAATTAAGTATGTATAACAAGAACATATTGTCAGAAAGAATTCTTAATTGTAAAAATTTTATCAACATTGAGCAAAGAATACAATAAATTTAAAGGATTACGGGATGGGATAGCAGGTGAACATAAAATTTCGAGATTAGCTTGCTATTTTTAGATTTTTGTTGGATACGTGAGTAACAGGGATGGACTTAGTTCAAACCTAAAATAATTTGCGAAACGATATTACTCGGTTCTTGCTCACTATGGAGTACCAACACAACCTAGCGAAATCAATGTATTATTTGATGACAGACAAAAAATTAGAAGATGATGAAGGCGAATGCGTATCAATGTTTCTTTCCAGATGAAGTAAAAATAGGAACGACTGTGAAGAGGAATTAATAATCGAAGAAAATGAACATTTGTCAAAAAAAATGATGACATTACCGAAGAATCATGAAGAAGTAAGGGTTAATCAAAGAAACCGTCTTATATGAAGAGCGATAAGTTTCTTTTTGTGGCTGCCCTTGTTCTGAGTGAATACAAGGACCCGTACGCATTAGGAAGCAATGAAGTCAAATGAAATAGATTTGTGGTTGGCACCTATTCATGAAGAATTAGATTCTTTAAATGAAAACAGTACCGAGGTATAATATGTCAAAACATATAAAAATTCTGTGAAACCATTGGGTTTTATGCCCGGAAAGTTGCAACTAATGGAGATATATGTTTTAAAGCTCGGTTAATACCTATCAAAGAAATATGTGCAAAAGCAAGGAATTTATTACGAAGACACCTTCAGTCACCTCAGGATTTCAGAGTAACAAAGCCGAGCCTCTTTTGTCGAAATTACAATGAAAATCGACTTTATATTGCAATTTATCTCGATGATGGGTTGGTTGTTGGTAGCGATAAAGAAGAGATCAACACATTTCTAGAACAATTAGAACTTCATATAATAAAAGGTTTGTTGAGCCATTATCTAGGGTGAAATAGACAATCAATATAAACATGAATGGATAAGGTCAAGAAAATTACGTAGGAAAAATTTCCAAACTGATTTAAAATAGTTGAATGAAATGCAGTCTCAAAGCCTACAGATTCTGCAGAAACTGACGTTACAGAAGTAGTGTCAACGAAAATACTTTATTATGAAGTACGTGGTACCTTAATGGTGACTTGTGCAGATATCGCCCTTGCTGTTAGCAAAACCACTCGGAAAATAGAAAATCTAGCTATCCAAGATTGGATTAAAATAAAACGTATCTTTAGATACCTAAAAGCCATAGTAAATAATCATATTTTCTAAAAGAAAGAAAAGGAATTGGGTCCCTATAGTGGTGGAGATTTCGCCGGGGATAGAAAATTCAACGTTCCACAAGAGGGATTATTGCCAGATTTAGTGGAGGAGCCATTTCAAAAGGCAGTAGCAACTTCTACTACAGACGCAGAAATAATAGCAATTAGTAAAGGAGCAAAGGAGACTATTTGGTTGAAACGATTGCTGTCTGAATTAGTGGAAAGTAATCAATCTCCAACATTGTACATAGATAACGCCAATGCAATAAAATGAACTAAGAATTCCACACATAAAACATCAAAGATCAAAACATATTGAAGTTAGACATATTTAATGGTCGATAGATTCACAGACATATTAACCGATTCGCGCGAGAGTGTTTGGTTGTGTGTGCTACGTGAAAAAATTGGTTATCGAGAGATTTCATCGATGTAACAGAAAGATTTAAGAGAATTGCTGTAGTTTTTGTTTGGAGGCAATGAGAAGGTCTTAAAAAATATAGGGTTTGTTGTGTCAATGCCTTTTCATTACTTTGACGATTTTAAATTTCATTGACAAAGATAGAAATTATAACAAGATTAGCTAAAGTTGTTGATTGATTTCTATACAATGGCTGTAATTTCAAAATATATATTTAAAATGTAAACGATTAGTTTTTAAATATTTTTTTTTTGTGAAATGACAATGAATTATTTTATTGTGGTGGTATATACAATGTTAAGCGTAATTTCGATGAAACATCTTAAAAAAATACGTTTTTAAACATAATAAGTCCTTGGAAAAATTAAGTCGATTCTGCGATAACGTGACATCAATGTACATACTTGTTATAAAAGTCAGCACTCTAACTTGCATCTTGTGCAAACCGTTGCTGAAATTGCAAAACATTATGCTGGACGCTGGGTCAGAGGGTACGGTCCAAATAAAGCCGATCCTTCGATCGTAGTCCCATCTGGAGCCATCGACGTTAACTCCCATAAGCATTTTTTTCCAAGGTACCTGGTTAAAATTTATTTAGGCTGAAGGTGAAACGGTTAGTATCTAGTAATAATGAAAGTCATAGGCATTTTGCAATGTAATGGTGCATATGTGTATAAGTGTGGTAAATGTATTAGTAGGTTTACTTGTGTTATATATGATATTTACAATGTCTATGTTTGAAATATGTACATGTAATGTGAATGTACAATGTATTTACATATTACGTTAAGAATGGATATACATATATGGAAACACTAGATTTTTTGTTTATCTTTATTTTTTAGTTAGTTTTATATATTTTATTATACATAGACTTATATGGAGGAGGAGAATGAAAGTGACATATTTTTAAAATAATATAATAATGTCTCAGAGCGGAGAGGAGTACTAGTCTGTCAGTCTTTCACTTCCACTCGTCGGCTGATCTTACTAGTTCAGCTACATTGTTAAAGTTATTGTTTTACCTTATTATTAGTACGTATTATATTTTCTAGTTTTCTATTAGAGTTCAGAATGCTTCTCGGCATAGCTTTATTGAAGGTTATTTATCACAAATAATTATTTTGTAACTTATAAACTCTTTTGACACCGAATTGTATTTATTTTTAATTAAATTAATAATGCAATTTTCCCAAACGCCAATTGAATTAAAAATATTTTTATTTAAAAATATTCATCATTTCGTCTGTAGCCTGCATAAGATTCAAACTTTTTGGCCAGATAGAAGAAATAGAAATATGATTTTTGTGTTTGGATTTGATCATACAAAAGTGTTAACGTTATTTGCTTCATATTTAAATTTAAATCTAGATGTGATAATATGTAATGAACAAAAAGATAATGAAAAAAACAAGCGCTAGCTTCCTTGACAAAACTTTTTGTTTTTGCAGATTTTTATTACTGAATTCTTACAATTTCATGTATCTTATATTAAATAAATACTTTGCTTCCTGACTAGCTTTCTTCGAAGAATTCCATATAGATGTGCATATATACATATTTTATGAAACTATGGAATTGTTTAATATGAGATTGGCAGTAATTTCCTAGAAACAACTAAGCACATTAATAGAATAACAAACTTGTCGTTCACTAGAGTATGCCACAATTTTATGCACAAATTATTTTTTTTCATGAAAAAGTAGCCACTCATCCACATGTTTTTTTATAACTAAATTTACGTCAGTAACTTTTATGGCAATGACTTTGAAAACAATATTTACTTGTTGTGTAACTAAGCTAAATATAACAATGAAAATTATATAGTTTAGTCACTTTAAGCGGCAAATAAATAATTTATTGTAATGCAAACATGATAAAAGATATTTGAATTGTATGATAATATTACACATATAGTCAGCTTGTATTTTAGTGATTTATACAAACTGCTTTTAAAAATAATTTTCTATAATAATACAAGACAAAGCAGTGTTTCCATATATGTACACATCCATATAATAAATTATTGCAAACTATATAAAATTGCATGCTTAAGTACCTCACTTCCGGCGTCACTTCCAACTCCAGAATAAAGTTTCACGTCAACCCTAGGACTTGTTGGTCTACACGGAATAATCAAAGGTTGAAATTGTTTGCTATTGACAACAACAATCTCTTTCCAACCAGCGGCTAGCATCGTGTCATCTATAAAAGGAAACAATAAATGAAGTAATAAAAATACTGTTATTAGAATAATCTTCGTTAATATTCTGAAAAAAAAAACCAAATTCAAGACAAAGATGAACTAGAATTGAGTAATCGTTGAAATCATTTCGATTACCTTCAACATAGAGGTATAAAGATGCAAAGTTGTTTGGGTGATTCGTTTCGTTACAAAAGTAATATCCAACGTTTAAACCATTGGCATTGACGATTTGCAAGTCTGCAACATATAAATCATCTTCACGATAGTATTTAGATTCCATATTTTGCGTTTCTGGATATTCTACCTAAAAATAATCAAAATTTACTGTTAAAGATGTAAAGAAGGATAACTAGGAACTAGGAAGGAAAAAGATATCGAGAAACATTATATTTCTTTATTAAACAAACTGAAAATTTTAGCACTACCTTAGAGAATTTACTTTATAAATAATAATTTCAATAAAACTATCCTATTTAAATAGGACGCTTTATCTTACAAGGCCAAGTATTGAAAGTATAGGCACCATGTTTTGGACAAAATTATGTTAATTAGCTAGCCATACAAAAGGTATTGACTATAACATGTGGTACGCCGTCTATTGACACATACTTCAGCTATTGGAACTCTAGCTAGCCCATAAACTTGGTTAATAAACTACAGCATTATTATTCTATTTATTTTAACAAGTTTACTTTTAGTATTATTTTACCTGATTACAACATACAATGCGCCACCTTTTAGGAAAAAAAGTCGATTACTGCTACAATGAAAATTTCTTAAATCATGGTTTAAAGAATACTTTTTTTGTCGTTAGTTAGTTAATGCATATTAATTTAGAGAAAAATTTCGAAATCTAGTATTAACTGTTAATGATACGTCGTTTGGAAATCATTAAAAGATTTGGTCACTCAGGAAACGTTCTCACAGGAAAGTTTTTCAACTACGACTTACACTATGCGTCCGTATTGTAGTTTGCTGACGAAACATTACTCAGGAAAATAACTGATGGAAGTTAGTAAAGAACAATAGATAAGTAAATATTTGTTTCGTTGGAACGTAGAATGCTAAAAATATACCTTTATCGTAACTTACTTTATTACTTTATACTAATTTGTCGTTCAGGTTTTGGATAACTCTAGCCTTCAATTAGTAAGTTACAAATGTATTATTGCTGTATCGGATTTTTGAAGAATAGGAAACAATTTCAGAGAAGATGTATGCGGTACAAATCAATTACTTATGCAGAAAATGACGGGGCATTGCCAAAATAATCTAAAACAAAAATGCCTGTATAATTGCAGGAATCACCCAATAGTCTTTATTGAGCAAGATCAGAACTAATATCAACTGAAAAGTCGACCAGGACAAGTAGGTAATTACAATTGATGTGTAATACAATTATTCGAAGAAACGCTGATGAGATCCGGTAGGTAGAATCTATAGTTCTTTTCTAATACTTGACCTTTTTCACTGTTTCTGTTAGCAGGGTGATTCCTGCAATTATACAATGAGCGTCTGTTCCAAGTATTTCCTTTATTTAAATTGCTAATGTATTGAAGAAGTACATAAGTAGGTAATTATATTTAATAAATAAAATTCTATAAAATATGAAGTAATTTGCAATAAAATATGTGTATGTGTAATTTTTATTTTTTTATTATTTATATTCCGTAATTTTTATCACAAGATTGCATGGATATGAAGCAAAAAGCTTCACATTAACACCGATGCTACAATTGTTAGGTGTGTTTGTCAAAACGTTGTCAGTTATATTTTTAAGGAATAAATTTTCGCAAACAATTGCTATGGTAATGTCTACACACTGCAATACAAGAGAAATTTTATAAACAGTTATAACATTATACTATGCAATATCCAGAAATCACTAATTTGATTATGCAAAATTTACATTGTTGTGATATAACAAACTTGGATATTGGAATATTTGTTTCACTTGTCCCAATTTAAAAATGTCACGGTGTGAATGAGTTCATGATTTCATACTTTGGCTGTCAATATGAGGAACAGTTTATTGGAGATAATGTTACATAGAGTGTCATAAACAAAAACAAAGACGATTGTTGTTTCAGTCATTTTTAGACAATTTTTATACATTGTGGATATAATTATGATGCATTAAACTATTGGTAGCCTGAGAGAAAATCGGACTACCAACTGCCAATAGATCTCAATTCTCAGAAAGAGAAAAGATTTCCGTGTAATTCCACAGAGTTAGTGTCAAAGGAGAAAACTGGTGCTTTCCTAAACTTGTCTATTACTAAGGCAGAACAGTAGATCAATATAATTGTTGTCAGACATTAACTGAATCAATTTTAGATACACATAAGAAAATTCCAAGTGCAGACCTGTATGGTCAAATGTTCATGAGAATTAACTTTCTCGATTTGATGGTAAGGATTATATCACTGTAGTTTAGATGCAACAAGTACTACGTTGGTTTGCAACCAAAGACATGTTATTTCGAATATTATTCTAATAATAATTTTTTTGATAGTTCTATAGATTATATATCGTTTATCCTATGAAATGATCTTCTGTTATTATTGCATCTTATCTTACTAACAACAACTGTCGTTGTATGTATTTTAAAAGTTCACATAAATTTTTATTTTTCGAAAAAATACTACAAAATTAATGTGAGAATTAAAGGAAGGTATAAACGATGGATGAATGGAGAATGATCAGAAATAAATTTCAGTAAAAATACATTTATCCTTACATAATCTGAAGCTTCTGGGACTGTAATATGACATTTAATTGTTATTGTTATTATTATTGTGTCGAAGTCCCTGACAACGGACGACTCTTATGTAAAGAAGGCTTATGCGCATAAAAAATAATTATGAAGAGATATTGTAATTACATTATTGTATTAGAATTGAAGTGATAATAAAATAAAGAATTTAATTAATTAAAGAAATTAATTCTGGATATCCGGATTAATATTAACAATAACATATATTTTTTTTGTACTTAGAACATATTCATTATCTACCGATTGTAATCACTATTACAAGTCTTTATAGCTTCTTACGTCGCTCTAATTCTCAATTTTTTTAAGTTTAAAATTTTTAATTTAAATTTTCAACATTTTTCTAAATATCTCATTAGATAACGATATTTCTCATTCTAACTGGTTTTATATTTCCTAATCAAAAGGAAAAATATCTGATCCATCGTTTATGCGCGCAGAAAATATGAGTACTTACTAAATCGAATTGGCTGTCTATTTGAGGATGAGACCATACAATAGGTACTTCACTTTTACAGCTTAAGGTTAAATTGTCCGCCAATTTTATAACATATTCGTCATCGTTGGGAGTAATCTCTGGAAGGCCGCATATTGTATCTGTAATAGAAAAATAAAATTTTTATTAAATTCTGACACATATGTATGATAGGTATATAGAATAGATAGGAAAACATCTGGTTTATTCGTATATACAGGATGGGACACCACACTCGCCTCGGTTGATATACAAAAAACAGTAACACATATTTAAAATCTTTTTATTGGAGCATGTGTAAGTTCATTGAGAGCACGTCCTAAAATTATTTTGAAATATAGAGAATATCCCAAAAGAAAGTTACACATATATATATTATTGCATATTTCGATTCCGCAGACTAAATAAAGGCAAGTTATTGTTGTATTCCCTATACCTTTTGAGATTCTGAGATATTTAACAATTTTTGAAAATGTAGATCAATATTTAGAATGAGTACCTGCTGTGCGTATTTAAGTTGTGTGTTTTAAGTTGTATTGTTTCATTAGCAAAACCATTTCATCGAATGCTAAAGTAAAGATGCTTTCCAAAAATTATACAGGGCGCTTAAAATATTACCTTTAACTGTAGGTACCATTAATTTTCAATAACTTGCTTATTCTAAATGGAAAAGCCTGTATCTAACATCGTAATTCGATTTAAATTTTATTTCTCTTCTAAATGTTATTAAGGTTTCCTATATCTATCTCTTATAGTTTCTTTGTAAAAGTCAATTTAGTTTTTTATATGGCGATTATGTACTAAAAATTTGGTTAAATCAAGGTAGCTTTAACATGATGACAATAATTTCAGATATTAATTTTGTCTAATTTATTCGTGAAAAGTAGGCAGTGGTGCATTGGACGTTACTTAATATTTATTTGAAACCAGACAAAATTTAACTAGTACACACGTCTTATTACATGCAAATTTTCACCATAAACTTAATACAAAACAAAACAAAGAAACTAATGATTCAAATATCACTCCAATTGATGTTCGAGCTCATTGACCGTGGAATATTTAAACACCATACGACTGCATACTAATTACTGGTGAGAACATTTCAAACAAGAATTTGTCGGCAACCCTTTTAGTCTTCTGTATGTAAGGATTTTTTGAGGTTAAAGTGTTATTAAGAATATTTTGATACTAAACGTATTTGACATGGTATTATGTTGATCTGCTGTTGAAACATAAGTATCTACCTGCTAGATCAATCCAAGCAACGTAGAGTTTATTTGCTGCTTCTTTAACTAAGTGTTGACCTTCAGATCTATTTCTATATCGGAATCTCCAGTAGTGCTGGTTTGTTGTCGGCGACGATTATAAAACAATAAAATTGAACTTACTTGTTTCCAATTACATGGCTACGCGTAATGTTTTTTTATAATCTCGGTAATTCCATTATTTTAAAGCTAACGGTAGTGAATTGTTTTTCTAAGTTAGTTGTGTTATAATAATTTGAAGTTGGTTTTTATCGTGCAAATCGTTCTTCATGTCGTAATTATCATTGCAAATTATTGAATATTGTAAATAATTTTTTCCTGCGCGATGCATTGATGAATAAATTTTGTTAAAATATTTACATACCGAGAAAAAATTTCTCGGTATTTTTTAATAAGGACGATCTTATAGATACACATACAAAATATACATATATGTTATGTGTATTTAAGACATAAAACACACATTATTTAATAAAGCTAATGTTAGTTATTTTCTTTTATCTGTGGTGGGTGCTGGTTGCAGCGGCTTGTTAAGCTGTATTGCTTGTATGACTACTGCTGCAATTCTTGCTGTGTAGTTTGTGTGTGTGTAATTGCGTACAATGAAGGCAGCTATGCTTTTAAAATTTAAGTTTAGAATATATTTCCATTATTTGCTTTTTGTATCATATATTTAAGTCTTGTCATTGTCTTATAGTTTCTAAGAAACATATATAATAAATCTTGACATATCTTTATTAAAATTTACTTACTATAATCAAATTCGAAAATAAATTCTGTCTTACTAAGTATTTAGATATATATTTTTTGCAAAATAAATATGTCCTTCCACGGTTATATTAATATTGCTTATAGTTGTTGGTTTCAATATGCTAAAAATAATATTTAAAAAATTGGTAAATATTTACGTATGCATTCAGTATCTATAAGGTATGAAAACATTTACTCCTAATCGAATAATGATTTTATTGTGTAGCAAAAGATAGTAAAAATTATTAGTATGTAGTTAGATTAGTACTTCTACATAAATCATGTTACGTACAGTGCGTACAGTAGGTACGTGCAGGTAAATATACATATCGAAATTTAAAATTATAATTATACACGTTAGATATATACACGTTCGATCTGTATGGTATACCCGGTGACCTCTTTCTTAGCCGAAAATGTCCGATGAACACAATACGCTAAATGGAAATTGTTATTGATATGAATCCATCAGCAGGGGTAGACATTACTTTAAAATCAGAGTGTACGCATATACGAGTACCGTTATCATGTTTCGTTGACACACCACACAAACAAAATTGTATTTTGAAACTGCGCGTTCGACTTAATCAGTGACCACTTCCTTCCTTCGTGATATCATATTGAAATACGCAAAACAATAGCTTCACAAGAAGTATTGTATTTTTTTAAGGTCGATTATAGTTTTTCTTGAACGCCATTTCGAAGTATGTACTTAGTGCCTTATTAATTAATTAATTCCGTACGAACGAATTAAATGATACCAGTATGTATATTGTAGGTGATTTCTTTTATTTATATGTAGGAGATTTACATACGAACGCGAAATGAAAATTCGTGCTGCAAAACCAGAACAGAAAAATTCAGATTTATGTTTCAAAACTATCGATCAGAGAAGTGGAAACGAAGGATAACAAATTTAGGACTCGATGTGGAAAATGTAAGCGATTTATTTGCGCAAACAACAGCAAAGACAATGTTTTGCCTAATATTGTATTGAGGATGGTTCGACGCCCCTTCACAAATTTGTCTTAGTACGAGCAAATCTGAATCCTTGTCGATACCACTTGGTAATATATAATTTGAATACTTGCTCTAGACAAAGAATAAAACAGCACCTATATTAAATGTTAATTGTTCACTGTATTGTTTGCCATGGATTGCAGAACAGTGTTTTACACTTTTCAGGTAGCGTTCACACTACCTACCTGCTGGTAGACTTCAAATAGTTGTCGTATCTTACACATTTGATGCTATCGCCTTCGCATTCTAAATCCGGCATACCAGCTATTACGTTTCCTGGTTTCTTCGAAATACACCGTTTCCGAAACGTACCTAAATGCGACATTTTCTAAGTATGTGTACCTATAAGGACTCACAACAATTTACTAACAAATTGTATTAATTATTACTTCCCAGAAAGAGTGCTGTTATTGATTTAGTTGTTTTGTTTTGCTCATATACGTACAGTAAGCAATGATAATGGTTGGACAGTCCTGTCACAATATGATAACACCCAAGCCGCGCCGAAGATATCCGATGTATTAGATGCAATACTCCCTAACTTTCATTTAAGACCATACACCTACAGGTAAACTCGTAACGATAAGAGTTTCTACATTTCAGGGTGATTTAAAAGCTATTTACACATGCAAATTTACGGTTTAATATAATGCACACAAGGTCACTAATCTTTATGTGACTATTTCAATATTTTTAATTTAATTTGTCTTACGCTGTTGAAATGCATATACCATTATGTGCAATAGAACTGGAAAATAGCGGCAACAGCAACACATTTCTAATTAGTAGAACTCTAAAACTATAACAGTTAAAAATGAGTTCTCGTATAAAAAAATCCTTAATTTGAATCGCTCTTTCCATATTTGATATTCGGATCCGGATTGATGTATGTATTTTACCATCATATTGGAATACCCCTACGAAACTATCAAAGTCACGCAAACGACATATAGATACTATACGATACCTGTTTTCAATATTTTAATCATTCACTCAAGTAATCTTGATAAATAATACTTACTAAACTCGTAATTTATTCATTCTTATTTCTCCACGAGTCTAAAATTAAATCTTAATATTACGCTAATGATGTCTAGTTTATAATCATTCTTGATGACACTTGACTTATAATCTTTAATAAGAATTATAGAGGAAGCAGATAAATGAATTCTATTAGGATATATTAGAATAATTTGTTTAGTAATTTAATATTGTATTAACAATCAAATTTCCTTCGAAGCATTACAGTCTCATACGCCGAATATTTAAACCAAATTTATTAATCCATGAATACCATAAACTGTAAAGTAGGGATTAGACCACAATAAATATAAGCTATTGTATGCAAAACAAATTACTGTTTAATATTATCCTAATAATTAAATCTTGCTTGATGATCTGCACTGTGATCTCTTAACTGGAACTCAGATTCCAAATATTGAAATACATAATCCTAAATTTTAAGAATTGTTAATTTCAATGAGGAGTGTTTTTGTAACGAATTCTCAGAAAGTTCTTATTTTCTTAATATAAACTTATGTATAATGATTAGCTAAACCAATTATGAGCACCGTTTGAATATGTTTTAATTACGTTATTACATTAAAGCCAAAGAGGTGGCGAAAAATAATTTTTATATTGCCTTATTCGTTCTCAATATAAAAGCCTCTCGTCTTGAGAGTATTTAGTTTGCTGTAATCGTCGTAAAAATGCCCGCAACAACAATAGAAACGCGAGCAAAAATAGTTACCCTTTGGGAGCGTGATTTGTCCTACAGGCAAGTTGCTGCAGAAGTTGGTGTATCGGTAAGTATATAATCTATTTTTATTGTTCTATATGAATTCTTTGAGTGCATTGCACAGATACTATTTTATTCTATTTTTTGTACTTTAGTGTATTGGTGTTGGTTCATTGATGTTCTGGCTTGATGACTTAGCGTAAAACGGTTATTTGACTAATAAATAGAAATTGAAAGTCAGTGATATCAACACCAAAAAAACTTGATTCTAGAGTTTTCAAATCAAATGTACCTTACGCACACACATTAAATATTAATTGCAAGATAAATAAATGTTAAGTTGATTGTAACTACATTTCACTCATCATTAGATAACGTTTAGTCCTTCTATTAACAAACAAAATATGCCAACGAGTAGGTATTCATTTGTTTTATGATATCCCTCGTTGGTCTAAATTTTTAGTAATCGTTACTTCTGTGGAACTCTATAAAACTGTATCTTTTCTTTTTTTTTCTCTAACTGTACTTCAACATAACGCTGGCGAACCGAAAACGAAGATGTACCTCTACGAAATAAATCGAGGCCTGGACAACCACCCAAAATTAATCCAGAAGATGGTAATAGAATTTTGAACTACGTTCAACAAAATCCAGTCACCCATCATCCATTTTTTGTTTTTATTTATTTTTCCATAAGTAAACACTTTAATGAAAATTATCTGTATATAGCAGTGAAATAATTATATAAAAACCTATTTAACTCGAAAGATTTTTTTTCCTATACTTCATATAACCAACACGTATAAAAAGAAGATGTAGATGTTTCTCCGGTTGACTGTACTATTAAATTTATTAGATTCAAAAATTTAGTTGCTTAACCACTGATGACATTAAAAAAAGGTTTTTTATATTGTTATACCCTGGGAATTGAAAACACAATTTGTGGAATACCAAAAATGTGTGTTTCCAACTAAACTTCCTTCATATAATATATAATTTGTAATAATTTCTGATTAATTCTTTCCGTACACAGAAAGAACTCTTTCGTATTCGGTAGTGATATATGAGAAAAGACAATACATGTATTTAAATCTGCTTTCAATATCACTATAAATTTCTATTATAACTTTTACTAAATACATATAACATTAATAATAATTCAATAATGATAGAATACATCAATACATATGATAATCTTATATTATTATTGTAACGTGACTACGACCCAAATATCAAATACGGAAAGAATGATTTTAATTAAAGTTCTTTTGTAAGAGAACTCTCCTCTAATTGCTACAGTTTTCCAGTTGTACCAATTAGAAGTGTGTTACTGTTGCCGATATTTGTCAACTCTATTGATACTGTAGGAGAATCTAAAATATTTAAATAGTCACATGAATATTAGTGACCTTGTGTGCATTATATTATACCGTATTTGCATGCTAAATGGGATTTAAATCACCCTGCAATGTAGAAACTCTTGTCGTTACGATTTTACCTGTATGTGTACGGCCTTGAGCGAAAGCGAAGAGTTATTGCAAGGGTATCAATAGCTTCGGTATTTCTCGTATTATTATACTGTGACAGGACTGTCCAACCATTATCATTGCCTACTGTACATATTCGTCTATAACAGGTGCTTTGTCGCTAGGGCAATGGTTTCAACGTATTTAATCTGTATTTTTGTTCATGCACCTGACGTAATTAATAATTGAACAAATTTTCTGTTTTTTCTTTGTTCTAACAGTCCTTTCCAAAAATCTATACAAATTGTAGAGATATTTACTATCATAGCTGCCATTTTAATTTAATCAACACAACTTTTTTCTGCTCCTGTTGATTCATTCTGTTGATGCTTTCCTTATCAACGATAAAATCGATATATTTAATTTTCAAACTATATCACTTCTTAATACCAATGCCCCTCTCTGAGCCTTCAAAGTTACTCATTGACGCAAGCCATGGATATCAGCTCTCATTTTAAGAAATTTGTCTACCACAATTAAATGTGATTGAATTACCTGATTAGCTAACCTAATATTAAGACCATATGGACTGACGTCAAAAATATAGATACTCTTTGGCAGACATTACATTACCTATACATTCATCTAAGCTAGACGATCTTAATTATCTTATTGTCACTTTTGAGCCAAATATCTTAAATTCAGTTGCTCAGTTTTCAATTATTACAAAGGTCAATTTTCGTCTCATAGTGTTTCTTAGAATGATACTTTCTCGGTAATTAACGGAATCGTCACCAAATCTATTGGTTACAAGGCCATTAGTATTGAGCTCCTTAATTTTTGTTGTTCACCTTTAGGCGCACACATTTAATAGTTCTATTGTAGGCAATACTGTAAAAATCTTCTGTACTATTTCTAAGGATTTTGAGAAGCTGCTGGAAACACAAATACTAGTCTTGGACCACGAAACATTCTTCTTGTTTTCGAATTCGTATCAGATTAAATTATAGTGATGCATCAGCAGAGTTTGCGCTCACCAAAAAATGTGCCAAAGTTAAAGAACTTGGTTAATAATAAAAGCATTGTATATCCTGATTTTATAGACTTTCCAACTGGTAAAAAAACAGAATTAAAAGAGATCCCAAAGAGATTCCCAAAGTAAATAACACCAAAAAATGCCAGGAGTTTAGTCCTATTAATATGTTGCCGACAATGGAAAAGCTTATTGAGCATATAGCGAAAGAACAACTTGAGGCTTTTCTGGAAAAGAATAATATACTTTCTGATGCTCAATCAGGATTTAGAAAAGGCCATTCTTGTGAAACCTCTCTAAATATGGTGATAGTAGAATGGAAGGAAGAAATAGAAAAGAATAAAAAGGTGATTGCAGTGTTTCTTGATTTGAAGAGAGTTTTCGAAACGATAGACAGAAATAGGTTAGTCAGAAAGTTGAGTAGGTATGGAATAAATGATACAGCTCTATCTTGGTTAGAAAGTTATCTGACCGACAGATATCAAATAACTAGATATGAGAATAAAGAGTCAGAAGCAAGGATAGTCAATTCGGGTGTGCCACAAGGATCGGTGCTTGGACCATTGCTGTTTATATCGTACATTATCGACATTGGAAGTGTGATTGGTGATTGCAGGATCAATTTGTTTGCAGATGATAAGTGATAAGTGTTGCAGATGATGACATTCTACGTGCCGTAAACAAAATCAATGGTAACCTAAAGGTGATTGTGCAGTGGATTAAAATAAATAAGCTAAAGATAAACACATTGAAGACAAAAGCGATCTTTATTAAAGCTGTCTTTATTAAACTGGTTAAACATAATTAACAGATGCCGTTTTTACTTTCGTCTACTTTTCCTCAAAACTTCAACTTGACGTCGCCATATTTATTTACTTGCAGTTAACGTTCAGAAGCGACCTACATAATGTTAGTGTTCGTTCAGCATCCATGGGGTGATTTAGAATTCAACATTATAGGTTATTTTTCTAGTATTTTTTATTAAGTACTGCTTTTGTCGGTTGATACTTTACTTTTACTTTAACTTCTTGTATGGCCTCATTGAAAACCAGATGGTGACACTAGTATCTTAATAAATTATTTATTATTATTATAGTTTTCTGAATGGTTTTGTTTATTTTCTCGGTCATTTTAATTTTTAATTATTGTTAAGAGATGACGCTGTATTAATACAGGAAATGTCCTTGCCTTAGGAGTGTAAATATTCTTTGTCATACGTATAAAGCAAAGTATAGTAGCAGTGTAGATTAAATTTATGTGTATGGTAACTGCGGCTGTAAAAGATAAAGAAACCAATGCTTCTTAATCGTGAATTCTTAAAAAATGCGTTTTTCTCATAAAGAAGCAATTTAAATTCTTAAAATTTATGTTAGTAGTATTTTATGAGAATTTTTATCACATTCCATTTGTCACAAAAGAAAATTTTATTTCCCATCAGATAACTTTTTATAACATCTTATTGACAATTTTTGGAGATATAGATTTTATTTATACCTCTTCTTATTTCTTTCCATGTTCTATTTATAGGATTGGAACTGGAAATATTATTTATGGTTTTAGACACGAAAAAACCAAGTCTAATTTAACAAGGTACGTATCTAATGGAAACGTCGTCACGACATTATGTAATAACAGGTAATGATCGAAACAGAGAATTGATCAGTTACCTAGAAAAAAAAAACAAGTTCCAATTGAAACGAGCGAGGTGAACTTTGACGTAAAATACTTATTATTGTCGAATATTATCTACAAATTTAAATATTTAAAGACACCATTTTTTTTTTAATTATTCAATGGCACTAAACTAAATTAAGTACTTACAACTAATGCCAGTAATTATTTAACTAACTTGTCCAGAAATATTCTCTGATTTAAATTTTACCATCGAATAGTATAAGTCTGATGCATTCATTTTCGGCCTGGATAAAAGTAAATAATTTAATTTGAATCTCATTGATTTTAATATTGATTTATTTTAGTTTTTATTTTAGCTAACCATTTTATAACTACTAAATTATCTTTATGATCCGTTCTAAGATTTATTTATTGAAATCTTTTTGCTAGATGTTATGTTATGTCTGTTTTATATGTGCTACAGGACTGAATGTTACACAAACTAAGGAAATAAATTAATTAAATTTGACATTTACATGGTATTAATGTAAAATACATATATGTACATACCGGTCGTTTTGAGAAATAGGATAAATAACGCCGGGAACGGGTAGGGGTACGAAAATTCGCTAAGACGTGGGGTCGCTAATAGGTAACCAAATTCAAAATGCAACGACTATAGAATTTAAGACAGGAATTATTCAGTGTCTGCGGTGCACATTGAACATTTATGATTTATTAAATTACATTGCACTTGACTAGCTATTGTTTATTATTACTATATTTTATTTTGTTATTGTTTATTTATTAAAGTGTTTTCCTGAGCTTATTATTTGCTATTGTATTTTTATTTTTTTTCCAAAAAATGTTTAACCTTGATACTTTTTCCTTCAGAATTTTATTTTGTGTTGAATCGTCTAACCAAATATTAAACATTTAATTAAAAAAGCGAGTTTTTCGATAATGATCATACTATAGATAATATTTATATTTGCTTTCTGTTCAGATGTGGGCTTCAAGCTGTGACAATATACTTTCGGTTGGTCTAGTGCGATGAATTACATTGCTTTAATGTGGGAAATACAATATTCTATTTCATGGATTGGCTTTTTGTCAGTTATACAGTGTGCAGTATTTCAGTATGAAAATGAAAATTTGCTTATTAGTAAATTCATCGAATGATGAGCATTCTTGGCATCCATTATCTACTTATACAAGCAACTTTTAAAAATTTTCACCATATTCTCCACAACATCGTTAGTCGACGGATTGTACAGACTGATGGTAATGTGCTTGAGGTGGTTTATTTTGCAAAAATTAGTCAGATACTAATTGTCGACCATTATCCGTCATCAATTTGGTTGATTCTCGCAATTTACTACAAAAAATTCGATGTTATTATCTAAGCCTGGCCACCAAAAATATTGTCGTGCTATCGCTTTTATCTTAGCCAAATCATTATTCGTTCCATGAATTTCTTCCAACATTTGATTCCGGAATTTTAAAGGTATCAAAACTCTAGAGCCCTATACATAAGCAAATCATTGTCAAAACATCTCAGTTGGTTTTCTAGCAAAACTTTTTAATTCATCCGACTGTATCCGGTCACCCATCTCGTGTACAATAGATAAATATTGCTTAAAATCTCATCTAAATAATTCGTTT
The DNA here is from genome assembly GCA_023690525.1 of Holotrichia oblita. Lineage (NCBI taxonomy): Eukaryota > Metazoa > Arthropoda > Insecta > Coleoptera > Scarabaeidae > Holotrichia > Holotrichia oblita. The sequence continues at coordinate 100,528,278 of CM043018.1, forward strand.
TTTAAACTGCCTGCATTTATGAAATTAAAATAATCACGAAACCGCTTAAAATAAAACCAAAACTGCCCAATACACACTTAAAGCTTCTTTGGGAATGACAGAATATTTAGATTCCATTTACGTACGCGCTCAATACTAATGGGGTTTCCTATTCTGCATCTTCAACTTTCGTAATGACACCTTCATATTCTAGGCGAGCTAGTTCTTTGTCCATTAATTCCTTAGAAATGAATGGCATAGGTCTTGGTTTATGAAAAATAGGATAATCTAACTGGATTAACACGCGGTAGAAAAGTCTTCATGGAGATTTTACTATAAAAGATGAAGTTGGCGATAGGCAGTACGAGACACCTGTCCAAGGAAATAAAGTTAACGCAGTTGAAAATAAGTAAAAGGATATGTGTAAATGAAGTTAGTTGCCATAGAAAAATCGCATTATTTTACGGTAATTTGTTAGTATCATACCATCGAGAAAATCATAATTAGTGTAGATATGGTGTAGACTGTGTAAATGTTCTTGATTATTACTTTAGTCATTTCCACATAATGACTCATTACTTGACATTTTATTGTAACCAAAGTTTATAACCCCAAAATGATATTGCAATATAAACAGAAATAAATAATTCATTTAATATTGAAAAGATAATTTGCATAAAACCAAATTTTGTCCATTTATGTCTAAATATAACCCAACTCTGCTCCGTAATCCATCAAAAAGAGTTATTGATCTCTTTACACTTCGGTGTTATGCAATTTTTAAACTCTTTCATATGATGCTTTGGCGTTGAATAAATGGAATTTTTGATGTATGGTCATACAACATAATCGCAAGATCTGGTTGGATATGGGATTTCAGTGTTCCTGCTTATTATTCTATCATTAAAAAAAATCATATTCCAATCCAAATACCTACCACCTTTTTGGGAATGCAATGGCTTTTCAACAAAAAAATGAGGATTTATCGATGACCACAACCTTATATTATGTTAATTTATATATTCAGAAAGATACAACTAAGTAAGCCTTATCTGAGGAAAAAGATCATGTTAAGGATATTCTCATTGTTTAGATTATTTTGGTACCATTGATAAAATTCCACTCCTTTTGGATAATCCATTCGAAGAAGCTCATGGAAACAGTGCAGCTTGTATGCATGATAGTGTAAACTTTTCTTTAAAATGAGTTGGTATGTACAATAGGACAGATTTGTCTGTTAGGCTATTGCTGAAATGGATGATGATAGAGATGAATTTTCATTAATAATATGCTGAACAGCTTCAATATTTTCAGCCTTACATTGAGATGGCCGCCCAGTACCAATTTTTAGATCGATGTTACCAGTCTCCCCGAATAACTGCAAAGATCTTATCAAAACATTGTAAAAACCATTGTAGTCAAAAAGTAATTCAGGATATTCTTCACGAAAATCAGCCCATGTATTCTGGAATTGAATGTTGCCACTCATCATTTACTTTTACATCTGCACGAAAGTAGCATTCGGTAATTTTTGCTTTCTGCTCTGTATTGGATACGATTTTTTTCAATTTAATGTAATTTAGTAAACGATCAGAAATATTTGACACAAACGTTCAGATTGAATGGTAAGTAATAAATGTCATTATGTAAAAGTGGTAAAAGTAACAACCTATTGACATTTACTCTAATTATGATTTTTCTCGATGTATGTTTATATGAAATATAGTGACTGATAACTGATAACATCGTTTTCTTGTTTTCATTTTATTAGTATAAATGTTGAAAAAAATATATAACCTCACTAATGCCACAGCTAGTATAATAATGCATTTTACGTACAACCGATAATAATACCGATTTTATTGACATTATACACACAATAAAAAGATTCCTGATTAAAACCAACATAAAACAAAGGCGCCAATAGTACGCTATATTTATTTCAAGTTTTAAACAATAGATGGCTAAACAAACAAGGTCTTAAAATAACTGCGCACTAATAATATTAATCGAAAAATTTGAAGACAACTACTGCACTATTTGAAGAAATATGGCTCTGAACGATTGCCTTTATCTTATGAATGGATTCGTGTTGAGCAGAAATTGCACACAAACTTTTTAAATATGTAAATGTAAACCATAAAAAGGTGATATTTTCTAATTCAAACTCAAACGTATTCAATCCACATTTGTACACATACGTCAGTGAATTGTTGGAAGTTTTATTTACAACTTAATCGACCTTGTTTAATGTTTTTTTTTTCAGTATTAATTAATCTGCGACAGCAAATTAGGTTTTTCAATTCATTGACCTTTAAAATGATAAAAGCAACTAGTGTGTAAAATAGGGTGTACTGCAGACTGATCACATCTTTTATTTGTATGTAATTGTTTCCTTTCTAGTTAATTAGTTTTAATTGGGCCAACGAATTATCAAATCTGAACATTTATTCTTTATATAAATGTAATAAAGAGATTAATTTCTTCCAGAGGAAGGAGAGCAGCCATCAGTATCAGTTTCATAGTGGCCTTGAGAATTAATCAACGATAGTTCGTTAATGTTGTAAATAAAAACGTAATTAATACTGACATTGATCTCCCGATTAGACATAAGAAAGGAATTCGCGTAATTAATATTGTATTAGAAACGCATAGCTTTCTACGTAAAATCCATTTTAAACTATAGCAGATATTTTTAAGTTCAAATAAATCTATACGAAAATATTAACAGGTCTAGTTTAGAGATTATGAAAATTATGTAATGAGTATCAGTTTCTTTTCTTACTAGTGTTAATACACAATTATACTGAGCGTGATATTAATGAATATTTCTTCAATATTTAGTACTAAGTATTCAGGTCAACAATAAAAAATGGGAAAATCACACCGTTATGACGTTAGTTTCACGAAGGAATGAATATTTTATTAGAATAAACATATTCGTGAATATACTCAAAAATTGTAGCAAATCAGTGTTGAATTTATTCAATTTTATGTTACTTAAAATATATTATGTAGTACATCCCTATATCTATAACCATTATCACTTGACCATATGAATGTAGAGAGCAATTACCTGCTTGAAACGAGAAGCCTTCAATGTGTGAACGGAGGCCAGTAAGCACATAATTGTATCTCAGATAATTATTTATCTACGTTACCTTGACCACATTTTCACGTTTTATTTGGTCGACAGTCTAGACGATATATGAATAACTCTTCTAGTAGTAATACTTTCAAAATACAGTAATTCAATTTCATGTGAGTGTATGTTTACCTTTACGACTAAGGCTGACAGGTATGCGTATTGTAGTTATGAGTCATCATACATTTCTGGGAAAGTCGTGGAGTCACATCGTTCAAGAAGTATCAAATGACGCATAGATTATTAATGAAGTTACTTTTTCATAGTACACGCGGATGCGATTTTATGAATGAAAGAAGAGTGTTAGAACGCCAATGTGTAATATTCTTTAATTGCCGATTGTTGTATTGATCGTTTAATCATTAATTACCTTTTAGTTGGTCCTAGCACGCTAAACTGCAAAATGTGTATGAAGTGAGTGAAAATAGTAATTCTATATTCATATAAACGTTGTGTATATCCTAGTAAGAAAATAAAACTGTTCTTATAGAATTCACTAGTATAACGTTTACAACATTGATCAATTTGTTCACCTCTTCAATCGATAGCTCCTCTTTTTGAGAATATAAACTGAATATAACTGCTATAACAAACCGTTACAAATAATATTTGAGAAAAGTGTTGTTAAATTTTTCTGTTTCCAATAACACTGAATACGAAAGGAAGATTTTCCCATTTGGCTTATCAATAGACTCACTAATTAAAAGAATCAATGGTCAAATGCTTATTCCCACCAAATTATAGTTTGCTTAATTAAGTGATATCTAATTATCTTTAGAATTTGTTTAGATTGATAAGATAAATTTATAACTAGTGGCGGTAACAGTAAGTATACAGGGTGACTGGTAATGAAACGGTAATACTTTACAGCGTCTTAGCAGAGATCATTTGCAATAGATACAGCCCTTATTTGCCTTATAAAAAAGTCAGCCGTTTTCGAGATATTGTGGTTTTTTTTTTGGAAATTTACTTACTCTCACTCAAACTTAACTTGTCTGGCTAGAGAATATATCTCATTATTTTCGTAAATTTTAAGTGTGAGTGAGAGTCAGTAGTGAACTTCGAAAAAAAAACAAAAAAACCACAATATCTCGAAAACGGATGGCTTTGGATAAGGCAAATTGGGCTGTATCTATTGTATGACCGTTTCATTACCAGTCACTCTATATATGAAAATAAAACTAGAATTTGCAGTTATTATATTTTTTATACTTATGCTTAATATTATCTTGTTGCAATGGAAATACGAATGGTAATTTAAATGCTAAAGTTAATAATAATAACATTTAAATTGTGATTTTATATTACAAATTCTTCTGTTACTGTTACTGTATAATTCATTTGGTCCATTTTATTATTAACTCGGACTTTTTATATAAATGCATATGAATTAAAGCAAACAGAGTCTATATTATGTAGATTATGTTTTATAATTTTCCACGTCAAGGCTTTTCAGTTCTAAACTTAGCACATATTTCGCATTTCTTGTATTGAGTGTTTAAAGTATGCACTTCTTGTTTTCTGTGAATTATTTTTGGAGCTTATAAAACGGATGAAAGAATTGTACGTCACTACTTTCTGCATAGATCAATACGTTCAATTGGTTTACGACCTAGTAAAGTACATACGATATGGTATGTATAAGTAAAATAATCTTGTATATCCAGACATTTCTCACAACGCAGTTAAGTAATAATTGAAAAATGAGGAGATCGTAAAACTGATTTATAATGCTGTAAAACACGATAGTACTAATGCAACTTGACTACAGAATTATTTAGTATAAATTCATGTTGAAATTACTGAATTGCGCTATTCTACCTACACATTGTATCTCAAAAATAATAGTGAAAGGAATTTTGAAACATCACAGATACCATTCGTAAAAATAGCAGAATATTGGAGGGAATTAGAGATGAAGATGATGATAGAAGTTTACAGTATTTTTTAGTAATAGTTTCTTAGTTGCATGGCGGTGGTCTCAAACTCTACTCAAGGACAAGATACCTTAGTTAAAAGCTTAGATAATCTTTAATACAAAGTTGTACTACCACTCGATTGATAGCGATTTAGAACAACTTCAGTTTAAATTTTAATTCTATAAGAAAAATGGTTACGGTTTCTTAGATGCTTTTATTCAAGAGTAGAGAAATTATTCCGTGGAAGAATGACTTTAAGATTGCAAGTCTTTATTTTAACAGTAATTTCGAATGAAAATAATGTTCACCAAAATATAGATGGGTTCAACTAAAAAACAAAAACACATGGAATTAAAGTTTAAGAGGATGCATCATTGCAAGTTCCTGTGTTAGTCCCCGTACACAAAGAAAATTATCTGCGGTATAGTATATCCCAGATTAAATAAAAAGACCACGATTGTTGATTAAAATTATGTGAAATTGTTGCAGAACGAATTGTAGCTAATCAGAATCTTACATTTTATTAAGATATGTTTTTCATGGGAGTACTTGAAATATATCGCTTACGCATCTACTTTCTTGTTTAGAACGTTTCTCTTTTAGAAAGTTTATAACGTAGGACTGGAAAAGCTTACCACTCCATAGATTTCAAAACGTTATACACCGTTACATTACAAATTATTTAGGCTTGTTTGTACGCTTAAAGTTGTCCTTCGTCTATTTAAATTTGACTTGTTAAGACAAATTTTGTGAAAAAATTGCTAGCTAGATATACGGTGTTTCAAACTTTCGTAGATAGATTATACACGTTGAACAACCCAGATTCTCGGCATATTGTAAATAGCATTACATGTAATGGTGAAATATGTATATGTATGCGTATCTGTGATATGCTGACAATTTGTAAATTTGTCAAAAATATTGATCGCGTTTTTTCATAAAATAAAGCGAATTCTCAAGAAAATAATTCAAGTTTGATTCTAAAAAGGAATTCCAACCCAACAGATTTGCTTTCTGATGGTATTGTACTTTTTAAAACCCGGGATCAATATTGGACGATGGACGGATTTTGGCGCCCATGAAGCGAAATTGACATCTCGGATAAAATTCTCTACCTGGTTACATTTTTCCTTATTATCTCACAAAAGGCTTGATCATGTGGCAAGATTTACTGACATTTTTGGAATGTTAGTGATTCAGATTTTTGGCCGCTCGAATATGTTTCATTCGCTTCTACAAATGCACATACTCGCACCTCCTTGTCTATTTTTCCCTGAACCATGCTCTTGCTATTATTGGATTTAGAACAGCTAATGGTACAACTGAACTTTTCGAAGTGATAAACAATATTTAAAATTGTTTGACGGTTTGAAACTTGTCGATCATGATATGAAAAAGCAAAATGCCCAACTGCTTCCGTACTTGAAGACGAATAATATTATTTAGTAATACTTATTTGTTCAGCTTTGTATAAATATTCATCTTAAAGAAGTTTGCAATTCATTTGCGTAAATCCTAACCACATTCTCATGGCGCGTCCTTTGCATCGATACTGGGTTGTGGCATCATTGCACATATTAATATATCAGCATGCCGACTAGTATTATACCTGGATAATGGGGGCATCCCGGATTTTTTAAAATATTTTTTCTTGAAGTATACATTAAATTACAATGTCTAAGGGTGGGTTTATCAATGTGAGGATAAAAGTGTTAGTTAAGATATTGCTCACTGGCAGATAAAAGTTAGAAACTACAATGCTTTATCTTGCTGATAGTTTCTATTTAACACTCAATAAACGTTTCATTGTAATTATCTTACGAATAAAATGTTATCTGCAAGTTAATTTATTTATCCTCACATTGATAAACCCACCCTTAGTAAGATCTAAAAGAACTGAAACATAACATAGCTGAAACCAATTATGCGTAAGTATTATCTTTTTTGTATTATTAATAAATATACAAAGAAAAAATATCAAAGTTTGAATTTTGAATTTACCGCATTTATGACGTGATAATGGTCAATTGACAGAGAAGCTCGTCAATAGCACACCAAGAGTATGATATGGAAAGAGATCGAAATAACACATCAATGTTTTCTTAATCAGAAATGTAATCATTTTTTTTTGTTAGCTAAGTAAACGTCAAATAAAATCAACCTCATGTCTATCTGTATTGTGTCATAGTTTTTCATATTTGTTTGACAAACAATTGTGTTATTATTTTGCGGTGTGTTTAGAGTTTTCAGTTTTAATCTGTGTATTTTTTAACATTATCACCTTTGGAATCGTGCTTAATTTTTATTCGAATCTTATTTGTTATCAATTAATTATGAAATGTTTTGTACCTCGTTGGAAGAACAATTTTAAAATCAATCTGGAAAAGCGTCTTTATTTCACACAACATATGCTCCAAAAAAAAAAATCAAAAGTATTTCTATATTAATATGAATTGAAAAGTGGCGAAGTTCAGATGCGTCATTAAAAGTTGACATTTGCTCTTCCACTCAACCATTCTATCTAAACCTAAGCCTAAGCCCAAAAAGAGAGTAGTTACATGTGCCAAAAGTGAGTGTACTTCAGGGATAATTTTTGTGCATATCTTCGTTTCTTTAGGGCGTTTTGGTTTATAATTAGTTATAATTTAGCTAATTCCCTTCTCATGCCCTGGTTTAGCTACGTCTAGATGGTTGTCTGCATTACATACTTAGAAACACTTCGTCTGGCACAATATGGATGTGAGCTTTAAGAATGTGCTCACTGACTTTTACTTCAGACGCGAATTTTGGCGCATTTCCTAATCCCTTTACCAAAAGAAAAGTGTTATCGAATTTTGGCGCTCCCATCTGCACCTAACTGCTGGCTTTTAACAAGTTTAGATTGCTTCCGGTGTCAATGAATCCTTGTATAGAATGACTATTTATAGTCGTAGTCATTTATAGTATTATTACGAAGAAGTCTGTCATCTTCATGAACGAATCATGTTCTCCAATTTTCTTCATTTCGTGTAGATGCTGTCCTTGTTTACTTGCAATGCGACCAAAATCATTTCAATTTCTTTCATGGTTAACAAATATTGAGTAAAGGTCACACCGTTTTTCATTTTACGTGTTGACAGGATTATATGCAATATAGCACTATTAACTATTAACAGCTTTTCCAAATTCTTGCTTTACTTATACGTTTTTACATTCCATATTTCAGTACACGAAAACTACGCATTAAAGATTGAAACTTCTATTGCATTTGATTGCACAACATAAATGTTTCATTTTTACGTACAGTTTTATCCCATTTGTTTTCTTTTACGTATTCTTTCAATTTTAGTTCTAACGGTTCGTGTTTGCTACCTGCGAATCTTTTTAATATCATGTAAAACAACTTTGTTTTATCTTTAACTCTTAGACTGTTAGTTTCTCACTCTCATTCCTTGCTCTTCGTATAACTTTTGTAAACGAGTCTATTTTCTTTTGTGTTACGTTCATATATTTGCTCTCTCGTCTTAATTGACTCTCCTCATCAATGCAGTTTGCTTTTTCGTGTTTGTTATAGCTACGAATACAAATAACATTTTTTCTAAAGTCATTAATAGATCTTGAATAAATTATCGCTTGCGAAACTATCTACGTTTTTCTAAATGTTTGTAGATCCACAATAATATTGACCGAAGAAAATGACTCACTGGTTTTCTATTGTAGATTCTAAATAATTTTGGTAAACAATAAAATTTCCAGCAGGTCGACTTTTTTTGAATTATAATATTATAAATTCATGGATCATTCCTGAATCCTTGTTATATCCGTTAAGCTGCTTTTATTAACCACTTTAGCACCGAAGCTATTTTGAATCGGAATAGGTTCGTGTTGCTTGATAAAGTCTAGCATTTTAATAATTTAGAAGTACATAGTTACACGCATATGCGATTCAATTTCTTCAAGCTTAGTGGAGATAATTTTACTCAATTGGCATTCATGAAGTACAAACTATTTTATTAAATAGATACTTCTACATATGCAAATCTTAGAACAATAAATTAGAATTCATAAAATGTGACTAAACGCATTTTAAGCGGGTCTGTTATGAAATTTTATTAGTACTGGTGCCGTTTAAGCCAAAACTTTTACGACTTTTACCAAAGTTTTAATATTTTTCTAGCTAGCTTAAAAGGTTAAGTATATTAAATTTCCGCTAGAAAACATAGAGTAATACATCGAAACGGATTAAAGGATGTATTAATGTCAATATTAGATTAGTCCCATTCGATGTTAGATCAATTCGTAATACTCCATCGTTCAATCTACTGACACACTTACGATTATTACGTGATAAAATGAATGTTTAACTTTATAGATATTTACTTAGAAGAAATACCAAGCAAGCTTGATAAACTTGGGCTGGATATTTTCCTGATTTTTCTCACTTATTGATTAATAATACTGCAGTTCCTTTATTAATTATCAGAGTTACGTCACCTATGGTTAGATTTCATGGAATATGACGGTGGTTTGATAAACTTCGCGGTATCTGATAAGTAAAATGTGCAGAAATTTAATAAATAAATGAATATGGGCATTAAATAGAAAATTTGGAGTTCATTGTATAATTATTACATGCTTCTTAGTAACCGGTTATTAATTATATAACCGCATTCATTTAGTGTAATAAGAATTATAATAAAGACGTTTTCAAAATGATGTAATAAATTCTGTGCTAATTCATCGTGAATGGCAATGAAATAGTACACTATTTATAACAAACAGTTACCGTAATCAAACAATATAATTAGTTCTGGCCAAAATTGATATTAGAGTCTAAATATCGCTCTAAAAACCCGTTGTGGGACATGCCCGGGATGGAATGCCGAAGAAATTTTGCCTTGTATAAAACTTCATTACGAGGCAAGGCTTCAGAAGTGGATGAAACTTAAAGACCATCATTGAACTGAACAAGCATGCCATATTATGGTTTATAGATGCTTCCAGGACAACCGGAGGGACTGGAATCGAAGTGTATGGGCCCATAACCAAGTACTTCGACAGCTTAGGGAAATTCCCTAACATCCTTTGAGCGAAAATATATATAAATTGGTATTTAATTAGTTATTGTTTTATTGACCTATAAGTGGAAATATTTCAGGAATTGAAATAGAAGTACATAAAGGTCACAAAATAGATATATTAATTCAATATAAAAGAATTTTGCAAATGAGCTCCAATATACTGACAGCGTCATCGTAGGTAAATTTTCTACCAATCTTTAGTATGTGAAAGAAGTATAGTTCCAAAATTATTAAGGTATACATTTTCCAAGCAGCACTATATTATGTAGATATCTAGAAGGATGTTAGTATGTAGGTATAGATCAAATGAAATTGAATTGCACTCAGCCTATTATATCGATACTTTGTTGAATAACATTCTATAAAATAGTAGCCAATTAATTTTGACGCATTTTATATTCATTTATCGACAGTTATTTGTACGCAAACGATCAGCGAGTACATTCTATCATGTTATCAAGAATGTCGACCCACCAGAAACATCACTCTCACTCATCATCAAAGTTAGCTTCCTGTTATTTATGTAGATTTGTCGTGTCGTGAACTGAAATAGACTTTGGGAATGTTGATAAAGAAGGATGTGTGCACAATGAAATCTATAGTGTACAGGCTTTGTGACAGTATACAGAATTGGATGCAATAAAAAATGCATGTTTCAATTTCGATGGCATATTAATTTTAAACAATACAATTTACGCACGATATCCAGTGTTTATGTAAATGTATAATTAACTGCTTAATCGAATACCTCACCGTCTGGTAATACAACAAAAGAAAGCGAACAATGACATTGATTAAACGAAGATTGCAAACGCTTATCTACTGCTGATTTGAGTCAATATTCAAGAGGCTACATCCTAAGAAAGATAACTATCTGATAGGTGTGGTATGAATAATTACTGTGATGTTATGATAATAAATACCTTCAAGTAGTATTGAAATTATAATACATTTATGGAGTAGTATCGGTTAGTTGGTATAGTGCTTTTCAAATTGCAAGAAACTAACTTTTAAATCCTTAATGCTTTTATTGCACCTCCGGTAGTAATACTCTTGAGAAGGGTACTGTTTACCTGCTTGCAGCATATGAATGCAGGGGCCGGATTGAGTATAAATTACGGCACTATAAGGTAATAGTAAGACGCTATTTTAATTGTAAATATATATAATAAATAATATACATTAGGATTATTTACAAAAAATAATAAGTGAGATATATGAAGCTTAACAATTAGTTGGTAATGCACAATAAAATTGTAAGTCATGTTTATATAAAAGTAGACCGTGGCAGTATTATACAATATAATACTTAATATACACCGTATTCCACAAATCATCATCTGATGTGATTGAGTCGTCTTGGAAATCGATATCTGAGTCTGACTCTGAATTGTATTGCAAGTTTATAATTAAAGGTGGTACTATATTATACATATCCATGTATTCGTTTTCTTTTGATATTGCGTGTTTAACGGCATTTCTCCAATTATCAGCAGTTATATGTTCCATCGCATTTTTTATGTGTGTTATAGTGCTTTCACTAAATTTAGGCGTTTGATTTGTTCGCCTTATGGTATTCTTAAGTTGTGCCCATATCAATTCAATTGGGTTGAAAATGCAATGGTACGGCGGTAAACTTAAAATTGTATGTCCTGCTTCTTTGGCTCTATTATCCACATAATAATCCTTCAAATATTCTTTTGTATTCATCACTTCTAATAATTGGTTTTTTGTATAATGCTCCTCATAATATAAATTATTTGCTTCTAAAAATTCTTTAATATCTTTCTTATTATTACATTTTGTAGGAACTTTATTTTGCTGTCGTGAATGATACGAGGCGTTGTCCATTACTATCACACTACTTTCTGGTAAATTTGGCAGTAAAGTATTACAAAACAATTCTTCAAATAAGGATGAAGTCATGTCCTCATGGTAATCCAAGCTAGAGCATTTTACATTTTTTGCAGATAATAGCGGCTGCGCGATCCACCCTTTCTCTGACCCAGCGTGGAGAATAATTATTCTCTTCCCTCTCGAAACCGGCGCGTCCAACTGACACGTGGCTGAATTGTCTACCCAACCGTTGCAAATAGTGTCGTGGGTATCATACCACGTTTCATCTAAATAACATATAAATCGCCCTTCCTGTCTATATTTTTTTTTGCCATCAAGTATTCGTACCGCATTTTCTGCAACCTCGAACTTTCCATAATTGTGGCGCGTTTATCTATAGTACAAAATTTAAAACCCGCCTTTTTTAACGTCCGCCACAAGGTTGTTTTTGAACATTGGATATCAATAGTTTCATCATTAACTTTTTTATGTAAGGACTCAATTGTAGGTACAACATTTTCTCTATACATGCAATATACTTGTTGCCTAATAATATCAATTTCATACTCTTTAATTTTCCTCGGTGCTCCTTTGTCACTTCTTTGCTTTCGAGGCTCGGCGTTATTTTTAATTGCCTTGTATATTGTTCCAATAGGCACTTTGGTTAATTGCGACGTTCGTTGAATGTTCTTGGTTTGTCCTTCGTTATTTTCTTCCATCAGAGTCTTATAGATATTGAGAAGTATCTGCTTTGCATCTTGTGATAAATATTTTCTCTTCCGTGCTCCACTTTCATCATCACTATGCACATCACGATCACTAATACACTCAGCAAAAGGTCGCCACATGTTCGTGAAAATTCAAATAAGTATACAGCAACAAATGTTAATTACAAATGATAAGTAAACTAAATATTACATGTATATATACCTACCCCAAGTACCATTAACAATAATTACAATTAGATGACAGAATATTAGTTGAAGTATATATGTATATCAATATATCATTTGCGTAATGAGACCGTAATTCATACTTAATACGGCCCGGCGATTCATATAGTGTAATTAAGCAGGTAAACAGTACCCTTCTCAAGAGTATTACTACCGGAGGTGCAATAAAAGCATTAAGGATTTAAAAGTTAGTTTCTTGCAATTTGAAAAGCACTATACATATCCTGCAGGATATGCGCGTTTTATTCAATATCGGTGTTTCTATTCTCAGTGTTTTTATTTATATAAGAAAAACAACATAAATATGTATGCTGTAGTATCTCATACCTCAAAAGGAAATGCGTAGGATTTTGGTACTGCAGGCACAACAAAATTTAGTTAGAATAATTAACTGTGATTCTATTAGCGTTGCCGAATTGTAGTTGTAGTTAATACCGACTTCGATTAACAAAGCAGTTTAAAAGTTCTAAAACAATAACAGAAAATTGCACGTTCTTGTTTTATTGTTTGTTGTGGGCGGGCATGAACTGCGACGGTATTACCTGCATCCCTTAATTAACTTATCGGGCTAGGGATTATAGTCTTTGGAAAATACATAAACTGCAACGGACCACCGCTTTGGATAATAGGTGTATTTAAATAGATGTACAGAAAATGTTATGCCATTCTTATTAAACTGCCAGTTAGTGTTTAACAGTGAACTATGGAAGTTAAAACAGTTTTAAGTCAACGTGGTGTAAATTTACTAATAGTCCAGGGTTTCAAATTTTGAAAGATCTACAAATTATCCGTAGGTGAAGATTTGTGGCGCTGCACAAACAATATAAAGCGAAATTGTATACTCTTGGTCATGAACATTTAATTTCAAAAAGTGAATTAGTGCACAATCATGGTTTAAACTCTGCTACACTTAGCAGACAAATAGTTACGTGCTCTGCCAAAAGGAAGGCAACTGAAGACCTCGCAGAAAGACCAAGCGAGATAATAATCTCTGCTATAAAAGAAAACAGTTCGGAGTTAGGTAATCTGACTATTAAAGATTTAACATTAATACGAAAGAGTGTCTATTACAACAGAAGAAAAGTTCAGCCCCAACTGCCAAAAAATGTAGATGGTGGTTTGCTGCATTAGAATTATTGGATATTAAAACAATTAAAAAGGAACCGTTTCTGTTAATCACAGATGTAATTAATAAAATTGTAGTGTTTTCGTGTGAGACAAACTTACGTGTGATGTGCTAAGCGAGTTGCACATAAGGAAACGAGTATATACGCTACGATGCTCAAATTAATTGAAACAAAGTGCAATGAAGTAAATTTGATTTTTAAGTCTGAATTTGTAGTGGTAGATTTTGAAAAGACTATTGATAACGCAATTTTCAATATATGGCCAAATGCAATTATCCAAGGATGTAAGTTTCATTTGACCCAAGCCTGGTATAGAAAAATCTTAAGTTTGAGGCTAAGCAAGGAATACAAGGATTGCGAAAGTGAAACGGGCAAATGGTTAAAATACTTATTCGGGCTTCTTTACCTGAACCCAACAGAAGTAGGTGATGCTTTCGTATTTGATCTTGTAAAAACATAGCCAAAAGATGACAGAATATGGAAATTGTCAGACTATTTGGTGGATACATATTTGAAAGAAGATTAAGATTTTCCACCAAATATGTGGGCAGCTGCGAATACAATGGTTGTGAATCCTTTCACGCTCATTTTAATGAAAGTTTTTACAATAAACATCCTCATATATTTCAATTCTTGGAGGTTTTGGATAGCTTCCAAACGAATACCTATATTGCGATACAGAGTTTGCACGAAAAAAAAAAAAAAAAATTCGCAATTCTCAAGTAGAAAAACGAATGGACTTTATAAGCAAGAAATTATAAGAATACAGGCAGAACCCACAGCAAAGATTCCATTTCGTGAAGTGTGTATCATTTAGGTACAAATAAATTGTAATACATGTATATAATGTAATTATTGAAATATATCTTTTTCTTAAAAGCATTAGGTACATACTCCGTTCAACAAAATATTGTTGTATAACATTTCTTTTTATATCCTACGTTTATTTTTATCACAAGATTGTACATTATTAAAATATACTTTTTCCTTGAAAATATATATTCTTTTTAATAAATATTGTAGTATTAACACTTCTTTATATGACGTGGTTATAAAATATTAAAATATACTTATTTTCTTAAAAATATTACATCTTTCGGACAGATTAAAGTCAGATAAAACTATCGCAGTTCATGTGCTGGGTCTGAGAGGTACCGTCGCAGTTCATGTGTCCCTTTCGTATTAAGCCGGGCCACCTCTCCTTAAAGGATTAAATTCGTCGCAGTTCATGTACGCCCTTTTGTTGTTTTTGTCCAGTGAATTTCTTCAAATAAGCAGATTAGTCCTTTAACTAGGTTTAGTAACCTGTGTGGTAAATCTTTTTCCGGCAGTCCTGTCAGTAGGTTTCTTGCTTCTAGCAGTGGCAGTCTCCACCGTTCCAATGCAACGCATTCAAAGACAATGTGATAGGCTGTCTTCTCCTCCTCATATAAAATACAAATAGGCTCATCTTTAAAGATGCCAAGTCTGTGTAGGTATTTCCTTAGACAGCCATGTCCTGTTAATAGATTCAGTGCACCTGGTGCGTTTTTGTGATCCACTCAGTTAATACACCACGTATCGCAGTCTTGGATATCACAGGTCCAGTAAATGTTGTTTCCGAAGCTTTCTTGCCAGCATGTATGTTATATTGTTGCCTGTTATGGTCATAATAACAAGGAAAATAGTCATAGATTTCATAATAAAGAAAGATAATGCAAGAAAAATAAGCATTTTATCAAAAAACTTCTGAAACAAAAATAAAGTAACTTGATTTAGGTAGAGAGATGTAAATGCACTCAATAATATATATTTTATAAAAGAAAAGTTAATTTTAACGCTCTGCTAAAATTTTAGTCTACTGCAGTTTTAATAGTAGTAAAAATACTGGGACGTTAGACGTAACTTTTTCTCTTATAGAATACATACTAGTATTCATTATTCTCGACCTGTATTGCAAGCTTCTTGTCAAGGAGTACAAGTTTTCTAATTTATATTTATAAGGTTATTCCCAAGTAATAGACACGTTGCCAATACTGCGAAGTGAGTGATGCAAATATAATGAAAATTATATCAATTGTAGTCCAAGACTTAAGAAACAAGCATGTGTTTTTATTTCATGGTTTGTGTAATTTCTTTTTTAATAATTTTATTTAGAAAAAGTTGGTAGTGAAATCATACTTAACCGTAATATAGTTTTCCATTGTTGTTGTTAAGGTGATAAGTACATATGAACAATAAGTACATATGAACAATGTACTTAGATCAGGATTGGTCTAAAACATCAACAAACGAGTGAAATGTGAAACCTGTTATAGATGTGTCGGCAAAAGATCGCTATGGAACATATGGCGACATTTATTATGCTACAGATATTTCGTTAAAGTTAATATTCCGAATTCTAGAGATGAGTTGAAGAGAACAAAAGCTGTGCACGATAGGTCTGTCACTGTTTCAGGATTGAAGCAATATAAATGCTTGGACATTACGACCTTGCTGAAACAACGATTTTCCGTTGAAGATTAAGCATTCTTATATCGAATGGTCGCCCTGAATGAAACGTGGATTAGAAATTTTGATGAGCAGTAGTTGAAATCACAGTCTAATGAGTGTTAGAAGTCTTCACTATCAAAACATTGTAGACGAGCCCAATTAATGGTGAAACTAGTGGAGATTTTTTCCTTATGATCACCATGGAGTTATCTTGACATTACTACACTCAATTTATTCAAACCCGATCGGAGAAGTGCGCAAAAATCGATCCCCCTCTTGCTCTCTCCTCCTTTCCAACAAAATAAACTTCTTATTAAACAAACAAATTATGTGATTTAGGTATATATGAAACGTCTCTCGCATCTAAGTTTGAATTCTCTGTCTTAATTTCTTAATCAGTTAAGGATTGTATTGTACATACATACGTAGGTATACGACAGTAAATACTTCGTTCTTGCACTACAGTGTAGTTAGATTATAAATTATCTAACTATATCAAATATTAGATGCAAAGATCTGGACTTATTAACAGCTTATATGCAGAAAAATGAATTTGTTTAAATTAAAATGCTAAGACAATAATGAAAACAATCATGTAGGTCTTCATAAGCATTTGTTAACAACTTTATAGCAAGTGATATACGAGGGTGACCTGAAATGTTTCCGGAATCGACAAAAAAAGCACGGTATTGGTGTGGTTTTTTATTTTTATTTTTCGATGTACTCTCATCGAGGATTAATAAACTTTTTCAAACGATGTTTTGAGATCTGCAATGACCTCATCATTTGAGGCAAATCTCTTTCCTGCCAGCGATTTTTTTAGTTTTGGGAATAGGAAAAAAAGTCGCTGGGGGCTAGGTCCAGTGAATATGGAGGATGAGAGACTTACTCGTAGCGTAACTCATTTAGTTTGGGCACGACAATCCGGGATGAAGGAGCCGGTGCATTGTCGTGGTGGAAAAGCATCTTTGTCCGATGCAAACGAGGCCGTTTCTACTTCAATATTGCATCGAATCGGGTCAGTAAATCGCTGTAGTATTGCCCCGTGATCGTCCTTCTCTTCTGCAGATCGACGAGGATCACACCTTGGGAATCTCAAATATTGGTCGCCATGACCTTTCTAGCCGAAAGTCCACTGCTTCGACTGTTCCTTGGTCTCCGATATGTAGTGGTGAATCCAAGTCTCATTCAAGGTTACGAAATGTATGAAGAAATCCCTTGGATTACGTTGAATCCTGGACAGACACTCCTCCGAAACGGTCACCCGATTTCGTTTTTGTTCCGGTGTGAGCACACACACGGTACCCATCGTGCTGAAAGCTTTTTCGTGCCCAAAATTTCGTATAGAATATGGCCAACGCGTTCCTCTAAAGATACCTGTTGTAGAAGCTGATGGTCGAAAATGATGAAGTAGATCCGCCCTAAACCTCTAGCAAAATATTTCGAATTTCTGTGCGCGTTTTCCCCGCCATACAAAAGTGCACGAAATTCATTTATTTTGTTCATTTTTGCGAAATCGCCTGACTTGCTACACACAACACACTCTTAAATAATAATTATTGAGAGTAGACGTCTGAAATTTTGACAGTTGCTATAAAAAAGGTTGCCCTTGCTTTATATTTCAGGTTGT
The DNA here is from genome assembly GCA_023690525.1 of Holotrichia oblita. Lineage (NCBI taxonomy): Eukaryota > Metazoa > Arthropoda > Insecta > Coleoptera > Scarabaeidae > Holotrichia > Holotrichia oblita. The sequence continues at coordinate 100,546,399 of CM043018.1, forward strand.
TCTCGTATATGGTACTAAGATAAAAACAAAAATCACTCAAAGAGTTGTGAAAATAAAAGTTTAGTGTAATGAATGAAAATGGGAGCTCTACAAAAATTCTGGTAGGGGTTTTTGTTGGGAGAAATCAATTGTTCTCATCAATTGTTTATGAATACCTGGGTTACATTTTTCTTGTAAAAATTTAATATGATGGTGTAGAAATGATACATCAATTTAAGTTTTTGCGAATATTTATCCAAAAAGATATACATATTTTACCAGAATTGAATTCGTTTAAATTTACGTTACCCCCAATTGGTTTTTCTGTATATTGGGCGAAAGCTAACATTTTAATTTTAATTGCATTAATAAACTTTGGTTAATGTTGTATAGTTTTATCTATGATACGAATATATGAAAGTCTCGTCGCTGCAGAAAAATTGCAGTTCGGCAACTTATTGTATATTGTATCTGTTAATGCACAGGATTCGTCATAATTACTTCGCATTACGCAACTGTGACTGCAATTCACAACAATGTAACCTCAAGAAAGACAAAACAGGTTTTACAAGTGGTAATTATATATAATAATAACTCGGTGTAAAACCGATCATCGTACTTACTGTAAAGGTAGTAGTTATTTCTTTCCAATTTCGAAGTATTTTTCAAAATAGCTAAGTGATTATGTAGATCTACCATGAATCATGGAAAATCTTTATTATTCTTTTACGTCTTTTCGAAATTATCTTTATGGATTTTATAATAATAACTGAGAAAAAGCAATCTACTAAAATCTTCAGTTTTTACATGTTTCTAAATTAAATATTGCGTTAAAAATGTGACTTCGTCTGATACAAAAAATTTGTATTATAGTTTTATAAAGTCCAAATCTTCCTTTCATCAAGCTTTTCTTTCATTTCTCTTCTAAATAGCAGCTTGCAAAAAATGAATAACTGATTTACTTGAGTACATTTGAATTTGCGATAAAGTATTAGAATAGGCATATATTTTCAATTTTTACATCTTATCTTCTTGTACAGCAAGTAATATATGAATCATAGTGGAAACGAAGAAAAATGTTACAGGATGATTGCACACTATTTTATCATTTGTGTAGCAGAACAACGGCATCCGAAATAATACGATGTGAATGGTATCGTCAATATTGGCAGAGGAAACAGCGATAAACAACAGTTTGGGAACCAACTGAAAAGGGAAAAAAGGAAATAAAAGACAATTTTTCGATAGACTGTAGTAACAATTTCACAGATTTCTTGAATCTATTTTTCTTTATTGTGTGTAAAAATGCATTCGATATTTTTTTTGCAAGAATCAGAATCAACTGTATTGTTTGGACTTTGATGATTTTTAAACCATTGCTTTTATCCACTGTTGGAGTTGCCTGAAATAATGACTATTGTATCATTTCCAAATATCATGATATAAATTTTACGAAAAAGGGTCTTCACACAAATCTTTGGTAAATGATTGAATGAGATATGTATGTTTTGCAAAACAATTGAGAGGTCAATGGCGATGAGGTTCCATAATTTGATGAAAGGGAAATAATCTGACTGTGACTACTCGGATAGAATAATCTCTACTATAAACAGGAACTACTCATCCATTTACCACCAATTATATACGCGATCCAATGAACCTTAGATAGCATCCTGGGTACATTTAGAACTTATGAATTCCTACAGATTTCTGGATAATAGATTAAATTTAAACACTATGGAAAAGTAATATAATATGGAAAATGGTCTAAGGTTGGTAGGTAATTGTCTATTGACTTCTTTATAAATTGGATTAACTTTGATAATTTTAAACTTATCGGGAAAAACATCTCCTGGAAAAGACTTATTAATGATTCTTAAAATCAGGAGCATCTCAGGATGTAATAAGGAATACCACCAATTCTGGCAGACATCTTTCCACACGTGGTGCTTATTACACAGTATATCGTGAAATAAACAGAAAGAAAATAAATGCGAAAAAGAATCCAAAGCAAAATAAAAAAATGTAACAATGACAACTATGGAGAATATATTGCGAAGATGAGGAAAATACTTATGGTGGAGCAAATGATAATGACAAGATAGAAATTGGAGAAAATCTAAGAAAGTTTATGGAAAACTATCGAAAACAAAATTAAACAATATAATAAAACCAACATTGCTAAAAGAATAATCTGGATTCTAGGAATGCAGGAGAATGCATAAGATTATCTATTGAAAAATTATGACGAAGGTTTTCGGATTAGAAATATGTAGCAATCAATAATTTATAGATAACTAAGAGGCTGTATGTACCTTCTTAGTTTAATTTTAGTAGGTCATCCAGTATTGTGCATTTTTCTCTACATCTGTGTATTTTCCAGAAACTATTAGTATTTATGTCATCATTGTAATAGTTAATTATTGTCCTATATATCTAAATATGTATAGTATGTGAATACCAAGTATGTGTGTTTTCCTTGATTTTCCTTCGTAATGTAATTAAATCAGTAAACCATTACTACGTCTAATAAAATGAAGTGTTTGCGTTGTACAATACTAATACTTACAAGGCTATCCATTTTATGAGGTTATACGAATAGTTACATCTATCAAGGATGCGGTACGCAATATTTCGCGTATTTTCATTAAAGATTTAATTCCAGATGACTCTAAAGACTTCTTATTCGAATGCAATTGAATATGCGAACATAAAAGTAGAGTTTTAAAGTACTTCTGTTTTAACATTCATTTTGTCATATTTGTTAACATTTATACAATAGTATATGTTGTATTGATGTTATTGGTTAACAATGGTCACGTAATAGTTTTAAATAAACTTTTATGATTGCGTCAATAAACTGGGAAAAAATGTGATTCACATTATTTGTATGCCGTGTTAATCTTTTGACAACATTTAATTATTCGAGCGGACTAAACTGAAATTTATTTACCGAAATCTATACTAACTCTACATAATCTATACAAACTCTACATAATCTTACAGATTAAGAGAAAGTTTTTAGTATCAGAAATAAGCAATATTTAACTCACCTAATTTAAATCCTGTAACTATAACGAAGATGAACGTTAATATTTCAAATGTCACAGCCATTGTATACAGGTAAATGAGACATGAGGTAACACGTAATGTTAATATTAAACAATATTATGACACACACACTTTTACTTTTGAACTCCACGATTTCTTGTATTGAACTGGCGATTGAAAACATTGAAATATTCAAATTCTACGCTCCATTGACTGCAGCGCTCACTATCGGAGAATTGCTCTGTTGTCTACAAACTTCTCGAAATATTTATTTGGAATTCTAAAGTTGAATAATACACTTTACTGTCCCTGCAATTCTATAAGTAAAGCAAAATATTTGGTGAAGATATAATCTGACGTCCGATTTAAATGTAAATATGTATAGATATATACTGCTCGTTTCGCAGTAAATATAGATAAAGATAATAAAAGAGTGTATATAGTCAGATACAATAGTCGCTAAACAAGTCGTAATAATCTAGTACTTCCAACTATCGAGTTAAGAAAATCTGTTCCTACGATTTTCTAAAAGATGGCTTTTGCAAGATTGATCTAGCGGAAGTAGTACATTATTTTTAAAGAACATGAGTGCATATACTGATAGTAGTTCCTAGATTCTTATTTCAATGGGTTATTGAGCTATATAATGTCAAGTAATCAACTAAATATTGTACCGCCTAGAAATTATCTATATATACACAGTCAGCGACTAAATTATGGAACAAATTTAGTAAAATATTGTTAATCGATTTTGGTTTCTAATAACAAATATTTTAACAATTGAATTCTTAAATATCATTTACTTGTGAATGATGACTCCATCGACAATTTTTCGTTAAAAGCAATTGAATTAATTTAAACGCGTAATTTAAATTATTACTATTAACAGTTTTGTACCCTACATAACAACATTAAAAAAAAAATTATTGAGAAATTGAGGAATAAAACTTATACATAGACTAAAATGTAAGCAGAAAAGTAAACCGTGCTATAAAAAAAACTTTTGCTGTATTATATGAAATTTTGTCATGAAAAGCAACAGGTAAGTTTTTGCGGAAGTATGAGTCACATTTTAGATGTTGTTATAATAAGATTAATAAAAGAATGATTTATTTTAACTAAAACAGTGAGACTACACTTCTTTGACTTGTACTTAGGACAAGTGTGTTTTGACATACAGTAGGTTTTTTTTTCGACTAGGAGTTTCAACTGCTTATTATAGTTTCGACTGCATTACTACTAGACTGATCTAGTCATTAATATTCATTTTTAGTGTTACTGTTGAGGAAGTTAAATTTATTTTAACCGACAATTTATCTTCTTGTAATCTAAAGCATTGTAGTCATTTTCTTGATCAACATATGTATTACACATATTGTTAACTACTGCATTGAGCAGTTATATTTTCCAGTTTTCTAGGTCTACCTCTCCCTAAGATTCCCAATCCTGACCATTTTGTTGGAGAAAATTTTATACAATGAAATTTTTCACTTTTTCTTTCAATAGCTACCCAGCTAATTATCAACCTAGTTTCAGAAAAGGATTTAGTACAACTCTAGCTTACGTTTTAAATAAACTTATGACTGCGGTAGGTTCAAGTTTGAACGTTGATTTTACTGGACTTTTCAGAGGCCTCAATACTGTATCCAACTGTCGTTGGTTGTTGATTTCAAACTTGTAATATTATCGGGTTTGACAATGCATTATGTCAGAAGTTAAATACTTCTGAAACGATCTTAGGTAGCTTTGTTCATAAAATTCCTCTTGCTATTACGCTGTCTGTTCCACTTAGACATTTTGATATACTACGACACTCTAATTAGAATTATATGCCTGGAGGTCCCGGTAGTCTGAGGGAGTTTTTGACTGTTTTGAGGCCATACTTGTTTCTTATGCATTATCACGGTGCGATAATCAAGTAGAGACATGAATTTGTATGTTTGTGATGTATATGTACTTATATATGTATGTAAATTGGGCGTCGTTTCCGGAAAATAGTAGTAAAATTTCCAAATAGTTGGACGTGTGGCTGAAATTTGGCTTTAAAATTCGCGATACTAACCTTGCACAGCATTGTTTGTTTTTGCTAACTTTGTAGTAATAGCTCCAATACAGTTGCACATATTATGGGGAAATATAGGAGCTCCTCCCTGTGTCTTCGGTCCGGTCTACCAATCCACGTGTCTTCAAAATAATCCATGATCCAGTTCTCCGAATGTCTCTAGTATGTGATCAAGAATATTAAAATGTTAAGAAGACTACAAATAAATTAAGAATTTTGCAAAGCTAATTACTTTCGTACTAGTTGTTATTGTACTGTTAATTCTATTGTTTTCATTTCATTTGTTAGTGACAATGTAATTAATTGAATATACATCCACCAATTTACCTTAATTTCTTTCAACAATTGATAACATCGAATAACTGTTTTCAAAGAATTATTTTCGAACAATTGTATTTGAAAAATTGTAATTCGAACAACTGTTTTCGAACAATTTACCTAGACCCATTCGACATTATATATGCACGCCGCTCTATTGTGCATTTGCATATCTATAATTCCTGGTTAAGTGTAGTAGCGCTCGCTAAACTTCACCAGGTATCATCCATTAAATAAAGACAATTTACTATTATTATTACCGTTGAAACGACGCAACTTTTGTGTGAGAAATATGTAAAAGAAAATTTGTTACCGGCATGATCTGATATGATCTTATCGGGAGAATTTTGTCGTTGACTCCTTACAACTAGTTGATACTGTATATAAATATTTGACCCACCACCTATCCACAAATAGTCAACCTACTTGTTGCATCTTCAGGTTGATGTAATTTCCGATATATTATAAACTTAGTCTGTAGTTTTACCTTTGGTAATATTCGCTATATTCACTATATTTAACTACTTATTTAAGATAAGTATTATATACTTCATATTGCAGTTTGTAAATATGTAGGAGTCTATCAAAGAAAACTGCCAATAAAAATAAAATTCAAAATACGCATTTCTGCAGACAATTCTGAGTGTGAGTCACGAATATTTCCTCGGTTATTTGCATATAAACGTCAAAAAGATCAGATTGAAATTTCAGGCACATGGCACATGCATATATAGACCAATAAGAAGCGCATTAGTTGTTTTTAGTAGGATATCCTACATTATGAGCCAACCTTAAATTTTATGTGGTAAGTTAGGTTAACTTCGTGAATAGCTCCTTATAGCTATCTATCCCCAATATCTGGAAAATTTTATTTTTACGAAAATACAGACGATTCCGAAGGATTAGAAACACAAAACATATACTTACAGCAATTTAGTTTGGCCATGCTGTTTTGAAAGTCATTTACTCACAGGTCCATTAACTTGGCCTCTTCCAATTGAGATATGTATCACAAAAGTTAGCACCTGACTGCTTAGAGCTAGCACCACCACGCAAAAAGCGAGCATCACCTAAACTATGGGGCACTAAGTTAATGGTGGCTCCCACTGTGTCGCGTACAACCTCCAAAACCTAGCACTAGATAGGATACACCTAGCACCATCAAGTTTAGACCTAGCATCAAAATACTTTATCAAAATTTTTTTTTTAACTATAAGAGTAATCATTAAGTTGGCTCTTCTCCAATTCGAACATTTATTTTAAAACCTAGCATCCGATTGCTTAGAGCTACACCGCTAACACCACCACGCAAAAAGGTAGCGCTGCTTAAATTTTCTCAATAATCGCACCTCTTTTCCTGGCAAGAGGGGTGGGGGAAAAGGGAGCACTTTATCGTGTACGACCTCCAAAACATAGCACTAGATAGGATATATCTAGCATCGTCTAGCACCACGAAGTTTTAATGCATGAAAATATTTTCTCCAAAAGAAATTGTTAAATTATAGGAGGCTGTGTGATGTTTAAAAAGCAGGGCCCAAAAAAGAAACTGTGAATTGTGTAATCACCTGATTTACTCTTATAGTTAAATTTTTTTTATTATTTTGGTGCAAGGTGTATTCTATCTAGTGCTAGGTTTTGGAGGTTGCACGAGATGCAGTGGGGATCAGCATTAACTTAGCTTTCCCCCACCCCCTCTCTCGAAAATAAGTGATGCGATTATTGGGGAAGTTTAGGTGCTGCTAGCTTTTTGCATGATGGTGCTAACTTTAAGCAATAAGGTGCTAGCTTTTGAAATAAATATTCAAAATGGGGAGAGGGGCTGGAGAGGGGGGAGCGGAGGACAAGTTAATAGTTACTCTTATAGTTTAACAATGTTTTTTTGGAAAAGTATTTTGGTGCTAGGTCTAAAATTGCTAGTGCTAGGTATATCCTATCTAGTACTAGGTTTTGGAGGTCGTACGCGGCAAAGTGGAGGCCAGCATTAACTTATTACCCCTCCCCCCTACCCCCTCCCAAAGAAGTACTAAAATAAAAATAGCAACTTTATTTGACGAGCTATTGACTTTGTTTGTTAATAAGGTGAAATATTATGAATTGATGTTTTTTTTAAGTAAAAGGATCAAAATAAATATGACAATTTGTTATATTCTCCTATAAAATTTACAATACGAGGAAATAATGTTATGAACTTATCTGTGTTCACCACGATATTAGGTAATTAGAATATATTTAGATCTATACTGAAAGGTCTTGCAATGCGTATTATTATAATTAAATGATGGAAAATTTAGAAAATCCCTTTTGAACCAAAAGAAAAGGGGAAGATACTGGGATGGCAGCAGTTAAGAATAAAACAATCCTTTTTACAATCTAAGCTTTCGTAAATTTATTATTTACTTCTTCAGAGATCATTTAAAACAACAAGTAGCAAGTAGACAATTATCAATTATAAAAATCAAACGACTTATATGTGAATGGATGTAGGCAAAATATAGAGTGACAAACTCAATTACACATCCTGTTACTAGTTAAATCAACACCATTATTGTTAATTAAATCATGAGCCCAATCATTGTGTAAATCATGGTGGAAATTAATCACACAAATTTCAAATAAAAATTCTAACCTAAAAGGTTAGAATTTTTATATATTTATATATCGGGTTATCATAAAATGAGGAATATATTTTAAATTATTATAAGTTTTTAACAAATTAAGTCAATAACAAAAAAGACATGAAATGTACCTATAATTGCTTAAGAAATGGGATTTAGTATGCACAAAGCCAGTTACGGCAACTGCCAAATATGACCTCCATTTTGTTGTTGTAAGATTATCAACCTTTCCTCCAAATTGTACACAGCATTCCATAACATTTATGGTTGAATTGTACAAATTTGCTCCATAATATTGTCTTTTAATTCGGGTAGTGTTGTTGGTCGTCTTCTAAATACTAAAACTTTTTAAATAACCCCACAGTCAGTAATCTGCTGGGTTAAGATCAGGTGATCTTGGTGGCTATGAATTTGCGAAATGTTTGCTTAACACACGAACTTGAAAAACGTTGGTTAACAATTCTTTGACTAGTCGGTAAATGTGCGAGGGTGCTCCATTCTGCATTTTTCAGCTGTGGAATAACATAATCTCTTAACATTTGCAAGTATCGTTCACCGTTTACAGTTACAGATACAGTTTCTCCATTCTGCATTTCCTTATAGGAATAGGGACCAATGATAAAATCAGCTCCAAAACCTCACCAAACGGTGACTTTCTTGTCATGAAGACCTTCTTGAACGATTTCTTGTGGATTTTCTGCAGAGCAAATTCTACAGTTTTGAGTATTGACTTCACCATTCAAAGTAAAATGTGCGCCATCTGTCCATAAAATACGGGATAATCATTCGGGTTCAATTTAGATCCGAGCCATTACTCGCAAAGAGAAATTGTACCTAGTGGCCAAATCTGCCTCCTTTAATTTAAACAGCATTTTCAGTTTATTTGGATATATTTTTAGAATTTCTCGTAAAATTGGCTCGCTTGGATATCGCATTTGCACTGCTAATTGCTAGCGGATTACCTTTGACTATGTCCTGATTTTCTTGAAGACCCTCTGCAACTTGGACATCACTAACTTTTGGTCTTCCTGATCTTGATAGGGCAGTTACAGACACTGTTCTTTTAAACTTTTGTATCAAATTGCTGCACGCTTTTATTTGACAGGGTCCCGCTCTCAAATCTATTCTCGGGCGAAATCTTCGAAATCCAGCGGTGTAATTTCTGCCACATTCATAATAACACTAAACTAAACCAATTCTTGTTTTTAAATCAATTCTATTAGTTTGACTCGTTTGAACTCTACGTCTACTTAAGTTTTAATTTCATAATAAACTTCCAAATTGAATGATTTTGTTTTGACACTCATGTCAACAATTTTAATGACAATTCTTTTGTTTTTCATAAATACAGTAAAATCCAAATCCAAAAGCAACTAGATTCCACTTACTTTTTGCTACTAGCTTGATTTCTTGAAATTATATAAGACTTTAAATTTTTTAATTCCTGATTTATTCCCACTTAGAGGTCAATAAAACAATAAATAATTAAATACCAATTTATTCCATAACATATAATAATATGTTTTCGTTAAATAACTTCTTCGGTGGAAGAAATTGACATTTAATATGTGTCAAATTACTAATAATATAAATATAAATTGCCATGCCTATCAACAAAATTAATTAAAACAAAGAATTCATTGATATATCGAATTTTAATTATATTCACAAATAATAATAATAATGAATTGTTAGAGCTTGACAAAAAATAGATTGATATACGAATAATTCAAATCATTTCAATTTCTAATGTTCTATTAAATCATTATTCCTTCATTATTATTTGTGAATATAATTAAAATTCGATATATCAATGAATTCTTTGTTTTAATTAATTTTGTTGATAGGCATGGCAATTTATATTTATATTATTAGTAATTTGACACATATTAAATGTCAATTTCTTCCACCGAAGAAGTTATTTAACGAAAACATATTATTATATGTTATGGAATAAATTGGTATTTAATTATTTATTGTTTTATTGACCTCTAAGTGGGAATAAATCAGGAATTAAAAGATAAGTACATAAAGGTCAAAAAATACATATATTAATTATAAGACTTTAAAGTATACCGCGTACCTCTACATCCATCCACATGTACGTCGTTTGAATTTTATAATTGATAATTGTCTACTTCCTACTTGTTCTTTAGATGATCTCCGAAGAAGTAAAAAATAAATTTACGAAAGCTTAGATTGTTTTATTCTTAACAGCCCCCCATCCCATTATCTTCCCCCTTTTTTGGATCTTAGGGTTATGCAGTCAGTACTTCACTCACCTTCCTTTTTGAAATTTGATTGAGGGCTACATGGGCAATGTTTTAAAAACAATTTTCTTATACAAGCTCTTCGTAGTAGTCGGTGACAAACCAAACTCATGTTTGGATTCTAAGTTAAGCAAAAAAGGGATGGAGGATAAGGGAAATTGAAACAGTAAATGTGTTACTGGATTGAATGCTGTAAAGAAACAGATATAATCCAAATTTAATACTTTGTCATTAATACATTTTAATTTTGCATGCAATAATTTTTTAAATACTTTCCTTATAATTATATCATCACGACATGTAAAATATTTTAAAATTTCATCGTTTGTAACTATTGACTATTCTACATGAAGATGGCATAAGCATTCTAACGCAAATCTTTTTATTTTTTCATTTTAAATTGCGACTAGTTTTTCATAGAATAGTTATGATTGTGAAGCTCCTAATGCAATTCCATTTAATATGCATGATATTTATACATCTTTCATCATTTTAATGTTAATACGTTCGAAGCCAAACACACTTTCAATTCTAGCGGTATTTTCTTAAGTATTTTCTTGAACTGTTTATAACACCGCCAACTGATTTGTTTCATTTGTTACATGTTTATTAAGTTTTCGTTTTGTAAATGGGACATTTCCTGTTTGTTGAAATTCTTCCAATAAATTTCGAAATGCATTGGGTTTTCTTGCGTGTTTTAGGTATGGGCAAGTACTTGTCAACACTGGGCATTTTTGGCATTTGTCCAGTATAAACACACTAACCAATTCTGCTGTACTTAAAGTAATTTCTATTGAAAAGTAATAGTAAATCAAAAACTAATGACAAACACTAAATTTAAGGTTTTGAGAGGGATGACAGCTAAGTTTTACAGCCTCTTGATACTCTTAATTAGATAAGTTTAACTACTTACACTTACTTACAATATTTCGAAACGTAGTTTACAAAAAGTTAAACTTTCATTTACCGATGTCTAACTGTACATCTATTGTAGTAATGTATAATAGTTTTGGATTATCAATATTTTTTTCTATTATTAAATCGGTCTAAAATTTTTGTATTTCTTGCACACTGACTTTTTTATGGTTTGCATTACATATGTCATCGTATTATGATTTTAATTCATTACACATAACAAATCTCAAAAATTTGCATTTGTGGCGAATTTGCTTAAAAGTCGTCAGTGTAACATGGATGGTGTTTTCGGAAAGACGATGAACACATGAAAATAATGTACAGGATTTGAGGATATTTGAAATAACCTAGCCCGAAATGGATTTGCAAAACTCGATCACCTGTATAATGATAAATAGCTTCAAGTTGAGTGTAGGCCATTATTTTTCTCAAGAATTTAAATCATTTAGCGATACATTTAATTCACGAATAAGGATTTTTAACTCAAATAAAGTCAAATCAAATTGTTTCCAGTAATTAGTAGAATCGATTGTAATATTTTGATTCCGAGTTTTGTCATTAAAAAAACATAAGTTTAGTTTGTCACCGACTACTACAATCATCCTAAATAAAGAAATTGTTTTTAAAATAATATAGCCCATGTAGCTTTCAATCAAACTCCAAAATGAATTGAAAAAATTCCTTATCGTTTAAGTGTGATAGTCCACCACCGTTGCATGTGGTGGAGATTGATATAAATACTAAAATTTAGTGCTAATATATTTCTAAAGCAAATACCATTAATATAAACGTTCATGCAAACCCAATTTCCAATTCTTGTGTTCAATACGATACCAAAACGTATTTTTCAGAAATTTTTGCAATATATTCTTAAATTTTGACAATTAATTACCTATTTTTTATTTTTGCAATTATTTCAATAATAATACATTTACCATCTGCATGAATTTTAACTATTAATTCAATTTAATTCCATTTCAGAAATCAATCATATTTTCTGTTAATCATAGTTACTTTGCAAAAATGTCTAAATAAAACCGTACCGGGTGACCAACTAAGAATTGTGGTCGACCGTATCGCAGGAACGGTACAGCTTTGGGGAAAAAATATCTGAGACTATAGTGGCCCTGAGAAGCATCTGGGAATTGTAGGATAACCGCTAGATGGCGGAACCAAATCAGCGAAAACCGCGTATCGATATCTCTACGTATCCGAAGATATCTTGAGGAACGTGTGAATGGTAAGAATTTCTTCGATAAATTGTTAAACTGTTTAATATTATTAGGGCGTTAAAGAAGTTTAAATACGTAAATTTTGGTACATAAGATTCATTTCAATCGCTGATAAATCGCAAATGTCCATGGATATCGAATTAATTTTGTATACATACTTCATAATTATCGCCAACTAGCGAATACACCAGGAACTAAAGTTTACAGGTATGTGTAATATAGGATAAAAAAAATGGAAAATAGAGTTTTAAAGTAACTTCTACAAAAATTGCATTACACGTGATATACAAGCAAAAGTAGCGATGGATTACATCCAGACAACAACACTTTTGAAGAATTGGTGTAGATTTTTGCTCGGCTGCCTTTTGATATTTTGTTGTTTCTGATCATTAAACTAGTTTAAAATTTAAACGGGAAAAAACAAAGTATTTATTTAACTGCATTATTGTATTTCAAGCGAAGTGTAAATAACATAAACTATTCGTTGAGTGTAGGGTGACACGATTTTTGTTTGTTATCTTGAAGTTGTTGTGTAGATAAGTTTTTACTTGGTGATTTTAAAACTTGTTAATTATATACAATGCTTATAATAATGCAGAAAACAATAAATTAAAAATACTACAGCAGAACAGTATTTATTATTCATTATTATTGTTAGCAGTCTATACTTATCAAAAACTATGTTTATCTTCACTTGTGGTCACCGATAAAAGGCCTGCATGTGAGGTACTAAAGTTTGTTTGCTCTGATGTCAATGTTGACAATATTAATACTATATGATTAGAAATATATAATGCAAATTAAAAAATTATTGCAATTTTTCTAAGTTGTGAAGTCAGAGCCCTACATTTTCAAAAATTATTTCTTCTATTTCAGTAGTAATTTCAATAATACTGTTCTTCAATGACACTTCTTATATAATCCAAATCTTTAGAATGTAATCAGAACCCTAGTATAAAATATTTTTGTTTCGAAGATGAAAACAAACGAGGGTGTTAAAAATCTATAGACATAGACTGATCATTTCTGGAAGGTCTAAATGATGTTAATGACGCATTAAATCAATTCTATTCCAATCTTTATCGCATTTTTGATGTTTGTGTTCCAAAATATTCTTCTAACTCTGAAAAGGCACATTATCCGCCATGGTTCACTTGAGATATAGTAGCAGATATTAAACTTAAATCTTATTACCGATGTAAATAGACAATTACACAGAAACCTTACTTTCAAAATGAATCCAAGAGACTGCGCTTACTCTGTAAAACACAAATTTTTGCAGATTATACTCACTATTTGGACTCTATTGAAGCCGGTATCAAATCCAATCTTAGAAAGATATTTAAGTTTATTCACGATAGACAAGGTACAACTAGAATTCCAAGTACTTTGTCATTTAACGATTCTGTGGTGGATACGCCGCAGACTATTGTTGATGCTTTTGCTACAAAATTCTGCTTTATCTATCTACCTGAATCATCTTTGTCTGATTTTGAGTCTGATAATAGCCGCATTTCATTTTCTCTGTCACCTATCGTTGAAGTAGATTTGGTTAAAATTATGGCATCATTTTCCTGATAATTGCGTGGCTGGAGATGATTTAATTCCATCTCTTATTTTACGCAAGGCTGGGATGGCTTTTGCCAAACCTTTAATAACAATAATTAACTTATCCATAAAAACTTCTGTCCTCCCTTACTTATGGCAGCGAACCAGAATATGTCCAGTATTCAAGAAAGGTGCAAAAACTGAAATTAATAATTATAGACCTATACCTATATTATATAATTTTTCTAAAGTATTTGAGAATGTTATCTTTTCGCACTTATATAGAAACTGTAAATCATTCATATTACCTTATCAACTTTATACGCGGACGCTCGACGGTCACTAACATTGTAACCCTTTGTCAATACATTTGTGAAGATCTGGATAAACAGGAGCAAGTTGACGTTGTGTATACTGATCTTAGTAGCGTTTTCGACATTTTGGACCATACAATTTTATTACATAAACTCTCTGAATTTGGTGCAAGCCCTGCTTTTCTAAAACTACTTGACTCTTATGTAGTCAGCAGATGTAATTATGTCCATTACAATGGTTATAAATCTTTCTGTTATTTGCCACCTACAGGTGTTCCACAGGATTTCAGCTTGGGCTCTCTACTCTTTGTTCTGTATATAAACGATCTGCTAGAAAATTTATCCTTCCTTGTACTTGCATATGCTGATGATCTTAAAATTTATGGGTCTATTACAAGTTGGAATGATGTACTGAAGTTGCAACAGAATATCCAAAACATTAGCGACTGGTGTGCGAAGTATAGATTGAGGTTGAATATTGATAAATGCTGCTTCGTTTCTTACACTCGGAAATGTAACCCCACTATATCTACCTATGCAATCAACGGTAATCCACTGAAGAAACTAGACATGTTTAAAGACCTCGGAGTGTTTTTTGACTCTACTTCGACTTTCGCCCCACATATTGCTAATCTTTTCTTATTGGCGTCAAGAACATTGGGTTTCATTACACGTTTCTCACGATTTTTTCCAAGTGACCAGTACTTTTGTTACTACCAAACTGGAATATGCCTCGCAAGTCTGGTCACCGCACTATATATATCTTCAGCTCTCCATTGAGAAGATACTGCGTCGCTTCCTTAAATACCTATCTAAAGCCGATGGAGTGTATCCAAAACGAGGAATAGACTATACTTCACTTCTGATTAGGCATAATATGACATCTCTGGGACGTCGCCGTGAATGTCAAGGTGCTCGGTTTATATGGAAGCTCGTCCATGGATGTATTGATAGCCCACCTCTACTTGCTTCCTTTAATTTTCGTGTTCCTACATTCTTCTCTCGTTCCTCTATTTCTTTCTCTCTTCCTCTTTTCAGATCTAATATCTTTCATGCATCTCCACTTGCTACAATGCGCCGATATGCAGACCTACACTACAGCGATATTTTTTTAATAGTATTTAAAAAATTGATGAGTCGAATATCTTAGAAAGGGTGAGGGAATGCAGAAATAAGTTTACTATGCGACCCGATGGAATTTCAAAGTTAATCTGCAGAATGTTTTCTAAAGAACTTACCCAACTTCTTTTTATTACGAGGCTCACCTTTTATACATATGTTTACAAAGTCTGGGAAGAAAACAAAATTTTTGAGAACAAACTGTTTCATTGTTTTTGAAAATATTCGCTTTTATGGTCTATACACGTTTGTATCCGTACGAACCAATTTCAGTATGAAGGTTGTAAGTATCTCAGAAACATGGTTTTCGAAGCTTTGACTGCTTCTTGAGACATTGCAACTCGCTCTCCACGCATTTTTTGTCTCTCAGTGGGGAACGAAAAGAAATCATTTAATGCGACTGATTTCGTCTATAATTTTTGGCAAACAAATTCCTGTGCCACTCAGCGTTAACAGTTCTTCGATCTTCTAAAGGAATTGTTGCGATGTGTCCTGTACAGCCGAAGAAACAAGCGATCACTTTCTTAGAAGTGCTCCTTGAACGAACATCTTTTGTGGGGTTCGGTTGGAACACCCATACAGTAGATTATTGCTTGCTTTCCGGCTCAGACGTATACATCCATGTTTCGCCACGTGCGAGGGTGTTGTATAGGGATTTTGCGGTTCCTACATCGATTTTTTTGCGCCAATTGACACGAGTTACCTTCTGTGCTTCGGTCAAGTCATGTGCAATCCATCTACAACATATTTTTGTATAAATAAATGTTCATGTAAAATCGAATGTATTGCGATATGCTAAGAGATGCCTCTATCTCATTGTAAATCACATGTAGATCGTGTTCTATCATTTTCCGCACAGCATCAATCTTTTCTGGAATCAAAACAGTTTTGGTCGACCTTATAGGTGATTCATCACTCACTGAGGCACGACCATGACGAAATTCTGCAAACCAACTGTAAACTGTCTTCTCTGATGGTACTTCATTAACAAAAGTTGACTGAGGCAATATAATGCATTCTAGTGAAGTTAGACCTTTTTTATAATCGTAACAAATCATCCAACGAAAACCTTCACGAGTAGTCTCCATTATTACGTACAAAGTAAGACATTTGAGTATATCAATGATCATGTTGTACACCTTCTGAATACTCATCGGCACGGTTTCAGTAGAGGTTGTTCAGAAAGAACAAGTAGGCAGATGTAATATACATAGACTTGAGTACAGTTGATGGTTGACCATCCTGCGTTAATTCATAAAATGCATTGGTACACCAGGCATATATTTCAATCTTGTTTATCTGGTAGAACGAATTTTGTAGAATATAGCAATATAAGATCAGAAAGTTATGACACCTTAAAGACAGCCCCGCAAGGATCGAATTTAGGGCCTTTACTATTTTCTTTAATACAAACATTCTATTAACTAACATCGCGACTTTAAATCCTGTGATATACAAACATTCTATTATATGCCGATGGTATCAAAATTAATTTAAAAAAAATACAACAAAATTTAACCAAATCCTGTGCGTGGTGGATAACAACGATCTTGTAGTAAACGTATTGAAATGTAAGTTCAGAACGTTTTACCGTAAGAAGAAAGTGTTGAATTATACTTACCTCATCAACAATGAACAATTAGAGACTGTTCGTACATTTCATGATGTAGGAGTGACACAGTTTTATGGAGCATGTCGATTCTATCTGTACAGCTGTTTATCGATTTTTAGGCTTTATTTATTAAAAACAACAAAAAGCTTAATAACATGAATGTGCTGAAGACTGTTAATAAGATCTAAACTGGACTAATGTGTCATCGTGTGGAGCCTATTGTATACGATTCATTCTAACAAAGTTTAAGACGTTTTTTCAAATATTTATATACGGTACCAATCATAAGTGAGGGATTAGTAGTAATACAGATTCGCCACTTCATCCTTTATATGCTTGAGTAATCGAAATGTAAATAAGAGATGTTTGGTACATTTGCGAGGTGTTTATAAAAAGAAACTACATAATTGCCTACAATAAATTATCAAGTTTTCGGAAGAGAATGCTAAGTAAGCTCCTTTACCTTGTTCTTAGAAATAAATATGTAGAGCTGCTTTATAATACTGCAATATTTGCGTAAAGATTCTAAGAAGTAAGAATTTAGATATTCAGGATATGAAACACTGATCTAATATAGATTATTACTTTGTAGTGCCGTCCAAACAGTTTGTGATACGAGTACTTAACAATAAAACTATTCATCGGGTAAAAATGCTAAAACAAAAAGAGTTATGTTCAGAGAGACGTTGTGTATGTGAATTTCTAAAAAACTGAAATTAACTTATAGAGTTATCCAAGCACCGGTGTGAAATTGGCAGCCAAAATCTAGCAGCCTAAATTCCGAAGATACCCGATTCGCCATAGGCGTCGTGTGCCGGCAATAAACTTCCAATAACTATAACAAATCTATAATAGATAAGTACTAAGCACCAACGTTAGCTACCAGCTAATTTGAGAAGTACTATAAATATTGGAACATATTTACGTTACTTAAGTAAATAATATGTTATGTATATTCAAATATAAAGAGTAAACTACTTTTTGAATTAAAAACAAATATAGCATAGCATAAAGTGCATATCGTAGCATAAAGTAGAACCACGTAGTGTGAATGTCGTGGGATATGTCGAAGAGGTCCATATCCATTACGAAATAGAGAAAAGCGGACAAATAATACTAGAGAAGGAAGTATTCAATTTGAGGACTAGATGCGGTGTAGATGAGTACTCACTCAGTGCCATGTACGTTATCTTAATATCTTGCAAGCCGACAAAGGGGTCAATGTCGTTCTTGTTGAAATATAAAATGTCCATCAAATCAAATGACGCCAAAAAGGTTTCAACTTGAGTCTCATATATGGTGTAGATGTATGCCTGACACATCTCCGTCATGCAACCGGAATGACTTGCGAGCCGTCGAAGGGGTCGATTTTCTCCCCGGAATATAAAAAATCCATAAAACCAAATGACGGCAAAAAGGTTTCAACCTGAGTCTCATATATGATGTAGAGGAATGCCTGGACCATCTCAGTCACGCAACAGGAATGCCTTGCGAGCCGTCGAAGGGGTCGATTTTCTCCCCGGAATATAAAAAACCATAAAACGAAAGATAAAACAAAAGATAAAACAAACGAAGATAAAACAAAAGAGGATATTATGTTCTTGTGAATATGGATATAGACTTTTCATTAAAAGAAATCCACATTGACGATTTTTTAACTTTAGATAACAGGGAATTGTTAAGTAGTTTTATTATTGACCATTGCTTCTATGTATTGAATAAACCACTAAATACGTTTCAAATTATATCTGTAGCAAAATCATCCATAATTTTTGGTAATGATAAGTACACCGATGATTTTGTACAGGGTATTGAGTTTAAAACCAATGAAGTTGTGTTTCCAATACATAGAAGTAACCACTTTGTTTTGCTAAAAATCGATATAATTCAAAAAGAGGCATTATTCATTGATCCATTAGGTTGCGAGGATATGATTAAACCCTATTATATGACGAAACTGCAGTATTTTTTTAAGCGCAAGTGTAAAGGTGACTATAAATGGGTATGTCATACAATACCTCATATTAAGCAAGAAGACAGCTACAATTGTGGGGTTTATATTATATATTTCTTTGCCAATTTAATAAAAGGTCACTGCTTAACGACAGCAATAAATATGGAACAATATAGATGTGATTTAAAATGGCTTCTGTTGAAAAACTCTTGTGATATGCGAGAAAAATGTTTATATTGCTGCAGCACTGTAATGAATCAAGATAAAGGCATTTTTCAGTGTTTGGCGTGTAAGCGGCTGATGCATGAATTGTGTTTATTAACTATGCATAAAATAAACGCAGGCATTACTGTAGTTGCAAAAAAACTGAATGGTATCTGTGACCTTTGTCGAATGAACTGAATAATTTTAAATATGCGAACTATGTATGTTAACTTTAAATCTGTTGCCCCGTCTTAAAGATAGTAGGAAAGAAAGAGATATTAGGAGATAACTAGAAAATATTCAAGTTTCGTTACGACTACTGACTAGAAGATGACTAAAGGCAAAATTAAATATGGTATTCTATCCCATTGTTTAAATAATTAACAAGAGCATGCTAAAAAAAATTTCTAGGTTAAGTTCAACACAAAGTTGACCTCACTCACGTAAAGAAGCTGTCAAGAACATGCGCCTACAATACCCGCAAACATCCCCTTTAAAACGACACTACTGACATTAAAGTTGCGCCTTTTTTCAACTTTTCAATTACTACCCAAATTTAATTGCATATAATAATATGCACATCGAAGTCAAGTATTCCTCTACACTATATATAAGATTCAAGAAACCTTTTTGCCGTCCTTTGGTTTTATGGATTTTTTATATTCCGGGAAGAAAATCGACCCCTTCTACGGCTCGCAAGTCATTCCGGTTGTGTGACTGAGATGAACCAGGCATTCCTCTACACCATATACGACTCTCAAGTTGAAACCTTTTTGCCGTCATTTGGTTTTATGGATTTTTTATATTCCGGGGATAAAATCGACCCCGTCTACGACTCGCAAGGCATTCCGGCTGCGCGAGGGCGATGTGTCAGGCATACCTCTACACTACATATGAGACTCAAGTTGAAACCTTTTTGCCATCATTTGGTTTTATGTATTTTTTATATTCCGGGAGAAAAATCGACCCCTTCGACGGCTCGCAAGGCATTCCGGTTGCGTGAAGGCGATGTGTTACGCATACCTCTACACCAAATATGACTCTCAAATTGAAACCTTTTTGCCGTCATTTGGTTTTATGGATTTTTTATACTCCGGGGATAAAATCGACCCCTTCTACGACTCGCAAGGCATTCCAGCTGCGCGAGGGCGATGTGTCAGGCATACCTCTACACCACATATGAGACTCAAGTTGAAACCTTTTTGCCGTCATTTGGTTTTATGGATTTTTTATATTCCGGGGAGAAAATCGACCCCTTCGACGGCTCGCAAGGCATTCCAGTTGCGTGACTGAGATGGCCCAGGCATTCCTCTACATCATATCTGAGACTCAGGTTGAAACCTTTTTGCCGTCATTTGGTTTTATGGATTTTTTATATTCCGGGGAGAAAATCGACCCCTTCGACGGCTCGCAAGGCATTCCAGTTGCGTGACTGAGATGGCCCAGGCATTCCTCTACATCATATCTGAGACTCTGGTTGAAACCTTTTTGCCGTCATTTGGTTTTATGGATTTTTTATACTCCGGGGAGAAAATCGACCCCTTCGACGGCTCGCAAGGCATTCCGGTTGCGTGAAGGCGATGTGTCAGGCATACCTCTACACCATATATGACTCTCAAGTTGAAACCTTTTTGCCGTCATTTGGTTTCATGGATTTTTTATATTCCGGGGAGAAAATCGACCCCTTCTACGGCTCGCAAGTCATTCCTGTTGCGTGACTGAGATGGTCCAGGCATTCCTCTACATCATATATGAGACTCAAGCTGAAATCTTTTTGCCGTCATTTGGTTTTATGGATTTTTTATATTCCGGGGAGCAAATCGACCCCTTCTACGGCTCGCAAGTCATTCCTGTTGCGTGACTGAGATGGTCCAGGCATTCCTCTACATCATATCTGAGACTCAGGTTGAAACCTTTTTGCCGTCATTTGGTTTTATGAATTTTTTATATTCCGGGGAGCAAATCGACCCCTTCGACGGCTCGCAAGGCATTCCGGTTGCGTGAAGGCGATGTGTCAGGCATACCTCTACACCATATATGACTCTCAAGTTGAAACCTTTTTGCCGTCATTTGGTTTCATGGATTTTTTATATTCCGAGGAGAAAATCGACCCCTTCGACGGCTCGCAAGGCATTCCGGTTGCGTGACTGAGATGGCCCAGGCATTCCTCTACATCATATATGAGACTTAAGCTGAAATCTTTTTGCCGTCATTTGGTTTTATGGATTTTTTATATTCCGGGGAGCAAGTCGACCCCTTCTACGGCTCGCAAGTCATTCCTGTTGCGTGACTGAGATGGTCCAGGCATTCCTCTACATCATACCTGAGACTCAGGTTGAAACCTTTTTGCCGTCATTTGGTTTTATGGATTTTTTATACTCCGGGGAGCAAATCGACCCCTTCGACGGCTCGCAAGGCATTCCGGTTGCGTGAAAGCGATGTGTCAGGCATACCTCTACACCATATATGACTCTCAAGTTGAAACCTTTTTGCCGTCATTTGGTTTTATGTATTTTTTATATTCCGGGGAGAAAATCGACCCCTTCGACGGCTCGCAAGTCATTCCGGTTACATGACGGAGATGTGTCGGGCATACTTCTACCCCATATATGAGATTCAAGTTGAAACCTTTTTGGCGTCATTTGATTTGATGGACATTTTATATTCCAGCAACAACGACATTGATCCCTTTGTCGGCTTGCAAGATATTAAGATAACGTACATGGCACTGAGTGAGTACTCGTCTACACCGCATCTGGTCCTCAAATTGAATACTTTCTTCTCTAGTATTATTTGTCCTCTTTTCTCTATTTCGTAATGGATATGGACCTCTTCGACATATCGGACATATCCCACGACATTCACACTACGTGGTTGTACTTTATACTACGATATGCACTTTTATGCTATGCTATATTTGTTTTTAATTCAAAAAGTAGTTTACTCTTTATATTTGAATATACATAACATATTATTTACTTAAGTAACGTAAATATGTTCCAATATTTATAGTACTTCTCAAATTAGCTGGTAGCTAACGTTGGTGCTTAGTACTTATCTAATATAGATTTGTTATAGTTATTGGAAGTTTATTGCCGGCACACGACGCCTTAACAATGGCTATTCATCGGGTAAAAATGCTTCGGATTTATGTTCTGAGAGATTTTGTGTGAATTTCAATTTAACTTATAGAGTTATCCAAGCGAGGTACAGTGAAGGAGTCATTTTAATTGTTCACATCACAGCATTATTACATTAATTTAGCAAGAACAGTACCTATATAGTATATCCAAACTTGTTTGTGCTTGATTGTCAATAAACATTATTATTTCTATTATTATTATTATCCGAAATAATTCGAAATATTAAATTAAAAAATTGCGTATTATCGGTACATACATTGGTACCAACTTAGAGGACTTATCATAATTACCGCCATCTGTTGTAGAGTTTAGAAGTTATGCTGATATTACTAATAAAATGGTAAAGAGCTTCTAACGATCTCTTACACAATCACATGCCGTTCGGCTTTTAAGCGGTAGATGGCGATATACTATAGCAAATTGGCACCATACATATGCAATAAATTATCTCTGCCCGGCCATTATATTTCCGTGAAAGCATTTTAGAAGCTCCGATATTTCAATAGATTCGAGGCCTAACTTCTATTATGTTCTGGGAGATCAATCAACGTTTCTATTAAACAGGCAACCTTATTCGAGCATGTTTTATATATTTTTTAGTTTCGATTATCCATTTTAATTTAAAAAATATTATTTAATTTAAGCAATTTTCTAGATAATCGTAATAGCTACAGTAATTTGATTCTATTTGTGCTAATTCCAATTTATTTGGAATTCTCTGCAAGTTACGACGCGTTCTGTATGCAACAAAGTTTCATGCACAATAAATAATTTGTAGTAATACCTATTGCTTATTCTTGCATAGAGCGCAATAATAGGACTGCATGTTTCCAGTTTCAGTTCTCTTATTCATTCTTGCACTACTTTCTTAACTAATACATAATATATAGGTTAGGTGAAAACAAAACCTTGCAATTTACTAGAGAAACTATATTTAATTTATATTTAAAATAATAATGCTTAATGAAGAACAAGCGAATTGTTATTTTGTTTTCTTCATTAAAAGCGGAAGATTACACATTACAAATTATATTCATAAGATATTGAATTGAATTCGAATTTTTCAGTTAAGTTATAAAATACAACAGAAATATAGGATAAATTTAGAATTTGTTGTCATTATCAATTATCTTGTCAGCGTTTTTATGGTGTTGGATGTCTTCCTGCCAGTCTCTGTGTTTGCATCGCCTGGGGTTTCTTTTACAGCTTCTAGGAATGGTGATGGTCGAGTTTCTGTAAATGAGAGAAAAAAAAAGAAATTGTACAATATATGCAGGGTTCGAAAGAAACAGAAATATTTTTGGACTACTACAAATTTAAAATATTATATTTAGGTTGCAGACACACACTATTGGGGAAGCAATATATACATATATCACTTCCTAGTCATTTTATCAACTGTGTATTCATGCAAAATTGAGCGTTAACCGTTTTACTGTGAGGATGACCATCGATTTACTTTGATGGCTTGTTTTATATTTTCCGATCTTTTATCTCTGATGAAGTAAATAAATTTTACGAAAGCTTAGACAGTAATAAGGAATTACTAGTTTTATTTGGCTGCTTCCTCAATAGTGTGTTTCTGAAACCTAACGTTGTACAGCCAGCACTTCCATCTCTATTATATTTAGGTGTATAATTTATTAGTCTTAGTAGTACGGGTCGATAGCCGCAATGGTTCGGCGGCTGACTATCGTTGTGGTGGGACGATAGGAGCCGGATTTCCATTCTCTGGAGGGACGGTGACATTTTTTTGGAAAGTTGAAATCCGGATGGACTTACCATTCGCTGTTGGAAGCAAAGTGATTCATAGCGCGGCATTATTAAAGGCGGTATGATGCTGTCACAAAGCCATTTGAACACAATTTAGACACACAAAACTACACCGCGAGAGTGACTGCAACTAAGCACTCATCACACATAAAAAATATACACTCTAGCCTCAATCTGGCTAGTCCATCGCATTGGCACAAAATGTGCTCCGAGGTCTCTTCTTCTGTCTAACAGATTCTGCACATAGCGTTTGCCGCCAGACCAAGGTTGCTCATATGCATATTGAGTTTGTTACGTCCTGCTAGTAAACCTACTACCAATCTGACCGTTCTCCTGCCTTTGTTCAAAAGGGCATCATTGTATTTAGGCATGTATTCTTTGATGAATTCTTTAGCCTACCTCTGTTCTGGGGAACTTTTCCACCCTTCGAGGGATTTATCCGCCCAGTGATTCTAGGACACTCCAATTGAAAAAAAATCAGAAGGCACACAAACTTGTACTTCCGGGAGCCGCTATACATTTAATTGCAATGGTGCTTTTCGTTTACATATTTAAGAATCTACCTACTTAGTAAAGAAGTTCAATAATAGAAAGCAAGTGCTCTTTGAAGAACAACATCGGCACAAATTCAATCAATCTATATCCTACCCTCTTAATAGGAACAAAGAATCGCCTGATTTCAGTAAAGCAGAGATAAGAATGCTCGCTGGTCTTCTGACTGGTCACTGTTGTTTGTTGTCTGAACTACATGACAAAAATGGTTACAGTGGAATTATTGTAAATCTTACTGTATTGCATAAGCTCATGTGAAATGTGTTTGGAAAATATTTATCTTTCTATTAGTATTAGTATTTAATATATTACGGATAGACATTAAGATATAAAAGAATATGGCGCTACCAATACATCTGTATATTTGGGCAACAGATTGAACTGGTTGAAATGTTAATTCAACATCAAAGTTTTTAAAAATTTTACTACATTCACGAATATCACATATATGTATATGTGATATATCACATATGTGTTTTAATCTGTAACGAATTTGAATCACAATGATATTTTAGTATTTAAAACAACAAAATTTTTTAATTCTTTTTTGAAAAATTATTCACTTTGTTAATTAATGATGTACTTTCTCTGTTGCAAATTATGGGTCATAATTCAAATTTTAATGTAAAACATCAGCTATGTTCTGAAGAAGGGTGAAATAATGAAACCCGAAACGTAACAAAAGCTACCTACATTCTTTGTTTCGATTAACGAAACGAACCCTAACTCAGTATTTGTACTGTAAATATCTATTTTATATATACATATACAGCGTGTAGATAAAGTCTGGATCAAAATTACTATTTCTGTTATCTTCGGTTTGATTGAAAAACCCTTTTATCCCGTGCACTTTATAACATCGTGAATTTGATGCTGTCGTCATCTGGTTGCGCGCTGGCGTGACGTCATCAGCTTTTTCAAATGGTAACCCGCCACATTTATTACGCCTTGTCGTTAGGTATTCCTATCTTTTAATTCCCGATTTATTTCCACTTAGAGGTCAATAAAACAATAAATAATTAAATACCAATTTATTCCATAACATATAATAATACGTTTTCGTTAAATAACTTCTTCAGTGGAAGAAATTGACATTTAATATGTGTCAAATTACTAATAATAGGTATTCCAATGTGCATGCAACGGTATAAAAAGTTTGGTACCTTACATAACAAATTTTGGGAGAAAAATGCTATCGAATTTCATAAAAATTAAAATTTTATTTCTAATGAAAAACTAATCAAAAATTATTTTAAAAAATCAGATAAATTATAATCCCAGGTTTATCTTGGATTGTCGTCAAACAATAAGACACCGAAAAAATGTCAACGGAAGTGGTCAAATTGTCCACCATTGGCCATTTGACACTGGCCGAGACGGACGTACACGCTTTCTACGACAGTTCATTACTTGTGTGTTTGAACCTATCCATTCACAATATTTGCTCCATTGGTAGTGTTGAACGTGCACTGCGAAAATGGCGAATTTGAACGGAAAAGAGCGGATTCAAATTCTCATTATTGTTGGTTGTGGTGGTAAAATACGTAGCTATGAAGAAGTCACATTTTTCAATGCAGAAAATCCAAACCGCGCACCGATTTCGCGGTCAACGGTGAGCAAAATTTGCTGAAACTGGTAGTGTAAAAGACAGGGCTCGTCAAGGTCGACCAAGAGGTGAGGAAGATAGAAGGCTCAATATTCTCTTGGAAGTTCAGGACAACCCCCACACTTCAACAAGGAACAATTACCAGGGATCATGCAGTCGATTTTACCACAGTAGCCAAATTGCTGAAGAAGGAAAAAACAAATCATGCTAAGGTGCGATGAGAATTCCGGATTTGTCGACAATGTGGTTTTTAGTGACGAAGCAACTTTTACCTTGAACGGTGAAGTGAATCGCCACAATTGTAGGTACTGGTCGGGTGAAAATCCTCGATGGGTTCGAGAGGAGCACACCCAACACCGACAAAATGTTAATGTATGGGCAGGAATGGTGGGAGATCGCATTGTGGGGCCTTTCTTTCTGGACAGAAATTTAAACGCTGAAACATACTTACATTTCCTAAGATTTACGCTAGTGCCAACATTGGTAGAATTATTTCCGGATGAAAACAGCCCCGACAAGCCTCACCCCAGAATCTGGTTTCAAGAGGAGCACCTCCACATATTCGCTGGCATGTTTGGAGTTACCTCGACGAAATTTTCCCCGAGAGGCAGATCGGACGAAGGGGAACAATTGAATGGCCTGCTAGTTCGCCAGATGTCACACCACTTGATTTTTTTCTATGAGGTCATATGAAATCAAAGGTGTACACTAATATGCCAAATAACTTCGATGATCTGAAACATCGTATCCGCGAGGAAATGCGAAATATTGGTGCAGAGACAATACGACGTGTCGTAGAAAGCGTGTACGTCCGTCTCGGCCAGTGTCAAATGGCCAATGGTGGACAATTTGACCACTTCCGTTGACATTTTTTGATGTCTTATTGTTTCACGACAATTTAAAATAAACCTCGGATTATAATTTATCTGATTTTTTAAAATAATTTTTGATTAGTTTTTCATTAGAAATAAAATTTTAATTTTTTGAAATTCGAAAGCATTTTTCTCCCAAAAATTGTTATGTAAGGTACCAAACTTTTTATACCGTTGTCACAATGGAATACCTAACGACAAGGGGTAATAAATGTGGCGGGTTATCATTTGAAGAAACTGATGACGTGACGCCCGCGCGCAACCAGATGACGACAGAATCAAATTCACGATGTTATAAAGTGCACGGAATAAAAACAAAATCGACCTGCTTCAGGGTTTTTCCATCAAACCAAAGATAACAGAAATATTAATGTTGTTCCAGACTTTATTTACACCCTGTATAAGTACAACACTAAACACTTTAACCCACTTTAACTTAATAATGACAACATTGCTGTTGAAACGCGTCGGTGTTTTAGTTAAAACTTGTTTGGTGTTTAGTGGGTTAAAGTGTTTAGTGTTCTACTTCTGCACCAAGAGATCCAGTGAAGAACTTCGATATAAGTACCTATATAATATATTGTAAATTTTACTTACGTAGAATTGATATTGTTATATAATTTTCGTTAGTATTATCGCCATCAGTCACATGGCACGAATAATTTCCTTCATCTTGATGTTTAGTTATGTTGTAGACAGTTAGTATAGTAAACGGAGAAATCGTCCAACTTGTAGTGTTGGTATAAATGGCGTATTTATCTATATCTTCCTAAAAATATATTGTGATATGTACCTAACAGTAAATTTTGTGGTCATCATTACAATTGTGGCGAATAAGGTAATACATAATATAATCTAGTTCTCTTTCTGCACCCTACTCTCAGTTATTCTTTACCTGACGTTATTGGCTCGTTACATGTATCAGTTACCGTATTTATATTTTCTGTATTATTTTAGTCACACACATTGCTATAGTTCATAATGATTTAATGCAATTCAGTACGAAGTATTAAGTAGTATGCATATTTTACCTTTATCTCGTTACCATTGAACCTCCACGTAAACGTGGCGCTTTGCTCTTTTTCCACTTCTACTTTACATTTCAGACTTAGATGTTGGTATTCCGTATTATAACTGGTATCTTCTAGTTGACGTATAGTCGGTTGACGGATAGCATCGTACACTTCTATATGGTCGAAGAAAAATGTAAAAAAGCAGAACATTTATTTAATTTAGCAGTTGCATTGGAAAAGTAAGTTTACTAGAAGTACTGAAGGATTAACAGCGGGGAGTTCATGACTCACAAAAGTTCGTTAATTTAAAATGTACCTATTTGTTTTTTTTGTCTACTAATTTGGTACTAAGGTGTGGCCAGCGTTTGTGCTTCATAATGATTTTGGCTGTATATCGTATTTCTGTTATTTTTTACTTATTTCATATTTTATAATTCTAAATATACTGCTCTGTGCAAAAAGTCCCCAAAATTCTTTTGAACAAAAATACAGACATTTTCCCTAGTGTTATCTTCAATACGCATAAGTGGTTTCAGCTATGTTAGTCGGCCATATCTGTCGGGTTGTTATTTTATAATTCGTTTGAGTACGCTATGTTCCACCTTCATTTTATATGTAAGCAAATATTTCTCATTAGCAAGCTTTTAAGCAATGTCTGCCTGGTTGTTAGACTTCGCATTCGCAAGTTACAATGACTGCCATTGTATTCATATAATATCATCGTATTATAATGATTTGATACGTCTCGAAGTAGGACTTGCTGTCCATAGTGAGGAGCTTGAGTGTATAAGGTTACCGTATAAAATTATGAAGACGACTTCCTAATGGAAGTGAAATGACCTACTCGTTAAAAGCGGACCTCAATTTTTGGACTTGCTTTGCGCAATTTTATTTCGGACGTGCTGGTAAACGGCATGGAAAAAACTCTGAACCGACGAATCGTAGAAGTTCGATAATAGAAAATTATTTGTGCGACTTTCTTATATACTTATGTAGTGGACGCAAGCACATATGGTATGTAAACATTATTGCATATTTCGTAAACTGTATACAGAAAATGTGCAAGATGAAACTGCTTAAAAATTAAAGATTTAATTTGCTTTAATTGATTATTTGTTAGCATTAACAACAATAAAGTAACCGATACTTCTACTACCATTGTTTTTATCTTTCGTCCATGAATAACTTGACAATTTTTTCAAAATAAAATACTTTTATTTGAAATAACTAGAACACCCTCTCAGCTAAGTATAGGAAACTTAATAATAAATTACCAATACGGGTTCTATTTAAATAAAATGCTTGATGTTTGCATATTTTTCAAAACGAATGTCAGTTATTTAATGTCATTACAGGGTATTTCGCAAGTAGGAACCTTACGTTTGCCAAACGCAAGAAAAAAAGGCTAATAAAACATGTGTATCAATGTGTATTTGACTTTGTAGAAGTTATGAACTTAGAAAATAATTTTATTTGACGCTCAGATAAATATTTACTTAATATACTTCAAAGCTTATACAAAAGCACTATACTAGTTTTATTTTATATACATACAGGGTCCGGCAACGAAGCCGGGACGAAAGATTACCCGCTTATTTGAAAGTTTGTCAAATATTTAGTCATCGGATATTCTTCCGCACCATCAAGTGCACGTTTTAAAAATATTTTGTTTTATACAGGGTGTTCCAGATGGAAATGCCAGACTAAAGTTGCATTTTTTAAATGGAACACCTTGTATATTAACAGAGAAAATGATCCGCGCTTGAAAGCTGGTGATAATTTCTGTGTAAACAATTATTTTACTTGATAAATTGATACATTTCAGTAGGCTATTCTGCATAGGGAAAAACAAAAGATTCGAAACCAACAGAGCAGAATATTTTTTACTAGTATGGACTGTCGTTACCATGTGAAATAAATTCTGCAACTGCTCGTTTTATACAGGGTGTTCACAATTTTGCAAAATCGAAGAAATCTCGACGTTTTTAAATGGAACACCCAGTATATTTTTAGCTCATTGAAAAGCCCTTTTACTACGCTTTCTATTGATACCTCAGTTGATGTACCTAGGATAGATCATTTTCTAATTATTTCGTTTTAAAATTGAATTAATGAGAAGTGCTTGTATTTTAGTAGCAAATTTGCACTTCAAACTCACTCTAAGATCGGATATTCAACAAATAATCCATAAATGGGCTATAACAAGAAGAAACTCCATTTAGTATGAGAAACAATTGATTTTCTGTATATTTAATTAGCACTTACACAGGTGATATCGATACGGAGCATTTTCATTAGAAACATGTTAAGACGCAACAGTTTTGTTGTTAAGTTAAATATACAGAATCTTTATAGCATATGAACACATAAAGCAAAATAGATATAAAAACTTCTTCAGTGAAAGCAATAGAAACAGAAAATTCAGAGACAGATAAAAGATGTACCAACTAAATTTTTATAAATTGTCCTTACCTAATATCTCTTGGAATTTAATTCCCTTGGATAATAATTGTAAGTATAACTATCACGATAGAGTTTATCGTCTGAATTAACTGAAGTTGATAACTGTAAAATAAGGGAGCCAAATGTCGCAAGATGTCGACGTAATTCAAGCATTGTAACTAAATAAGCACAAAAGTTCTTGTTATGTTTGAAATGACTGATCTTCTCAAATACAACACATCAAGCTTTTCATAGCCAAAAGCAGGATCGATCCCGCTACCAGATAAGTGCCTGATTAAAAAAAAACATAAGTTTGGTTCGTCACCAACTTCTTCTACATCCAGTCTGTATAATGAAAACAATCTAGCACAAATATGTTTAATAATAATAAGGAATCCCCATATCTTGGTTAAGATCTGATTTCCTATAAATAACTTTTCTGCGGACTACTACTATGCTTGCGTAAAAAATAAAAAAACCGTACTCAAATGTACTACTCAAATACTCAAATTAGTAGTATTATAATTTATTCAGACCACAATAAAAATATAACTATATGTTATTTTCTGGCGGGTTTGGTTTTATTTTATTACTTATACCTTGATTAAATAATAGTTATAATAGCATTTTATGAATTTACCTTAGAAACACAAAAGGAGTAGTGCATCGTATGCTGGCATTTCGTCGTCGAAATCAGAGTATTAGTTCAAGAGACGTTCCATTAATAATTAGTTAGAGAACTGTAATTATGTGCTACTGATGTTTAGATAAGTGAATACATTTGGACTAAATCTCTACATAAAATTCTAAAAAAGTCTACCTAATCATTATTATTTTGCCACACACTTCGTACTAAATATTTATTGGTAAGTTGAAGTATTAGATTTTTATGTGCTCTTCATATATTGCTAGTTTACAAAAAAAAACATCGTAAATAGAAAGAAAAACTTACTTAAAATACGTGCGATGGCGATTATTTCTGAATTAACGTTACCATATGTGGCATAGCAAGTGAAAATTGCCTCCTGTGGCAAGAGAGTGCTACTTTTTATAAATCCCACTTTATTATCAAACGTCCATTGTTGCTGATCGTCTAGCTGCAACATTAAATTATCAATAGCGATGTAAAACGCATTTTGTGTGAATTTTGGCCTTTTATATAGTGAGGTATCTCTTCCTCCTTCTTATCCTAACTTTTGAGTGTATTTGACACTTAAAGTTAACAATTAAACATTATTGGTGAGAACGAAACAAAAAGTTATGCTTTTTCTCATAGTGCCAGCACCTGTTTGCCGTATTAGTATGAGGAGAGAGAGATACTTTAGCGTCTCACTGTGAATGCATGTGTCTAATATATGCAGAAGCTAGTGTTTAAAAACAAAAACAAGCAATAAAATAAAGTAAAAGTAATCGAATCAGTTGAAAGTTTCAAGTTCAAAAACATAATAATTTATTTACTGGAATAAATTGGTATTTAAGTAATTGCTGTTTTATTTGACCTAATAGGGAGATTATTTATTTTTTCAAATGTGTCATGAAAACAAAAAGCTGTTGTAATTAAGAAGATAGTATTCTGTAAAAGTGGAAAGGATTTCTCCTAATTCTTAAATAAAACTGATTCAGAAACGGAAAGCTATTCAAACGAAGTTGGGTTAGATTTGTTGTTGTAATTTTTTGATACACTCCCCTGTCAAAAAATGATTCAGCGAAGTGCCCGTGACTTTAGTTTCAAATATCCAAAGTTACCAAGCATGACACGGGGAAAGTTCTCATGGTTGAGAAATAGTTTTATAAATTTTGGGAAAGTGACTAGACCTTTTACGAAAATCAAATTATTAGCTGACAAGGGAGATAGTCAATTATTATTATATTATTATTATATTAGCAAGAATATCATGCTAGGCAATTTATTGGTGAAAGATAAGAGAATGCTTTAACAGAAATTGTGTTCATATTGAACATTTACGTTAGAGTTTTGTAAATTCAGAAGTGAAAGACTAATCAATGTAAAAGCGTAGCTTTCTATTTAAAATAAAAAAGTTGGTACTAATTTTTGGCACAACTGTGTAGTTGGAGAATTAAACATATTTGAGGTAGAACTTACTTGATTATTTCAAGTTCCTAATTTAGCTATAATTTGAGAAATCAGTAACTTATTATACGTTTGCGTAATAAATTACTGTAAACAATATAAAATTGCATGCTTAAATACCTCATCTTCGAGGGGCCCAAATCCCCGATATAGTTTCACATCAACCATAGGACTTGTTGGTCTACATGGAATTACCAAGGGTTGAAACTGTTTAGTGGTGACAACAATAATCTCTCGGTAATCAGCGAATAGTATTATGTCATCTATAAAATAATAGAAATTCCGTTGTTATGATAATCGGTGTGATTATTTTTGACACCGAAGTGTATTTATTTTCTTGGCGTATGTAAGTACATATAATGCAATTTTTTATTTAATTGGCGTTTGAGAAAAATTGCATTATAGGTGTGATTATTGTTGGAAAAGAAAGAATCAAAACAGAGAATAACTATAAGGCAGAGAACATTGAAATCATACTGAAATAATATTCATATTCATCTATGATTTAGAGTATTTTCTACACAATAAAATTTGATCTTACCTTCAACGTAGAGGTAAAAAGATTCGGAGTGTTTCGGGTGATCTGTTTCGCTACAATAATAATATCCAACATTTAAACCACTGGCGCTGATGATTTCTAAGTCTGCGACATACAAATCATCTTCACGATAATATTTAGCTTCAATGTTTGAATTTTCTAGATATGCTTGCTAAAAAATAGTAATAATTTGCTAATATAGATGTAAAGTAGTAGAATATAAAGTATCTGTATACATATTCTCCAAACAAAGAGAACATCTTGTGATAGCTGATTAGAGAATGTAATTTATAAATTATAATTTTGACAAACTTTAATTAGTGGAAGGCGCTGAAGGTAGAGATGCTAAGTTCCGACAAAATTATGTTAATTAGATAGTCATAGACGCATTAAAGCAAATCATTTTATAGAGGAAATTTTAAAATCTGCCACATATTTGTTGTTTGGACGTCTTTGAAAGATTTAATAATTGATACAGTATTCCGTTCAGATAAGAACATTTTTTATTCTAACTATGTACTTCTTTATTTCTTAAATCAGAATACTGTTTGTAAGTGCAGAAAATGCGAATACTTGCTTCGAATTGGTTGACTATTTGAGGATAAGACCACAGAATCGGTACTTCGCTTTTACAGGTTAAGTTAAAATTGTCTGTTGAGTTTATAACATATGCGGCAGCGTTGGGAGTAATCACTGGAAGGCTGTGCACTGTACCTGTAACAAAAAAAATAAATCGAATTTTACATGTTAATATGTAGGAATCCCAGTATCCATTTACATCTGCAGATGTCCATTTACCAAGACCTGTAATATATTTATTTTCCTTGTTTCCTTCGTTATATATGCATAACTAAGTGAATACAACGCTATTATTATTTTTGACGCCAATGAGTACCTAACAATGACACAGTATGTCAAAAGGTGATTCACTTTTGTGGTGAGTGTAGCTGCAGAGACTTCCTCAGTATTTCTTGTCAAGGCTACTACTAAATCTGTTGCTGTGAATGTTTGGTGTATATAAATGACTTTGCTACATCACTACCTCGCGTCAGTAATATTACCTTGTTGATTGTATCTCAACAGGGAATGGTAGCTAGAGGGAATGCCGGTCTGTCGGAATGCTATCACAAGTGATCATTGCGATGACGCGAATTTGTACCTAACCATTTGACTAATTTGATCTGATGTTCTTACTACGACGGCTACCAAGCTGTTATTTATTTATCAAAATATTCTTTGCGTATGTGATTACCTTATCTTGCAAAATAATTGAATCAAATCAACAACTGATACAAGTAATAAGATGCATCTTCACACAAATACCTAAATGTATGATTCTTCCTTATTACAAAGATACTAGAATTTATACAAGATATTGTAGGGTATTGCAGAAACACCGCAAACTCCTGCAGTGTCTTACTCTTATATTTACAAGATTTTAATAATATCCTTATTTTGCATTGATATAGTCCCTTCTAATATTGAATTATAACTACATACATATGTTTCGTGGATCAACCTACTGGTTGCTTTAGCCAACGTAAAAGGTCTGGTTGCTGTTAATTAATTTCTCTATTTCAGGTTTATTTCTATATCAAAATCTCCAGAAATGTTGGTTTGATAGCGACCATGATTGTGTAACTAAATCTAGTTCGAGTAAGTGGCTAGCTGTGTTGTTTTTCTATAATTTTGGCAATTCCAGAATAATTGTTCTAAACTTAAAACAAAACTGCCGATAGTCGTAGAGCTAAGAGCGGCTGGTGGTGTATGGTGTTATACTTATGGTCCAGGTTTGGAATCTTGTCGGTGGCATTTGTAGCATGTTTCGTTAAATTGCTACTCTAGTTAAGCCACCATTCGCTTTGGTAACATAATTAACAACGCAACTGCGAGTTAATGTTGTAGCAAAGCTATACAAATACACGTACAAACAGAATTTACTGCAGAACTGCAGTGGTAGTCTTGACAAATACAGTTTACGAAGCCTTTGGAGCTGCCCTCATCACAAAAAATAGTCGCATCATAGAAATAAATACAAAAAGTGAGTTTTCTATCTTGTAAATCGTTTTTCATGTCGTAATTATCATTAAAATTATTTAATATTATTAATAAATTGTTTCCTCTTGAATAATTGTTTTTTGTTGAAACATTTAGATACCCAGAGAAAAGTGCCTCGGTATTTTTTAATACAGAAGAATATGCCTAAAGTATTGTAGCAATGATTGTCACAACTATATTAAATATTGTCAGTGGTTTCTTACAGTAGTATGAATACTGTAGTATGAATGTTATAGTAAACCTACGTAGGTTTAGGCGCACTTTTTGGAATAAAATACTAAAAATTGTGCTCGGAGCAGATACTATATCATTCGAAGTGACACCCATACTTTGGTGATTCAATTTCACTTTTGATTAGCTATAATTTCCAAGTACATTTTGTGAAATCAATGAAATAATTAAGCTTTATTAAATTTAACATCTTACGCAGTGAAATACAGAAAACCCGACATACTGCGGCCGTTTTATAATCAGTCACCACTTCCTTCAGGCATAATATCATATAGAAATACGCAAAACAATCACTTTTACAAGAAGTTATCGCATATTTGTAAGATTGATAACAATTTTTCTTGAGCCCTCATTTCAAACTACTTATAGCTTTATAATAGCTGACGGCTACTTTGTTTGCTAGTTTAAGTGCAACCAGAAAAGTAATGATGTAAGTAAGTAAATGTCAATTTTAGAAACGTATCAATATTCTATAGTTTAATGTACTGATACACATATAATTATTACCTACTAAAATAATTGTTTAACTTTATAAAGAGTTACTATCAAATACCAAACTAGCTTGATAAAATTCGGTTTGGATACTTTCGTCGTTTTTCTCATTAATCAGTATTATGTCACCATCCTATATGGTTAGATTTCATGGAAGACGATGGTTGTTTTGATAAATTTTGCGGTGTCGGATGAGTAAAGTATGGTCTCTAATCCATGTATTTTTCAATTTATTGTTATTTGTCACACTGTTTGCGGTCGCGAACAGTTCGCAAACAGTGTGGCAAATAACAATAAATTGAAAAATACAAGGATTAGACATCACATTTTATGATGAACAGTCCTTCATACGTATTGCATGTTTCTACATGGAAGGTTTCTCGTGTGATTAGTTCTGATAGTCTGATTGTTTCTGATATAGCTTTACTTTAAAAAGTAAAATACTAACCATCCTATCTAATCATATGACCAGTTGTTTTTGTCTTCACAATTGCGTGATTGAATAATTGTTAGGATGCTGATTATATTATTTAAAGGATAGTTCCGTTGTATGAAAAATGAGATTTTAAGTAATGACTCGTTATCAAGTGCTGAAATTAAGTATTAAGCGTATCGTTGAACGTACCAATGAAGCTGTAAAGAAGTTGATCCATATTATTTATATGCAGTGTCAATCTTTTGAGAACATTTTATTATTCTAAGAAACTAAACTGAAATTTAAGTACTGAAATATGTACTAATTTTATAGTTGAAACTTATCGAAAATGAATGTTTCTGGAATGAGAAGCAAGCAATATTCAACTTACCTAATGTAATTCCTATAACTATAACGAAAACGAACATTAATATTTGAAATGTCACAACCATTGTATATAGGTAAATGAGACTTAAAGTGACATGTAATGTTAATATTAATCAATATTATAACACACACACTTTTACTTTTGAGCTCCGCTCTTTCTTAAATTGAACTCTGATTGAAAACATCGAACTATTTAAATTCTACGCCTCACTAACTGTAGCGCTAACTATCGGAGAATTGCCCAAATAATCACGTTGTCCTACAAAATTCCCGAAATATTTCGCAATATGTACAGATAGAATTAATGAGAAAGTGTATATAGATACATACGATACTGTCTAAATTAGTTGTAATAACCTCTTGTAAATATCAAGATAACAACTCTGTTCCTACGATTTGCTTAAAGATTGTTTTTGCGGGATTGATCCAGTGGAAGTATACGTTACTTTTAAGGGATTTGTGTGTGTAGATTGATAGTAGTTGGTACATTCGTCTTTTAATAGGCATTTGTAGAATTTGTTGCTTAATTAGTTCATATTTTTGAAAACCTTTTATTTAATCTATATGCAGAATTGAGCAAATGTTTCTGGACAGTTTATTTACAAGAGAACGAAAGCTAGCTCTGGGAGACCCTGATTCTCGAAAATTAAATAAAATATATTATTGCTTATTATAAATCCTTAACTAATTTAGAATGTTTTTATTATAGCAACACGTCTAAATTCAACTGTTTGGGAAATGTTGAATAAGAGAATGAAAATACAATAATCTTTTAACAGTAACGACAACATAACAAATATCAGTTTAATTAAAAAATCAAATCAACAACTGATGCAAGTAATAAGATGCATCTTCACACAAATACCTAAATGTATGATTCTTCCTTATTACAAAGATACTAGAATTTATACAAGATATTGTAGGGTATTGCAGAAACACCGCAAACTCCTGCAGTGTCTTACTCTTATATTTACAAGATTTTAATAATATCCTTATTTTGCATTGATATAGTCCCTTCTAATATTGAACTATAACTTCATACATATGTTTCGTGGATCAACCTACTGGTTGCTTTAGCCAACGTAAAAGGTCTGGTTGCTGTTAATTAATTTCTCTATTTCAGGTTTATTTCTATGTATATCAAAGTCTCCAGAAATGTTGGTTTGATAGCGACCATGATTGTGTAACCAAATCTAGTTCGAATAAGTGGCTAGCTGTGTTGTTTTTCTATAATTTTGGCAATTCCAGAATAATTGTTCTAAACTTAAAAAAAACTGCCGATAGTCGTAGAGCTAAGAGCGGTTGGTGCTGTATGGTGTAATACTTATGGTCCAGGTTTGGAATCTTGTCGGTGGCATTTGCAGCATGTTTCGTTAGATTGCTACCCTAGTTAAGCCACCATTCGCTTTGGTAACATAATTAACAACGCAACTGCGAGTTAATGTTGTAGCAAAGCTATACAAATACACGTACAAACAGAATTTGCTGCAGAACTGCAGTGGTAGTCTTGACAAGAAATACAGTTTACGAAGCCTTTGAAGCTGCCCTCATCACAAAAAATAGTCGCATCATAGAAATAAATACAAAAAGTGAGTTTTCTATCTTGTAAATCGTTTTTCATGTCGTAATTATCATGAAAATTATTTAATATTATTAATAAATTGTTTCCTCTTGAATAATTGTTTTTTGTTGAAACATTTAGATAGCCAGAGAAAAGTGCCTCGGTATTTTTTAATACAGAAGAATATGCCTAAAGTATTGTAGCAATGATTGTCACAACTATATTAAATATTGTCAGTGGTTTCTTACAGTAGTATGAATACTGTAGTATGAACGTTATAGTAAACCTACGTAGGTTTAGGCGCACTTTTTGGAATAAAATACTAAAAATTGTGCTCGGAGCAGATACTATATCATTTGAAGTGACACCCATACTTTGGTGATTCAATTTCACTTTTGATTAGCTATAATTTCCAAGTACATTTTGTGAAATCAATGAAATAATTAAGCTTTATTAAATTTAACATCTTACGCAGGGAAATACAGAAAACCCGACATACTGCGGCCGTTTTATAATCAGTCACCACTTCCTTCAGGCATAATATCATATAGAAATACGTAAAACAATCACTTTTACAAGAAGTTATCGCATATTTGTAAGATTGATAACAATTTTTCTTGAGCCCTCATTTCAAACTACTTATAGCTTTATAATAGCTGACGGCTACTTTGTTTGCTAGTTTAAGTGCAACCAGAAAAGTAATGATGTAAGTAAGTAAATGTCAATTTTAGAAACGTATCAATATTCTATAGTTTAATGTACTGATACACATATAATTATTACGTACTAAAATACCAAATGAAATACCAAACTAGCTTGATAAAATTCGGTTTGGATACTTTCGTCGTTTTTCTCATTAATCAGTATTATGTCACCATCCTATATGGTTAGATTTCATGGAAGACGATGGTTGTTTTGATAAATTTTGCGGTGTCGGATGAGTAAAGTATGGTCTCTAATCCATGTATTTTTCAATTTATTGTTATTTGTCACACTGTTTGCGGTCGCGAACAGTTCGCAAACAGTGTGGCAAATAACAATAAATTGAAAAATACAAGGATTAGACATCACATTTTATGATGAACAGTCGTTCATACGTATTGCATGTTTCTACATGGAAGGTTTCTCGTGTGATTAGTTCTGATAGTCTGATTGTTTCTGATATAGCTTTACTTTAAAAAGTAAAATACTAACCATCCTATCTAATCATATGACCAGTTGTTTTTGTCTTCACAATTGCGTGATTGAATAATTGTTAGGATGCTGATTATATTATTTAAAGGATAGTTCCGTTGTATGAAAAATGAGATTTTAAGTAATGACTCGTTATCAAGTGCTGAAATTAAGTATTAAGCGTATCGTTGAACGTACCAATGAAGCTGTAAAGAAGTTGATCCATATTATTTATATGCAGTGTCAATCTTTTGAGAACATTTTATTATTCTAAGAAACTAAACTGAAATTTAAGTACTGAAATATGTACTAATTTTATAGTTGAAACTTATCGAAAATGAATGTTTCTGGAATGAGAAGCAAGCAATATTCAACTTACCTAATGTAATTCCTATAACTATAACGAAAACGAACATTAATATTTGAAATGTCACAGCCATTGTATATAGGTAAATGAGACTTAAAGTGACATGTAATGTTAATATTAATCAATATTATAACACACACACTTTTACTTTTGAGCTCCGCTCTTTCTTAAATTGAACTCTGATTGAAAACATCGAACTATTTAAATTCTACGCCTCACTAACTGTAGCGTTAACTATCGGAGAATTGCCCAAATAATCACGTTGTCCTACAAAAATCCCGAAATATTTCGCAATATGTACAGATAGAATTAATGAGAAAGTGTATATAGATACATACGATACTGTCTAAATTAGTTGTAATAACCTCTTGTAAATATCAAGATAACAACTCTGTTCCTACGATTTGCTTAAAGATTGTTTTTGCGGGATTGATCCAGTGGAAGTATACGTTACTTTTAAGGGATTTGTGTGTGTAGATTGATAGTAGTTGGTACATTCGTCTTTTAATAGGCATTTGTAGAATTTGTTGCTTAATTAGTTCATATTTTTGAAAACCTTTTATTTAATCTATATGCAGAATTGAGCAAATGTTTCTGGACAGTTTATTTACAAGAGAACGAAAGCTAGCTCTGGGAGACCCTGATTCTCGAAAATTAAATAAAATATATTATTGCTTATTATAAATCCTTAACTAATTTAGAATGTTTTTATTATAGCAACACGTCTAAATTCAACTGTTTGGGAAATGTTGAATAAGAGAATGAAAATACAATAATCTTTTAACAGTAACGACAACATAACAAATATCAGTTTAACAAAAAAAAAAAAAGAAAGAAAGTATTCGAATTGTTTGCGGCCTGCCACTTGACACAGCGCAACCAACCTTCTCTGTAAAATTGCAGAGGCCACCATTTAAGGAGCGATTTTCCAAATTTCACCCACAAGCGGGTGAAAGGCGGTGGCAAAGTTTGTATCTAAGTAACAGAAGAAATCATATTTTTGTTATTGAAACTTAGTATTACTGCCTTTTGACACAATTAATGAAACATGTGTTTTGGCGTTCATTAAAATACAACCCCTAACGAGGTAAAAAGAGACAAAATTAAAATATTACATCTATCTTATCAGAATTACCTAAAATTTGATATTTATGCTCAATGACATTATTAATAAAACACGTATATGTATGTGTAACTAAAGTTTTAATCAACATCCTCTAGCGTTTAGATATAAGATACCATGAGAATAGTCGTAGTAACAAAGTATTTATTTAGCTGCATGCTTGTATTTAGAAGAAAGTCTAAGCAACACCAACTATTACTTAAGTAGAGGATTTCACGACCGTTGTTTGGGTGTTGTCGTGTAGACGGGATTTCTCTTGACGTTTCAATGATCATGTAGTCAGTTTCTTCAGAAAGCTTCTAAAGACGTTTTTAAAAAGATGAAACCATGTGGATGGAGTTTTGCAAAACTTGTTGATTATGTACAATACTTATAATAATATATAATTTTAATTCAATCATGTGGTGCCTGGCATTAGGGTCTTATAAAATGCTAAGTATAAATATCAAAAATACATTTGTAAGTTTTACAAGCGTTAAGTTGAATGACATAAATTGGTAATCACCTCCGTGTGTATGTTTATCAACAAATATCTTTGTCTTTATTTTTGATACCTCAAAAAATATCTCTTTTCAAATTTCTTTTTGTTGGAGTTCTGGGTAGCAGTTCAAAAGTTCTGGCGTCAAATATGAAAGTTTGAAACGTTTAGCGTAATATTTCGGAAGTTATCGCGCTTTTTCGTATATCAACGAAAAGAGGAAAAACAACAAGAAAAATAGTTCGGAATTTTGATGGAGTATTTGGTACCATCTTAAGAATTCTAAAGATTGCTATCAAGCTTCCAGAGATTCAGAGTAATATTTAATATCTAGATTCAAAACATCTGTCTCAGTACAGTTGTTAAGTTAAGGAAAGAGAATACATTCTCTTATTTTTAATTTTTGGTTGAAGTTTAAGGTAGCACGACGAGAGTTTTAGCGACAAATGTTGAGGTTAGATATTTAGTTCTTGGGATTTTCGTAGTACATTTTAAAGTGCTCCATATCATCAAGCAATATTTTCTCGATTTCAATAGTAACTTCCACAACACTATTTTTAACAGCATTGTTGTCAATATTGTTGAAAGGAAACCGAAATTCTAGTAAAGTGATCGTTTTTTTGAAAGTTTAGAGAAGTAAGGGTGTTAAAAATTCTATTGTAAATTATTATTATATGTAGGACTTTCGAAACTTGTTCAGACAAAGCACACTAAATCAATATATTTAAAGTTAGTTATTAATTAATTCATTGAGGTTGCTAGCTTAGCATTATTGTATGTGGAGGAACTGAAAAAATACATGCTTTCTACTGTTGCAGAATAAAACAAATACAGGTAAATATTAGGCATACACGAAGGAAAAAGCGTAACTGTATGAGAGCTTTTATTGGGTTTTTAACTGTTTAGACTTTTTATTGAGTAAATAACACGTTTTTAACAACAAAATAATTCAATTTTAGTCCAGAATGATCCGAAATGCTTTCTAAATATTATTGAATCTCGAAAGTTATCCTATGGTAAGGGTAGCACTGGCTTTGGTATTACGTCATTGGTAGAGTAGCCTAAAGAACACGTGACTGATAACACCAACTGAAGAGAAGCTTCTTACATTAGCGGCGAAACGTTAAGTTGAGTAAGTTTTGTATGTTTTTTTGTACTTTTATTTTCTTTTCTTTTGTTTTTGTTTATTCTTGTATTGTATACCGGGCACGCGCGGACGAGCTGCTGATACGTTTAGTGTAAGATGAAAAAGAACAGCGAAGAGACGTCCCTTAGTTAACACAGTAAACGTATATCGGTACTGGTTGCTTGGACGAATGCATTCATTGTATCTCTTTATCTAACATATTAAAATCCTATGCCTGTTTTAACACATTGAAGATCCTATCAACAGATCGAAGTGCTCAAACACGACAGAATGCATTTGAGATAGCAACAGACTTGCGCCTGCGTACATGCACATTAGACTCCGCTATCAAGATGATGCGAAGAAATTGATAATACACCGAGAGTGTCAGACAGAGCATAACATAGCGCTTCCCAGTTACAGTCGCCCACACATTGCTAATGCATCTATCAGCGAGTCGAACGCGCGCATACTGTATATCTATACTACTATGATGCGGTCAAATCGCGGAAGCTCTCCTTTCTGAATAACACCATTTAAAGGAAATAACTATAAATAAATACTCATAGCCACAGTAACTTCACTCTATTTAAGCTAATCCCAATTTATCTTTAAATTTTGAGGAAGTTACGGTGGATTTTGGAAGTCAGTATCTACTAGAAAATTACTGCGGCAACGTGCTTCTTGGATTATCATATGGGGTGGCCAACTAAGAATGTCGCTCGGCCATAGCTCAGGAACGGTTTACAGTACAGCTCTGGGAAAAAAATATCATTGACTAAAGTGACCTCGAGAAACATCTGGAAATTATTTAGAAAAGCGTAGGATGACCGCTACAACAACCTTTAATTCTTATTTTACGCAAAATTTAACAATTTAAGGTCTATCATAAATATGAAAATCGGAATCTACTGAAAATTTTGCATATTTTACATCGGACAACTTTTTTGTCTTTTGTCAAATAAGGGAAGGGGTGGCATCGCTATCTTTTACCAATCCTAAGATATCTTCAGAAACGCGTGGATGGTAAAAATGTCTTCTATAAATTTAAATTTTTCTGCTTCCCGTGAACGGAATTTAGCAAATTCGGTCTTAGTAGAAAGGATTTTCATTGTCATATGTTTAGTGATTGCAGCTATTTAATTTTATCTAGTCCGTTACCTTTAGAGGGCGATGAAGAAATTTAAATAAGTAAATTTTATGATTGCTGAAAAGAACAGCGCCGAGGGATATTCTTAGTTGGCCACCCGGTACATTATCTCTCTTTATGTCCCATCTCACCCTCTACAGTATAATAAGTGTCGTCGAGGTACGTATGTCGGTTATTATACATACTTAAAATTGTACATTATGAGTGTTTCAAAGAATCTTTTTCAAATAATCTGCAGTAATACTGCTTGAATTTTCATGGAGTGAAATTACTGGTCTGCAGCTAGTTTGATGTTTTTAAAATAATAATAATAATAACAAAAATTTAGGTTAGGTGAAAATAAAGCCTTACAA
The DNA here is from genome assembly GCA_023690525.1 of Holotrichia oblita. Classification (NCBI taxonomy): domain Eukaryota; kingdom Metazoa; phylum Arthropoda; class Insecta; order Coleoptera; family Scarabaeidae; genus Holotrichia; species Holotrichia oblita. The sequence goes on from CM043018.1 coordinate 100,590,537, forward strand.
GTTACGTATATACGACTATATTTAATTTATATTTATATAATATACATAAATAACAATGGTTAACGTTGAACATGAACGAATTGAATAAATGATGTATTCATCGTCGTTTTCATTCTGTATCCTTCTCCAAAAATAGACGATTACATATTACAAATTATATACATAATACATAGCAATAATATATTGAATTGAATACCTAATTCTTCAGAAAGTTACAAAATACAATAGAAACATGAATACATTGCTGCAATAAAAAGGTGGCTCCATTTAATAAGATAAATAAACAAATTTGTTATAATGTTTATTAAAGTAATGTTACTGCTAAATATTGAAGAACATTTTGCGGAGATTGTTAAAAGATATATTGGCACGAATAAAAATAAAGAGAGACTGATTAGGTCGAACTCTAGACATATTCTATATGACAAAGGAGACTTAGCGACCATTCGAGTAAGTAGTCTTTCACGACACAATAACAGAAATGTAATATCCATATTAACAAAAAACAAAACTAAATTACACATTCTTACCTTCCTAGTTATTTCTTTGCATGTTGGTACAACAAAATAACTGAAATTTTTATTTGAAGGTTATGGAGTTACTTATCACAGCAAAGTTTTCATTATAATGAAATTATTGAAATATTTTAGAGTGCTAATAGCTATTTAGAAGGACATTCATTAGGGCTATAGATTTTTTGTAAGGATATTATTATTTATCTACTCATATTTGACAGACTGTACAGTTCATAAGATTATTCTAAATTGTTTTTAAGGACATTTATAGTTACATACTTGATAAAATTGTACTAAAAAGAAAAACAAGAAAAGCAGTCCAAAGCTGAGAATTTATTGAAGGTTCTCACATAATTGACCAAGTTTCTGCTTAAGAGGCACTGTCGATTAAAGGGTAAGGTTTTATTTGATTCGTAAACTAATAATATATTGTGGTATTATTCTTATATTAATATTAATGTATGTAAGTATATCTCTTATTTATAACAGTAATAATAGCAACAAAAATTTAGCAAATCAGTGGCTGTTTGCTAAGTCACCAAATTTCATGAGCATAACTTTTAATGACAAACACACGAAATATAATTTCGGAGTGAGAACTTCAAAAAATAACACTACAATTATTATGCTTTTTAAATAGAAATTCATTGTGGTAGGAAACAAAACTCTCATTTTTTTTATGATCTGGAATATAAAGGTTGGATATTATTTCCTTTCAAAGTTTATTACGAGATGCATTTTGCGTTTATTATAATGAATATTTACTGTGCAAAAATTAGATTATTAAAATGAGTATACATTCAGAGTAAAAGGTTTTTGATTAATGTGCTTTTTATACGTTAGACAGCATTTGTAATAAGTAATGTTAAACAGGTTCAGCTTCAATAAATCCCCGCCTTGGCACTTTGTGGTTTCTGCAAAAACATGTTAGCTGAAATTATGAAGAAAATATTGTATGGACTGAGGGTTTAAATTTTTGTTGCAAGAATTTTTCTAACACTACAATCCGGATTCAGTAAAACGACTACGTCCATGCACAACAAGTAATGTCGTATTTTTAATGAACTTACATATCGTATAGCAAATAGTTTATAGGGCTTTTTATCATGAGTGTGTACGTAAGGTATTTATGTTTTACTTATTGTATAATCTTAAATGAACAGAAATGATTTTGTTTCCATATAACTCCTCTGTTTCGCAAAAATATCATATGTATATTTAACTGTACATCATATATAAATGCAAACGCTTCTTTTTCTAAATAATTTTTGTTCCTCTTTTATATCGATATACACAGCAAATTAGTCTCTATATAAATTATTTACTATATAAATATATTTATGTACGGCGTTGTAAAAAAAATTTCGCTTGTGCCCGAGGATTTTTGTTCTTATTTTTGTAGTTTTGGCCTGATGAAATTGATACCTTTGTTAATTTTTAACGATGACGGCGACCATGGTTTAGATTTAAGATTTTTTTAGACACTTCGCAGCGGTTTTCGAGGGTACTTATATTCGTTTTTCTGACTTCACGTTGTCGACGATTTGTTGGCGTTATCGAATCCTTCTATCAGCGTTTTTATGATAAATTTAATCGTTATGTTGTAGATGTTCTCAACATTCTCTGTGTATCTATCGCCTAGTGTTTGTTTTACAGCTTCCAGGAATGGTGACTCGATTTTCTGTAAATGAGAAAAGAAGTTTAAGTTTGTATAATGTATCTAGTGTGAGCTAACAAAAGGGAAAGAAATTATTCTACTTCGGAGCCGTTATTATCAATTATAAGAAATTAAAAAATCTTATATACTTAGCATGACGGAGCTCAGCCATATGTATGCATATTATGATCCGATATATTAACTAATATATCAAATCATATAGAGCAAAAATTGATTATCCACAATTTGAATATTAGTACAAAGAAATAGCGTAAAATATAACGTACAATTTGCTGTTACCACCTAACGGTGTAACAAGGTATAAAATTCAGTTTTCGAACAATTGTTCCATTCATACATTCATTTTTATTCCAATTTCAATAATCTTTTATCCCAGATAACCTTTTCCGTTCTTCGGTCAACAAATAGAAATGAATTAAAAATTAATTTACTCCGAAACAGAATTAATTATGTTTTGTAAGAAACACTTCGTCAGTGAAAGAAATTGACCTTTAATATGTGTTCAGATTAAAATACACAGTCAACAAACATATCTAAGAAAACGAATGTATTGATATATCTATAGGATTGTGTTTACATTCTCCAACAATATTAAAACACATACTAATGTAAGTTTAAAATAAGTATAAAAATCATTTTAATTATCCATATATGAATGTATTTGTTGTCAAACTCGAACAATAAGCTAGTCAAGAGTTTCATTTAGTAAAATTTGGGCGAACATTTGAATGAAATTAATAACTGCCACTTAAATTATCAATATCGATTCTAAAATTGATCGCATTATTTCGTCTTTTGATACATGTATTATATATCAATTCATAAATAAATCTTCTTTATAATTATTTTCTTTTTTAAAATACATATATTTTCAAGTTTGAAATTATGACGTCTACCTTTAGAGTGTTAGACAAAGCAGTTTCAGCGGATATGTTATATAAAAGAATGTATTATGTATAAAGTAGTTTCTTTAAACATTGTTTAGTTTGACCGATATAGCATTTGTTACAGTCTCTGTAGTCTAATTTACGTTTCTCTCTGCCCGCTGTTGGGCAGTCAGCAAGAAGATGGACTGGAGTTTCCTTCGCACTCAGTTTCTACACAGGGGAGAGTTTACTAGTCCCATGCGAAACATGTGCTTATTCAGTGTGCACTGACCGCTTACGAGAGCAATGTCTAATAGCGAGTTCAGATCTGACAAAGGCTTTGATGTTGCCATAAGAATTCCGACACGTCGACTCTGCACTTATGAATGGTCGTTCGCTGGCACTCTTGCGAACTTGTCAGCTGTTTCGTTGCCTCTGATTCCAGAGTGACTTAGCACCAGCGTTGCCAATCATACCGTAATTATCGGAATCTACCATAATTATGAAGTAGAAACGATAATGAAAAATGAGTCTACCATAATAAGCAATTCTACCATAATTTATACAAACTCCGTCCTAATATAAACATGAAATATATTTGTTTATACTTTATTTTTTATTTACTTCTAGCGACATCTAGAAATCAGAGGTACAAATACATACTGTTATTTAAATTTCTATTTAATTGAGAACTTGATAAACAGGTGTCTTTTTCTCTGGTAAATTGAAATCTGTAGAAGTTAAAATATCAAATTACTGCAACGTAAGGGAAATACCCCGTTTACTTTCCTTTGTTATAAATTTATATTTGATGTAGTTTGCATTTCATATCTATTATTGAAATCTAGAACACCCTGCTGAGCCTGCATTTCTTCTTTGTTAAGAGTTATATTTGATTCTATATTATATTAATTTATATACATATACGTAGTGCGCGTTGTTTTTTAAAATTTGTATTATTTTTGTCGCTTTGCAAGTAGTGCAAATTATAAAAGTAAGTGAAATTTTTTAAATAATAAAATAATGATGATCGCTTTATTATTCTACTTTTTTCTTCAGCATTTTGATTGAAAATGGAATCACAGCCTTCTACATCACGCAGCAGAACACCCATAAAGAAACTGAAAATAAGGCATGAAATCAAACAAAAAAAATTTACCCAGAAATATAGAGCAGATTGGGAAAAGACATATACGTGGTTGAGACCAAGTAATACAAAGCCTAATTTTGCACATTGTAATATCTGCATTGAAAATTTAACACCTGAAATTACCGTGATTAAAAATCATTCGAGAAGCAAGAAACATATGCGCGCAAGTAAACAACTAAAGAAACAACCTACAATTACCTCATATGTTGAAAATAATCAACCAAAATATAAAGCACGTGAAGCAGAAATTAAATTAGTAGGCTATATTACAGAACACAATATTCCATTTTCAGCAATTGATCACCTAACCGATTTATTAAAATCGATATTTCCAGATTCAGATATAGCAAAAAACATATCATTAAAACGAACCAAGGCAACAAATATTGTAATAAACATAATTGGTCCCATACAAAAACAGAATTTAGCTAACAAATTAAAGCATACTAAATTTAGTATTTTAGTTGATGAAGCTACAGATATTGCATGTGTAAAAACATTGTGTATAGTTGTACGTTTTTATGACAAATCTGTGGAATCTGTAGTATCGCAGTTCTGGAGTATTGTACAACTTGCTGAAAATGAAGCAGAAAAAAGAGCTACAGCAGAACGACTCTACAAACTAATTTTAGATTCATTTCAGGAAATGAATGTGCCATTTAAAAATGTACTTGGCTTTGCATCAGATGGGTACAATAACGATTCTTACAATGTCATATTTTAATAATAATTTTATTAATACTTTTTAGATGTAATACAATGATGGGGAGACGAAGCTCAGTATCTGCAAGAATGTACGCTGATTATCCAGGTTTGCATATACATAAATGTATATGTCATTCCTTACATTTGGTTGCAAGCGAAGCCTGCAAAATGTTACCACGAAGATGTGAAGACTTATGTAGAGATATTCATAATTATTTTAAGGCAAGTGCTAAGCGCAAATCTGAGTTAAAAGAATTTCAGATATTTTGTGAATTAGACCCACATAAAATGTTAAGACCTTCTCAGACTCGATGGTTATCCTTAGCTCAAGCTGTTAAAAGAATTAACGAGCAATGGGCTGCATTATCATTGTATTTCACTCATGAAAAATTAGAATCAAGACTAATTGCTGCCGATACAATTTATCATAGCCTGCAAGACGCACAGATTAAATTATTTTATGCGTTTTTAGAATGGATTTTAGTTAAAATAGCAAGTGTTAATGCATATTTTCAATCTGAAAAGGTATTGATCTCGACTACACATTCTAAAATGTGTTCATTATACAAAGATTTATTATCCAGCTACATGCATACCTTATATGTACAGTCAGCAGATTTACATTCTATAGAACCAGATTCAGAGGCTAATTACATGAGCATTCAGAATATATATTTGGGGGTGCATGTTATGACATTAATTTCCAAGGAACGTTACCCACAAGATCTCTTAATTGATTTTTATCTACGTTGTAGGCAATTTTTAATAACGGCTTGCTTACAAATAAAACAGAGGTATGATTTTGCAGATAAACTCATGGTAGTAATAGATTGCATTAATCCTGATAATGTCATAAACAAAAAAACTCATTCGTTGTATAATCTATTGAAATTAACGCCTAGAATTATTGATATCGATCAACACAGTCAAGTTCAAATAATTGATAGTCAATGGCGAGAACTTCTTACTTATGATGTTTCTCAATATTCCAATAAAGAAGTAGATAAGTTTTGGGTAGCAGTTGGAAATATCTTTGATGGCAATGGTCAACCATTGTTTAAAGAATTAGCTGAATATTGTTTAAATGTTTTGTCAATACCCCATTCTAATGCCAGTTGTGAAAGAATATTTTCAAAAGTTAATTTAATAAAAACAAAGCTGCGCAACAAATTAGTTACGCAAACTATTAATGGTCTTTTACTAAGCAGTGGATGTGTGGGCAACTGTGTCGAATTTCAACCTTCGGATATAATGATGTCTCAATATAATACTGCAACGTTATATCATAAGGATCACAATAGTGCCGATGATGTGGATATAGGAGATATAGTTTTAGAACCGTTAAGTGGGGAATAATTTTTGTGTTATTCCAAGTCGATAAACAATATATTATAAAGTAAGCACTGTTTCTTTTTTAAAATTAAAATTGCCATTTATTTGAGATCATTATTTTGTTTAGATAAATTTATTCCTCTTATATTATTTTTATATTATATATTAATTTTATATTATTATTTATTTTACTCACTGTTAAAGTTTTAATATTTAAGTTGTGTAATAAATAAATTGTTATATTTGATACACCGGTTATTTTTATTTATGTATGTATGTACGTACGATTCAAATCCACTTCAAATCACATTCAAATAATCCTAATACTTTTAATTTCAGCCACCAGATGGCGCGAAATTAAAAGGTTACTTTTTCTTACAGGCTACCATAATCTACCGTAATTTAGCTTTAAATTCACGATAATGTCATGAGTTTTTGTTGGCAACGCTGCTTAGCACCCATCTCAGCGTAATGCTGTGATGCTCCGCTAGTTTTTCTAGCTTCTTACGGCAGTCAAGTACCACCTCACAATCAAACATTACAGCTTGTAGTGCTCTAAGGGCAACCTAGATAGAATAAGATTTCTACCGATTTGTTTACCTGCGAGCAGATTAGAATGCCTCCTGAGTAGATCTGGATGGCAGTTATTTCAGCCTGGAAGATGAATGGGGAGTTCCCAAAGCTGATGGCTTCACCATTGAGTTCTCCATCTCTCCTAATTCGGATTCTCGTGTCATTCGGCGTTTTAGAAGCATCTACAATCCAGCGAGAAAATGCTCCCCTCAATTTGTGAACGAGAATTTCTGCAGTCTCTTTGCTGGAGATGCCAACATTGTATCTCCCAGTAAAAACGGGCGAAATCTTATCTGTCCTTATAGACAGTGGTACCGTCTGTTCGATGTAGTTGAAGATGCTCGTGTAATCTCCTGTTTTACCGGAGAAACCCTACTACACTTTGCTCTACAGTGCTCTAGGGTTGCTTCTGACCACAACACGAACTACCCCACGTTTTATCAAAGCAATTCCTGTACAGGCCCAAAAGGCCCTAGTAGCTTTATTGGTCACATGCTCTGGGTATGGTTTGTACGTCAATTTAGCGTCCAACGTCACCCCTAGATATTTGACTTCAGTTTATACAAGTATCTTAGAGCTGAAAGTGGTTGGAAGAATAATATATAATAATAATTTCCTTTCTTCGCAAATGATGTTTTAAGCGGAACCACCGTATTTTTAGGGCAAACTGTTCGGTAGATAACTATACGATATACTATAATAAGAAACCTTAAAAAGATTTTATAAAATAAACCGAAAAATGCAAGTCGAAGTAATTGTAAATAATCAACGAAAACATGTGAAATTGAATTAACATATCTAGTGGTTCATTGTAAAGTGAACACAGTGAACCAGTTGGCGCGGCTACAACGATCCGATGAGAAATAAAAAATATATGATAAACAAATGCGTGGGAGTGAATTGAGAAAGATGTTTATGGTGGATATTTTTTGTGAGAAGTTGACTGTAAACCCATTTTGTGCTTTTAATATTTTTGAGACGTACAATTATGTTGGTTTTAGTTGGAACGTTTCCTTCGTTCTACTCAGATCTATGTGACATCGCTCGGTAAAAAATCTATAGTTATCGGTAGCTTCAGATTTTTAAACATTCTTAAATCCATAGCAGCATTATTATATCCCTTGAATGGCTTCATTACAACATCCAAATCTTGCGTGTTGTCGGTAGTGCATAATTTCATCATTTTTATCGGTTTGGTTGATGGGATACTTATGTATATGGTAACTAATCAATGTTCAAATATTCAAAGGTTTTTCTCAGAAAATTTGATAAGAGAAGACTTCCTCTTTGAAAGCCTGTTCTTACTTAACTAACTTAAAAATTGGTTAATAATATATTTCTTCATTTAATTGAGTACAAATTATGATGTATGAAATTAGTGAAATTGGTATTGAGATAAATTGTCTTATTAATTGAGTATGTTTGATGAAATTAGTAGGTAAACTAGAGATTAAATATTGTACACAACTTGTTTAACAAGATAAGTCAAAGTATAAGTACTTTGGAAATAATTGCCATTTTGAGTATCTGCTTCTACATATGTATAATACATATACTATAATTGATAAAGTACAATATTTGTCGACGTATTTTCGAAGTCTATTTCTTATCATTACATGTAGATAAAAGGAAATACCTACCCAGAAATAATCTACTTTAAAGCCTGGTATTCGTCTATGTGATGCTCCTACATGATGTAGGTACTCGAAGAAGGCGTCTAAGTTATCCAGACCTTTGATGCCTTCGTCTAGGGTTTTCATGACCGTTGTGGCGTGTTCGTGTAACTCGAGGCTATTCGCTTGGTCCTCTTTCGTTTTGAGTTCTTTAAATTTTGCGAACATTGACAGCAATTCGGCGTGCTCTTCAAATAATCTGAAACAAAGCGTATATGTAACTTCTTTTATCAATCATGTAGAAATCTTATTTATACTGCTCACAGAAATAATTTTAACTATAATTAATAGTAGGAACTACCGGCAGAAATCGATTATTTTGACATATGCTGCCTTAATATGAAATACCATCGAAGGTATGAGTATGTAGATAAGTATTACCTAAAAAATATTATATAGCATTAGAATTTAGTAACACTTAAATCGAATTCATTTCTGATGGGCTACGTGAAAACTTTAAAGATAAACAAGACATTAGCTAACAAGAGATAACAGCTTAAAAATTAACGTTATAAAAAGTAAAGGATCCAAACTTAACCTGTGCCTTGTCCTAGATTAAAAAATACATAGAAATGTCATCAATCACATAATTCAATAAAGTGATATAATAGTCAACTGTGTTCATTTTTTATATTGCATAGCGACTTATATATGCATATCTTAAACATGTATGTATATGTGTCTAGCAGAATAGATCATGAAATCGTGACATTCAAGATCAAGCTGAAATTTCAAAAGGTTTTAATTCACAGTGATAAACTCATTTTCATCTGTACGTAAAATAAGACATTAGGCAAGGAAACTCATATCCTAGCAATGATAATATCTGTAATAACATTTTTTGGTATACATATATATAATGCTGTGGTTGGAATTAAAGTGATGGTATATTGCACTAACTTGTGTTCGGATATCAAGCTGTTCACTATTTTAATTTACTTTAGGATTCTGCGAGTATTTTATATAATAGTCTACATGAATGGATGGATTCTACTAGAAGGGAGATTTGGTCTTGGTTAGACAAAGAAAGTGTGAGGAAATGGAGGTCGATTGAAGATCGACTCCAGAGCGCTAATAAAGCGCTCTGAAAACCTAATTAGACGACATAAAAACCGAGTTAAGACCACTCTTGGATTAATAACTGGACACTATCCCCTGAGGAAGCATCTATATAACACGGGTCGGGTGAGCGAACTCTGGTGCAGAAGATGCGAGTTGCAGGAGGAAACAAGTTTAGATGTAATCTGCACATGTGAGGAATTGGAGGTACTCAGACAGAAACATTTCGGAAAGGACCTACTGGAGCCTTCGACGGTAGAGTTTTGATAGGGATGGTGCGAAGAGCACCCAGCTCAAGAGCCTGGGCTGCAGGTGAAAGAAAGATTTCCATGAGATCATTTATCGAAAACTCTTACAAGAACCGGCTCGTAGATTATCAAATCAGATTATTACAAATGTGTGTGTATCATGGCTATAGGAATCTGTATTCGTGGTTGCTGATGAAATATAGAATACCCTGGTTACAGTGAAATAATCATTTACTAAAAATCGACAGATCATAGTAAAAACTTTCACGACTTTAGTTTAGGAAAAACCTTCAGTTCGAACTTGATGAGTTTGAAGAAGAATGCGCTGCAATAGTTAAAGTTAACGCCATGTCTAACACAGATATATCAACATAAAGTGTGGCTAAAGTTTTCATATCCTTTCATAATAAGAATATTGACATCATGGAAGTGAAGAACTATAAACACTTGGAACCAAATCCCGAAGTAAATATTGAAAAGTCAGTGATAGAAATACAAAATTGTATGGGATATTTAACACTGAGAAACAGATTGGGTAAATGTTCTGCAAATGGAAGCTCAAAATATTAAGTAATTAGTATGCAAAGTAAAACAAAATTATGCAGACGTGAGAAAATACCGTTTGCTTGAAGCAAAACTTTGTAAATTAGTAAAAGTTGTAATTTCAAAAGACGCACGATATAGAGTTGTAAAGTTTTACCATGACGATGATGAATACATGGGGTTCGCAAAGGTATGAGGAGCAATTCAACATCGATACTGGTTTACTCGATTTATAAAAAAATATGTCTTTCAGTGCATATCATTCTTGTACGCTAAGAAGAAAACAAGAAAAGTAGAAAGAAATTCTTTTGAAAAAAAAATAGAAATTTAGTTTCAATCCGTTTCATACCATTCGAATTGATGATTTCGGACCGTTCCGTAGAGACAAAAGTAACCAGTATGTTTTAGCAATCATCGATGCCTTTATAAATTATGTGTGGATGGAACCGGTAGACAATACAGCCGCCGAACCAGTATTAGTAACATTACGACGACTTTTCCAGTTTCAACACGTCTTATTAGTGATCAAAGAAAGGCATTTACTAATAAGCATTTCCAAACTTTCTGTAAAGGTAAGGGTATCCGACACATACATACGAACGATCAAGTAAAATGATTCTATAAAACATTTTATAATTGACTGGCTACACCGACAACGATGATGCCGAAATGATGTCAATACTGCAATCAATAAAAATATATATACACAGGGAGATACTCTTTGAATTTAGACCAAGAATCCCAAATGATAAACGGGGCTAACAGAAGCAAGCGATAGTATAAAAGAGAAAAGAAGAAAATGTGCGATGAAAATGCTTCCAGAATCAAACACCGGTATAATAAAAAAGAACAGAAAAGACGATTATATCAAGTAGCAGATTTAGTTCTGGTAGAAAGAAGTGTTATAAGAGAGGATGTTAAAAGTGGAAAAAAGACTTTCCGGACCCTATAGAGTGATTGAAAGATTGTGTCACAAATTGGGTCAAGATTGGGTACCGGCAAATCAGGACATAAATATCGGAACACAGTAGCTGACGATAAGATGAAACCTTGGTTAAACCAATTTGTGTATTCCGATAGTGATGAAGACCAAGCTGAAGTAAGAGTTGTTGAGCCATATAAAGAATTATTTAATCTTTACATTCACACATAGTTTGTCTATGTTGTTGAAAGAAACAACAGATTATTTTAGTGATGTATCCTTGTTGAAAGAAGCAAGACATTAGTGTAGTTAAGTTTAATTCTTGTTGAAAGAAACAAGACGTTATTTTAGTGATGTATCCTTGTTCAAAGACACAAGATATTATTTTAATGATGTACTCTTTTTGAAAGAACCAATACATTAGCTTAGTTATCTTGAATTCTTGTTGAAACAAACAAACCATTATTTTTCAGTTATACAGTATACATGTAGAAAGAAACATGAAGCTATATTCTAGACATCTTAAAAAAAATGGAAAGTTTATTACAAAAAGCAGATCCACTGAGTGTCACTACATCAGGAAGAAGTAGAGTTAACGTACGCCTCTGTGCGAGTTAGGCCTGGCTCTGTTACGGGCTATGGAAGAGATATCCGATATACAGACAAGGAAAAAGGGTGTACTTCAAGGAAAAAGCACCGCTTGCAGTCGAACATTAGAGGGTGGTAAGTTATAGAAATGTATAACATTTTAAAATACAAGTTATAATGTGTATCTATTCCTAGCGTATTTTTTTAATTCTAACACTACGTATACATGAAATAATTGCAGTATATTACCAAGGTTAAGAATTTTACAAATGCTTTCAGTTAAGAGATAAAATTTTTTTAAAGTTTATTGTAATTATATTAATTTTGTGTGTAAGGTGGGGTAATCCGAGGTTAAATTTGACTAGTGTAATTTTAGATGGTGCTAAAAATATTATTATTTAAAAAATGCTTTGGTTTTTAATAAAATGATGCTTATAACGAATTAGAATTATGGTTTTCCTACAAAAATATAAAAAATATAATTAAAACGATATTCTTATTGTATCTAAAAGGTGTAACTTCAATGAAAATAAGTCAATCTTGGACCTCTTCGATCATCTGTTGGCAGTGGAACGATCTTAAATATATTTGCGCTGGCTATCAAGTCTTCATCTTGAACATCAGGCCCAACAACTTTACACTTTTTTTCAAAAACTTGGCAGGTCATGGTTCACACTCTGCTTTCTGACCCACAAAATTTTTCAGGTCCTTGTTTTTTTACATATTTCAATAAAATTCAAGCAATGGCCAACAATGAGCCAGTTGCACTTTTACGACTAGGACTACCAGTAACATGGAAACAGTGTAGCCAACTTTTGCCGACAACTTTCGTTTTACTAGGATCTACGGCAAAACTACATTTGCTAACGTCTTAAATTTGAGAACATTTCATTTCATGGTTAAGTGAAATCAAAAATTAGTTACTTCTTGGTACGCCATCTTTAAACTGAGTATTTACAAGTTTGTGCTCCTTTACAAACTTGAACTGATCCCATTTTTCTAAAGTGGTAATGCCTCTTCCAAATTTGTGTTCATGATTGCAATCCTATACAGTTTCTTTCATTTCTTTATGCTTCGAAGACATCTTACAAGTTTAGAAAAGATACAGAATAGAATTTTATACATTTTAAAAGTTTTATAAATTGTCATTTGGCCTGAATGAACTATTTCTGTATCTTCTGCGGAATAACTTGGTTTTTTTTATATTGTTGCTTTATATTAAGCTCAGGAAACTTACATACATATTATTTGATATAATTTGATAGTTACAAGTTTGTAGCTTATGGCGATTGCCGACACTTGAAATTAAATCATAATTGTATTTAAAACTATGAAACATATTAAACGTTAACCTCATCCTGGGAATGTCGAGAACTTCCCAAAAATTATATTTCTATTAAGAGATATTCTTAATGAGGACATGAGATAAACTAATCAAAGAATAGCCAATAGTTATAGAAAGGTAAACGCTGTATTCCTATTTGATTAATGTGTTGTACAGTAGCCTGAAGTGTAAGTTGCAAGTAATTAAGAATTCTGACATACCTTAGACTAATCCTTTGCAAACTTGGTTGTTTAGTTATAAGAACAACAGAATAATAATGATTTACTTGTGCTATGTAAAAAAGCGAAATAATCAAATGTGTAAGCCCTATTTGGCTAAGAAGCATAATAACAAGAATTTACTAGTTCTGTTTAGTAATTATAAAGTTGTGTGTAAAATATATACAAAACAAGTAAGTATCAAATAATAAATGCGTCCAAATTTTGGTGAAATCTTCATAAAATATTTCATTATCCACTACATGATTACATGATCATTGCTATGTTCACCAGACTTTCGAAATTAATCTAAAACTAGTCTATTCAAGCAAAATCGCGAAAAAGAAACTAAAATGGAATTGTTTCTGCAAATTTTATTTTAAAGTGTTTATATACAATGTAATTCAAGGACATTTTGTCGGTAAAACACATTCAGTACTGTTTTTCGACTTTAATACATAGGGTAGCTTGCAATAGCATCCTGCATTACATGAGAGATCACAGATTGGTTGGAACAGTCTTCCGCAATATAATGGGCAAGCAGTACCACACACTTGATATTCCTGATGTTCTCCGCATTTGATACAATCTTCTTGGAGGACGCATTGAGAATATGGATATTCTGATTGCCTTAAATACCCGGGATTGCAGTAACAATTGGGATCGGATGATTCTGGCGAGCAAGGTTCGGTGCGTGGTCTGCATGTAGGATCACAATGCCCAGTGTTCATATAAGTGCTATTGGCAAGGCATATGCGCTCTTCGACAACATCTAAAACAATAGTACTAAATCGTTAATTTCCTACAATTCTATTTCTGGAGTTACTACAATAACGTAAAGTTTCCTATATTTAAAATAGAACAATTGCATATTGCGACATTTTTGAACAATTGGAAAAGGTATTTAATGATACCAAAGTCTAGATACTTCAATTTGAAAGCTTTGTAGATACATGGAGAAAGATGGTTTATTTGAGAATTGTAATTCTGAAAAGTGTTTGGTTTTAAAATACCTTGATCTACAACACCTTTCTAAACGTCGGTTAATTCTGTAGCAGCTTCTTTAGATGTATCAGTAATAGTAAAATAAAATTATATAGCTCGAATTGTTACAATGCATCACGGCAAAGAATTTGACAATTGCTGTGTTTAACAAAGTGTAGTTGCCCAAAACCATGACGGTGTAGACCGTAAAGTTCCATTTTATTATATGTTATAATTAATTCTAACGGTAGTTATAAAAATACTTTAACTTGTTAAAAGTGAATCGTAAGATATGGCGAAACAGTATTGATTGTTTATACAGCGTGGAAAAACCATATCACATATCTGGCGTCATCATAATATTTAAGAAATAAAACACAAACCGATTTTGGCGAAATATGTGGTCAGTTTTAAATAATGTCCAAGATCAGCTGAAACAAAAGCCTAAAAATCAAATAAACTTGTTACTGAACTTTTAATAATGCGGTCATGTCTTTGAGTACAATGAAATTCAAATTATCCATTTTAAGAGACCGTTAAAAACTCTTCATTCATTTGTTTTCTTAAGTTTCAATATTAGTTTCACCTTGATTAATAATCACAAAATTGGAGAAATATTAAAATATTCTTTGATCTCTTGAAACAGTGTGAAATGTTTATTAAAATATAAACAGGTGCATAAGGACAAAGTAATTGATGATTAGTATTCCAAATATGAAGTTGTCAGAAAAATTAAATAGTTCTTTTCCTTTTTTCCTGTCATCCATTTGGTTTTGTGCGCGTTTCTTCACATTTGAGACATATGAAATACTATTTAAAATAAATACTATCGTTAATACCATTAGTTTCTTTCCATAGATATTAGTATCCTTTTGCAAAATTCTAGGTAACATTTTTCATCAATATTGAGGCGATTGGAGAGCAGATATCTTTGACGACGTTTTCTAAATAATGACGTTTTGGAAGGGTCCTTCTATTGCAAATTTATTTTTCAAGTAATTTCATGAAAATAGGTCCAAGAGTGTCACGTCGGTGAATCTCACCGGCTAGTGGTTGTTATTAGCATTATTTTTTGTCGAAAAAATAAAGGCCAGTTAGTTTGTCGCTAGCAATTTCTCGATAAATATTTCTTCCTAGAGTTTTTGCAAGGTCGCAGCCTAGAATTTTGGATACTACATTTTGCAAGAGATAATAATTGTAGGTACAAAAATCAACTCTCAGATAAAAATCGCATTCTTGAAGGAGATTAGTATATTTTAAAATTTGTATATCTTCAGAAATCCTCTTACAACAGTTTCCGTTGTACCAGTTCCGAAGATTTTTTTATATTTTAATACACTAAGCAAAATCTTTTTTCTATTTTCCAGTTGGTTTACGGCTTTCTGAAAATAAAACAAAAACTGCGTTGATTGTTTTGAATTTCTGATAAAATACGTCCAATTTTAAATCTAAAACAAATTTCGCATTTCAAATAAAATTTGATAGAAATCATCAGTTTTATTTATTTTTTGTTCACTTGAATCAAAAGTGAATCATATTTTGATTCAAGTCAACAACCGCTTTGTTCATTTTTTTGAATTACTGAAAATTGTCCATCTGTTATTGTTAGTAAAAGTGTTTTCTTTAAGAATTAATGATATGCAAAACAAATTCAAGATTCTAAATATTTCTGAAAAAATAAACATATTTCATACTTAGATCTTGATGTAAATACATAATGCTAAGTGTTCAATATTGCAAATTTCCTCGATATTGGAGCTACGAAGTTGGTTGAATTGCCAACTTGGTGGTATTTTTTATTCTGATTAAGATGGTGAAATATTGTTGTATTGTGAATGTATCGGAAACAGGCAATTAATGGTTTTTCTGTTTTCACCGACTCAATCAGAATAAAAAATATTATTAACCAGTATAACCAACTTCGTGGCTTTAATAATCACGAAATTGGCAATGGCAAACACTCAACTTTGGACATGCATGGTTCTACACACTTCTTCAGAAATTCATTTTTTGTTCATTTTTTGTAAGCTTTAAAAACTCATTTGTAGTGGCAAATTAGTTGGTTTCTTTCGTTCTTAACTCAATTGATCCTATTATTTGTCTATGCTTCTTCTATTAACGCTCAGCCCAGTGTTTTCTTCGCCCATTCTCGTAGTTCCAACCTTCAACCTGGATTTCCGTTTCCTTCTTCAGCTGCCAATGTGTGGTTTCCACATTGTAAACTTTATTGTCTTATTAGCGTTTTTTACACTTATTATGTCTTCTCCGTTCAGAATGTTTTTGATTTCAAAGTTTACCAATCTTCTCTCTTCACAATTAGGTTCTTTCCTGAATCCATATATTCTCTTTATGGTTTTTCTCTCGAATATTCTGAATTCTTTTTATTACTTTGCATATCTGTACCAAATTGTACATGCATCTGCGTGCTGTAGAAGGTTATATAAAGTCTTAAAATATACATGAAAACAAGAGACATACTTCATTTGGTCTACGTGTTGTAAAAATTTACTTGACTGTTAGAACTGTTAGAAAATCTACATTGTATTTTACCTGGATTTCCATGTATTGCTGAGAAACATACAATCACCACAAACACTATAGCTTTCATGTTCTTTCTCTTTACTGGTATCTTTCTTACTGAACTTGTGTAAATGTTAGAATGTAGTACCAAGTTAAGGATATTATGCATTTATGTACTCTTTTATGGCTGTTGCTATTACAAATTTCTGACGAATTTAGATATAATTAGGAACGGTATGTGAAAAACTTAATTTAATTTCACTTTATCAGCGGGGTTAGTGTTTAAGCAATCGTAGTTGCTATTTGAAATTTCTCGTGCATTTGTTAAAGCAAGCAATAAGTTAGTTGTTTTCTATCGTAAAATTAGTTATGGAATGAATACACTCACACCTGAATACACACACACGGTCCGCTGTAAACGTGAAAATGGTACAACATGACTGACACTTTTAACATTGACTTACACTTCTTAATTATTCAGCAAACAAGGCTTAGTTAGGCCTCAGAATTTGTGTACGTACAACTAAGAGGAGTATTCTAAAAGTGTGTAGTAATGTAAAAAATATTTGTAAAACTACAAAAGCCCAAATTATATTCACTAGACGACAACAAAGAAATTTTAATTATAATGTTTGGTTTCAGTAACAGTTATTTCCTTGTGGGATAACAAGCTAAACGCATTACTTGTATAAAAAATATCAAACTATATTTTATTAAAAAATGGTGAACAAAGAAATCCAAGCTTTCTAAATACCTGCTTATACATTCAAGTCTTTTCTTTATAAGCTCCATACGAGAATATTTCCTTAACTTAATTTCTAATTATGCAAAACTCGATCTTTTGCCCGCGGTTTCGTTTGCATAAGCTATAAGATTTAACGGTTTTCTCATTTTAATCAAATAAATCAACAGTCTGTACAGACAGATACAGTACATCATAAAATATTATTTCCCGTACAAACTTTGCTACTTTACCAGAGGTTAAAACAGAGAAAAACGTATTTTATTATTTATGTCAAAAAGTTTCAAGTAAATTTTGCCATAAAGACACTATTTCCATACAAAAAATCCTTCTCAATTGACGCCTGCAATATGAAGTTAACATAATGTCCTTGTGAGATATCTTGCTGATATCATAGAAGAATAAAATTTTCAGTAGACAAAAAAAACATACGGAGAACAAAATGTATTTGAGAGAGTCCAGTTAATATGATTAATAACGTTATTCCACTTTGACATATTATCCTGTATTTTCGGTTGAAAGAGCGACAATATTTTAGTCAAATCGACGAATTGCTCACTAAGCAATCACTAAAATATCAAGTGAAACCGATGTGACTCTGCTGGTTGGGTATGTGTATATAAAATTTTACAATACATTCCATTCAATACAAAGGATAATACTAATTCAATTCAATTTGAGAGATTAGTTTATTTAATTATTTCTGAGCGTTGTGGAAGGGTGTTATCTTGTACAACCCTTAACACATTCGCAGAAATATTTTAATCAATTGGTACATATGTATACGTATGAGTATGTCGATACATTTGCTTCAATAAAGTTATAACCAAATCTGAATTTGGGGCTCAACTGTTGTCAGCTTATAAAGTCTTTTATTAAAATTCGATTAAAAGCTAACAATAAGTTATAAAGGCTTTATTTTCGCAATATCCTGCTGTAAATGCGGCGTCCGATAATTGATCACTTCCATAACATGTGGCGTCCAACCGATATATGGCGCCCGTATACGGACGCCATATAGGATTTCCATTGTAAAATGTTCCTGTCGTTCGTAAGTTACTATTAGCAAAGTTTCAGTCGGGCGCCATAAATCTGGATTTACTGTGATTTTGAATATTTGAGTACACGGGGTAGCCGTGCGGTAAGCGATGGCGTTCTCGTGATGTGAATATACGCGAATATACGGCTTTCAGCGCATCAATGATATGATTTTTACTTTATCGATAACATGGAGTCCAACAAATAAGTTTTATAGATATTTTGCTATTATAAAAACGGTACATTCATTTTCTTAGTTTTACCTTTTAGCATGTGTCTTAGAGAGACCGTTCATTAGAAGTTTGGGGTTCTGGTCCAGTTATAAATTTGAAAATTCAGAATCATATGTAATTGATTGTGTTCTTTCCAATTAAAATATTACTAGATTTGCAGGGCTTCCTATTATACCGGAAGTCGTCATTTACTTTGTTATGTTTAATGGAACACCCTGTATATTTTTACAAATTTGGATTTACCTATTTTTAAACTTTATAAATATCTTACATGCAATTTCATTCGGGCGTTTGGTAGTTATTCATTTTTTTCTAAAAAAATTTGCTATAGCAGACATTTATTCAAAGAATCTGAGAACATTTGATTTTTTCGGATATCAATTTAAAATTTATAATATCCTTAAACAACATGTTGGAGAATATTTTGGCGCTGAGAACGGGAGTCTATATTGTGTGGTTATTTTACTATGGCACGTTAACTTTTCAACATTTTGGAGAACGATAACTTAATTTTTTCAAATACCACTCCCCATATTTTATCACTTAGTCGTCTTTAGCGTCCAATTTTACATCTTTTATTGAAAATTGATAGTTTAGGAGATAATTAGGTTAGAGACATAGCCTCTAACATCAGTTAACTCTGTTGTCAGGGTTTTGAGGATGTCTTGTACTAACGAGAATTTGTATGCGCGTGTAGAAGTGATGCTTCTTCATAATGCTATGCATGGAAGACCTACTGTCGCGCGAAAAATCCGGTGCTCCCATTCCGCATAGCAGCACTTTGCGATAAGATTTTTGAGGTAAACTGTGCGAAACTCCACGACTATTTTTTTATCCGGTAGCAAATTTTCTCAGCTTTTAGAATATATATATCTCATTGCATTTACGAATGCGACCACTTCACATCGAAAAACGCCAAAAACTTACACTTTATTCCGCCTAACCGGAACTGCCGCCAGTCTTACTACGGGTTTGCTCACGGAACACTCCTGATTAATGTAAGGTTCCATATCAACGTTTCTCTTTCTCCTGTCTCTCTAATTTCCAATCTTCTTTTCAAGCTTTTGACTTTCTATTTTATTATGTCTTTCTTTCCTTTTAAAAAGAACCTCTTTCCTTCACTTCACTTTTCTCTTTTTCTTACTTTTTCAAAACCTACCAAATCCTCTTCTCTTGTTTTTCTCGACCACCTTATCTATTTTTTATTATTATTTTTCAAATCAGGGTAACTTTTGTGTGTACGTTGGAAGTGTAATTTTTGACAATGTCATTCCTAAATTTATAGTGTTTAATATATGACTCTAATGAATTTGGATGGAAATGATCGAAATTACATCACATGACAATATACTCCACCCTGTATATTGTCATGTTATGTAACCAGCACTACATTTGCCTCGGTTGATATGCAAAAAATGATAACCCATATTTAAAATCTTTTTGTTGGAGCATATGTAGGTCCATTAGGAGCATGTTCTAAAATTATTTTGAAATATACAGGGTGTCCCAAAAGAAAGTTACAGATCAAAGTTATCAAAATTTAAACGGAACACCATGTATATTATTGGATATTTCGATGACTCAAACTAAATAAAGGGAAGTTACTATTATATTCCCTATACCTAAGTTCAATATTTTCTGAGATATTTAACAATTTTTGAAAATGTAGATCAATATTTAGAATGAGTACCTGGCATACGTATTTAAGTTACGTGTTTCAAGTTGTATTATTTCATTAGCACAACCATTACATCTAATGCTAAAATAAAGATGTTTTCTAAAAGTTATACAGAGTGGTTAAAATCTCACCTCTAACTGTGGGTACCATTAATGCTCAATAACTTGCTTATTTTAAATGGAACATCCTGTATCTAACATCGTCATTCGACTTTAATTTTATTTCTCTTTTAAATGTTATTAAGGTTCGCTATACCTATCTCTTATAGTTTTTTTGTAAAAGTCAATTTAGTGTTTTAATTGGGGATTATGTACAAAAAATTTGGTTAGATCAAGGTAGCTTTGACATGATGACACTAATTTCAGATATTAATTTTGTCTACTTTATTTTTGAAAAGTAGGCAGTGGTGCATTGGAGGTTGCTTCATATTTATTGGAAACAAAACAAAAATTCACTAATACATGTTTTTATTACATACAAATTTTCATCATAAACTTAATACCAAAGAAATCAAAGAAAAAAACAAAAACATATGTCTTTATTTTCACAAATTTTAAAATAGCCCCGTTTCCTAAATGTTCACAAGCTGGATGGCGGCTAATAAATTTTGTTCATTGTGAGGTTCGATTTAACACTATTCTTCAAAGGTAAGCATAGACAAGCACAAACTTAATATCAGGTGCTGTATTAGGAATGCTTGTTGAACGTTTTTTATTTCTGTTGCTTGAATATTGTATAAGTCCTTTATCATTAGAATCTAGAAGGTAATTTCTCGTAAGTAGACATGGCAATATTATACCAGATGGTTGACTTTTTTTACGAATTTATTATTAGGATATTCCCATGTCAACTCATAATAAAGGAAGCATCGTCTATCACGTACTTTGATAGTCGTTAGTTATATTATCTCTGGTTGCTAATGATTGTTGGTTTGGTCTTAGCAGATCCACTTAAACCGTAAAGTATATTTTTCTGTGAAGTGTACAGGTTACTATTAGTCGGCACAATGTGATTGTGTTGATTTTATAATGCAGTATAGTGCATTGCTTTAGTAATTGTTATTGACTGTGAAAGCCTAACTAGAAGGATAATACTAATTCAATTCAACTTGAGAAATTAATTTATTTAATTATCTCTGAGTGCCGTGGAAGCCTGTTATCTTGTACAACCCTTAACACATTCGCAGAAATATTTTAATCAATTGATATATATTTATATGTCCTTGTGGACACATTTGTTTCAACAAAGTTAGGTATAACCAAATCTGAATTTGGGGGCTCCATTGTTGCTACCTTATCAAGCCTTTTATTAAAATTCTATTAAAAGCTAACAATAAATTATAAATGCTTTATCTTCTCAATATTTTATATAAATATATTGTTTATATTTGCATTCTACTATAACATTATCTTGTTATCCAAGTTGTGGGCATCGCAATTCCAAAATACATTTGGTACCACCTTTCTTCAATAGCACGTACAAATCTTTACAAAAACATCCTGGTACACACATCTTGTTACACGGTAAAGGCCCTGGTGGAGCTCCGCAATACCTAGGACAATCGGTGCCGCATATATTATATTTCTGATTTTTGCCGCAAATACAATCTTTTGGAAGAACACACGGAGAACCAGGCTTATCTGACTGTCTTCGGTAATCAGGCTTGCAATAGCAACCTGGCTTTGCTAAAATAGCTACACAAGGTGTTGTACGTGGTCCACATAACTCATCACAGTGACCAACATTCTTGTAGATTTCATTATTTGGGCAGGTACGTTGATTTATTTGTTCTAAAAATAATGGCAAATTAATTGGGCGACTAACACTAGCTACTAAGCGCTTAGGTAAAAGGTTAATTGGGTTCTATTTTGGGGTGGGTTTTGTGGAAAGGTCGTAGGAAATGATTCAAAATTGTTTTAGTGGAAATAATTTTGTTTTAACAAGATACCTTAAAAATGATGGAATATTTTATCAATTTTTAATTGAGTTACCTTAATGACATTGGATAACATGGTTACCTTATCTTACCTGACAAAGCATAATTTGCAGTTGAATATGCGACCATTAAAAACATGACAATTTCCATACTGTTTTTTCTTTAACTAACTTAGTATTGCTAATGATGAATATCGAATACTGTTTCTTTTGATAGACTACTATGTATTTATATAAAATATTTGCCCTACATATTACATTCGGAAGAAGGGAATGTAGTTGTATAATTGTAAATATTGTAAATATGTGTTAATACTGTGTTTGTGAACAAATTGCGGTCTTGATGTTAGTTTAAATAAGAAAGGTTGTGTCATTTGAATTGTACGCATATAAGAGGTTAACAATTAATAATAACAAACTGTTTAAATTAGTATTATGTGTTTATACATGTTTTCATCTTAGGAAATATATATTCTGTTGTATAAGTTGTATTTTACTAGAGGATACTTATTAGGCGTATATTCTATATAAACAGATTTATAAAGATTGGTGTAGTTTCAGAGAAAATGATTGTTTGAGATAAAAATATGGACGTAATGAATGGTAGATTGTGTTAATATGACAAA